>VXAY01002781.1:233206-278834 GCA_013399855.1 Oxyruncus cristatus
AGACAGACGGGCCCCGTGCGGCCCCGGGCACGGGGTCGGGGACACCGGGCGGGCAGAACAGTCCCCGGCCCGGTCCCGCTCGCTCGCAGCCCCCGGGGAGCGCTCCCGCGTCACTCCCCGCACGGTCACACACACACGGGATCCCCCCCCAGCGTCCCCGTGCAGCGCGTCCTGCCCCGGCCCCCCCGGCACAACCACTGCCATTCGCCACCTCAAACATCACCCCGAGGGTTTTTGGGCTCTCGCCCCTTTGCCCGGCACCTTCTCTGGGTCGGGTGGGGAGGCAGGAGGTGCAGCAGCGGGAGAGGGACCATTTGCTGCCCCTCTGAGGGTCTCGGGCTCGCTGGTGCCGGGTGGCTTTCGGGGTCACAGCTTCGGGGGCTGCTGGACCACGAGCTCCAGCACTGCTGCAGCGGCGGAGATTGGGATGGAGACTTGAGCAACGTGATGGCCTCGCCTGGCCTTTTCCAAAGCCTTTCCTATGGTTCCTCCCTATCTGAGCTTCCCGGAGACCACACGTGGTGCGTTCGGCCTGCCGGGAACGGGCACAGCCTCTCCCTGCTTCCACGGCCAGCCAGAGCTCGGGGTTCCTGTTCCAGAGGTGGAGGATACCCACCCCAGAGCTCGGGGGTTCCCACCCCCGAGCTGCCGGCGCTGTCTTTCCCTGCCCGGACCGAGCACACACGGGTGGCTCGGGAACTAGAGCTGTTTTGGTGGAAGGAACTTGTGTGAGATCCCTCTGACTGGGAGCGGGGTGAGGAGCTGCGGGAAGTGGCAGGAGGGAGCATCAAACCAGTCCTGGGGCAAACCTGGAGTGGGAGATCCTGGAAAGGGCTGGGGAGAGAAGTAAGGATGTGTCCCATTTTTCCTGTGCTTAGGAAGCAGGGCTTTCTATGGATTACCTGCACAGACAAGTGTTTCAAAGCAGTACCTGCCATTCCAATGCGACTTGGCATTTTTGGACCGGTTGCTCGGTTCAGAAGGAGACAAACCGTGGGGAGCCAGGCTCCTGGCAGGGAGCTGGGAATCACAGGGTCATCTCTGCTCATCCTGCACACAAATCAGTTCAGGAGCAGCTCCTGGCACTCACATTTCTGTGGAAGGCTCCCTCTTAATTACCATTTCAGTGGGAGGGCTCGTACATCCTGTTTCTCCGAAAAATCAGGGTGTTGACTCGCAGGCAGATGAAAGCCCAAAGGCTGAACTGGTTCCTCCCCTGTGTTTCGCTGTGCAAGGACTGTGCCACTCCTGCGGCCACTGCCCTGAGCAGCCACAGGCAGCAGAGCCAGACCAGCACCACGTGCACTTTGGGTTACCTAAATACATCCAGCACGCCACATTTCCCAGGATTCACAATTTTTCTTTGCTCAGCCATCAGAGCTCCAGGAGAAGAGATACTCAGCCAGAGCAATACCAGCTCCTCAGCAGCACCAGGGCTTGGCAACAGAAAAAGCCTGATGGGTGTTTTGCTCCCTTTGGAAAGACATGGACACAAGGAGTACCATCATCATCAGTTATGGTCACCTCTCAAGGAGGCCAAAGATGGTGCAGCATCCACACCTCAACACCTCCACATGACACTGCTTCCAGCTTAACTCAGAAAACTTCCATTTTTAGGCATACGACAGCTTTTTAAAGAGAAATAAAAACATTGCCCAGAAAACATTAATCTAGACACAAGCTGTTTGAAGAGTTTCATTTCTTGTAGAAAATTATTTCCATGGAAAATCTTTGAGGATCCTGTAGATGCCACATGGAGCATGTCAGGGTTATGGCATTGGGTTATTATTTTTATCACACTATTATTTTTATCCAGGCTGGTGTTAGGAAGGAATTCCCCAAATCCACTAAATGTCTTTAACCCATGGAAGGAAAGATATTTCAGTCTTACTCAGGAGACTGGAAAGAGCAAAAAGAAACATTTTTCTCATAAGATTTTTATTTGAAATAGAAACTCAGTTGGTCCCTAATCCTAAAATTGTTTCCATACCTTTACACAGGAAGCTCATAATACCATTCCTACCATGGCCTGCACGTGCTTAAGACAAAGCCTGTCCTGTGGGTGTTTCCAGAGCTAGAACGAGGCAGGTAAACAAGAACCGCTTAAAGCTAAAGTGGCGCTTGGGATTTTTAAAAAAACATGGAGGATTTAGGCAAAAAATGCTCCATTCATTTCTAATTTAGAGGTCTTACTACTGGTGACTCATACTGGAAAGCTCATTTCCATGCTGGGTGATGTGCACCTCAATCCCCTGCCTGCCTGGGGCAGTGCTGGGCAGGATGAACTTCTGCAAGGGGAAGGTGCAACCCTGAACCCCACAGCTGTTTGTTCTGTCCCATGTTCCTACCAGCATCCACCAATAAGACAAACAACCCTCGTTCCTTGATTATTTGGCAGTTTTGCTTCCTACAGGGACTGGTGCCTCCCTGCTCTGCTTTCTGTCTGCAGCAGCTTTTGGGGGCATCTCCAAGAGTTACAGACCCAGGTCTGGTCTCCCCCAGAAGCTCCAGGTCACCGCAGAGCATCTTTCTTGGTCAAATTTGTTCTTCATGACTTCAAGTCTTGAACAATTCGGAGCCAGGGTTTAGAATACGTAAATGAAGAAGTTGCACACGCACAGACAAGGTTTGTGCTTAGTGGTGACAAGGGGCTACATAAATCATAGAATCATAGAATCAGACGGGTTGGAAAGGACCTCGGAGATCATCAAGTCCAACCCTTGATCCAACCCCACTGTGGTTACTAGACTATGGCATTAAGTGCCACGTCCAGCCTCGTCTTGAAAACCTCCAGGGATGGAGAATCCACCACTTCCCTGGGCAGCCCATTCCAAGGGCTGATTACTCTCTCTGTAAAGAATTTCTTTCTAATATCTAACCTAAACCTCCCCTGGCACAGCTTAAGGCCATGCCCTCTTGTCTTACGGCTGGTTCCTGGGAGAAGAGACCAACCCCCACCTGGCTACAACCTCCTGTCAGGGAGTTGTAGAGAGCGATGAGGTCTCCCCTGAGCCTTCTCTTCTCCAGGCTAAACAACCCCAGCTCCTTCAGCCTCTCCTCATAGGACTTGTGCTCCAGTCCCTTCACCAGCCTGGTTGCTCTCCTCTGGACCTGCTCTATTAATGTCATCATTGCCAGCCTGAACTACCAACAGCGGATAGTAATCCGAGGGCCGAATTAGCCCAGGGAGTCTCCTACTAAATAATAAAATCCGTGTGGATTCAGTTTCCAGTTCAAATCCTGACCTGCTGTGCCTTTGGGTAGTCATGGCACCTCCGCTGCCCTCGCTCACCCTGCAAAGGGAGGAGACTTGGTGGTGCCCATTTACCATGGCCGAGATGAGGTCACCTTTGTACAGTGTGCTGTGATCCCCCTGAAGGAAGGTGGAGGAAAGGGTTGACTTGCTCACATACAAACTGCCGGCTTTGTTGCGTGGGATCAAAATAGAGAAGTGCAGGAATAAAAGATAAATTATTCCACGAGAAAATTACTTTATAATAAACATTTCTATGTGAGGAGCTTGAAAGGAATTGGAAATTCAAGCCTCATGCTTAATGCTTGAGTTTCAAAGCTTTCCAAGCTGTGCTAAATGACAGTAAGATGAGGTTACATTTATTTCTTGCAGCAGACTGTCCTCCAGGGCCAAACTGGTTATTTTATCTCATGTGTCAATAGGAAACATTCCAAAACAGGAGGTGTTCTCCAGGGCACCATGCAGGGATCAGCACCAAACATGAGCTTCATTGTCTCACCCAGCATATATTTCAGTCCCGGGTAGTTTAAAAAGTTCACTAAATCAGGAATGGAAAGTCTGCTCCTTCCTCTCGGAAGTGGGTTGCACAAAAGTTGTTTGGCCAGGCTGCACTGAACCTGATGTCAGATCAGCAGAAATAGCCACCTCTGCAGTGGGTGAGTCAAGGCCTGAGCAGCAGAGTGACAGATTTGCATTCCATCTGAGCACACCTCCATGCAGACATTTCTTCACAGGTCGTGCTGGAAGCCAAGATACTCCATAGATCATCTTGAGCCTCTTCAGTCAGGAAAGACTGAAGTGAAGGACCCCAGATGAGATCCACCTTGGATCACGCTGCAACTATGCAGGAGCAAGACTTGGACATGCACAGAGGACCTGTGCTCACCTGCTCCTTGCTGTCTCACTTCCTTCCCCTTTTACTCTACCACCACGCTGGGAAGGAGCGGAGACTGGGAAGGCAGAGCAGGGTTTTCGCAACCAAACCTTCCCCCCTCTGAACGAGGGTTTGGCATGAGTATCTCTTCCCTCAAGGAAAAGGAGGGCTCATTCACAAGTCTGTGCCTAAAAACAGCCAGAAATCTGAACCTCCCTTTTCCCCTCGAAGCAGGAGCTTGTCTGTGAGATCTGTCTTCCCCCACCCCACTTACCACACCCTGGGATCGGAAACAGTCCCCGGGAAAACCACATGCGGCAGGTTTGGGGAGCTGCCCTCTTACCTCTGTCTAACTGGGAGCTTGCAATTCACTGGGCTGGATTCTCATCCCAGTTACACCAGTTGGCACTGCAGAAGTGCTTCTTGCTTGCAGTATTGTTTGCAAGGGAAATGATTTAGTCATTATATGGTAGGAAGGCCAGAAGAAAGACCAAGCATAGATCGCAGTAAAGCACAGGACGGATCAACTCACTTGGTCTTACTGGCCAAACATCCTTCAGTCAGTAAAGCTGTAACTTTAAGGAGCATTCTCACTGGAGCTGAGGTGAGTTAATGTAAATTGGAACTGAAAACGAGATCAGAATTGGTAACTGATACTATAGGTAAATGGTAAATTTAGATCAAGCAAATAGTTCAGTCTTGCAGCTACATCCGTTAAGTGATGGGTCGTCTTTTTATTATAAATAGTTTCTGTAAAGCCCAAAGGCTTCTTTGGGTGAATTCAGAGATCCTAATGTGTAAGAAATGGACTTGTCTTCTAATCTTCATCATTTTTGGTTGATAAAAATTCTCTTTCTTTTCTCTCACAGCTTTTCTATTTCAATAGATTTCATAGAAGGAAGTTTATTAGGCATCTTGGTATCAGAGGGCAAGTCAAGGTGGAATAGACCACAAAGGGTCATCCAGTTCAACCTCACTAGGATTTTGTAGGCTTAAAAGACATAAAGAAAACAGTGGGGGTTTCCCATGGAGCCACTTGCAAAGGGCACATTCCCTGGGAACCTCTGTCTCATCAAGAACTGGCCTTTACTCAGCACAACTGCAGGATTAGGTGCGTGGATGCCAGCAGGATGAGCACGTCACACATACCTCTCCTCAGGGGAAAGATTCCCCTCTTCATATTTGGGCCTTGGGGTTTATTCGTAGCCTGGTCTCTCATGGCCCATCTCCATGTCCCATAGACAGATTTGGTGCATCATTCCTGGTCCAGCACCCGCCTTCCCTACCCTGGCTGGAAACTCTGCTAATCTCCCGTCCCTCTGCCCACACTGCCAGGCCTCACAGAGTATTTCCTAATTTGAATTAAGTGCCCCATTTATGTCTGGGCAACCCCAGCAGGGTTTTCCAGATTTGTTATGTACAAATACAAAAGTGGTGCCAGAGAACACGAGCCCCCTGCATGGCCCAGGGTTTGGGCTGGAGGGGCTGGGCAGAAACTGGGAGGCTTCTCCTGGAAGAGGTCACTGCACCAAAGCCCCTGAGCAGGAGAGCTGAGCTCTCCTCGTTTCTCACCACCCCACAGTGGTCCTTGGCTGGGCTGAAGGGGCCAAATCCTTCCTCTCAGGCCAGAACCTGCTTTCAAGTCTTCTGGAGGAGACTTAACTAAAACCATCCAATTTTTACCAATTAAAGGATCAAAAAGAGGAAACAGTTCTAAAAGGTTCCCATCAGGGCATATCCAGTGCCCCCGTTGGTAGAAGCCCTGGCTGTGCCCATTCCACAGGGAGCAAAGGCACAGCAGAGCCAGGACTGGGGGACATGCCAGGAATGGGGGACATGCCAGGGCTGTGCCAGGGTGGGTGGGATGCCGAGGGAGGAGGGGACACTTGGGCCTGGGCTGCCCCAGGTGTCCCCCAGCCCACATACAGCTGGAACAGGATGAGACTCACAGTGGCAACCAAACCTGTCCTTGCACAGCCCAGCCCCACACACCTACCTCCCACCTCCCCATGGGGGCTCTTCCAATGCCCTGATGTTCCACAGAGGAGAAAACCATCCAGGGCCCACTGTGAGGAGCAAACAGCCAAGACTTGAGCCACAGACCACAGGGGAGAACCTTCCACTAGGAGTGGAGATCTGGTGGCTGCTGTGGTGTCTTGGGAGCCTGGGGTCCATTTTTAAGACAAATAATGCATTTGGGAGGTCTCCCTGCCTTGTGAGAAGGTGTGAACTCCTCAGGGTCCACCTGAGGAAGGCACAGACGTTGTCAAGCGCATCAACAGGTCCCACCAGACCGCCAGCAGTCTCCAGGGCCAGCAGGAACTCCAGTTTCTTCAGATCTGACCACAAGAGCTTGTGTCTGCTTAGAAAACCACAGAAAAGCATTCCCGAGCCCTGCCTCGTGTTGGGACATGGGGCACAGGTACTGCCAGCTCTCCTGACCTTGTAGAACCCTCTCACACTTCTAAAGTGTGCCTTTGCAGGGCCAGGCTTCAGCCCTGCACCCTCTGACCAGCCCCAGTCCCCTGCAAGTGGCAAGTAACGGCGTGCAGGGTTTGCCCAGGCAATTCTGGTGCACTGGGCATTTTCTCAGCTTCGCTTGGAGCCTCCTGCTCAACTCTGCAGCCTTTAATTGGGGCTGATTTATGGCATTTTTATTGCTGCAGACAGCCAGCAGTTGGCACAGCAGGCAGCTTTAATATTACTTTTGCATTTTGTTATTGAATCACCAGCTTGGAAGGCAACTGCAGGGCTTTTTATAGCTGCTGCCTGCTCAGGAGCAGCCTGGCACCACAGCTCCTCCCTGGGCTTTGGAGAGCTCCCTCTCAGCCTCGGGGCCAACGGGAGCAGGTCCAGCTGACCGTCAGCAGACCCGAACACCAGTCTGAGCTGACAGGCCAGGGAGCCACTCCTCCTGCTCAGCAGCTCCAGCGCTGTTCAGCCACTGCTTTGGGGATCATCAGTGGCTTTGCTGTCCTGTAAGGTTGGCCTTGAGTTTTTTGACTGGAGATTTTCACCCTTCCAGGGTGCAAAAAGCAGCTTCTGCTGTGGAACAGGAGGCAGGGTCCAGGCTGGACCTGCCCCGAGCTCCTGGTCACTCCCAGCTCAGCACAGCTCGGAGAGGAGCATGTCCCAGCTGCTCTCACTGTCCTGTGGCCAGCAGAGGCTGTGACAGATACAGTGGCTGTTGGATGCATCTGTCACTGCAGCTCAGCCTTTCCATCTGTGGTATGACTGCCCTTCTTGGTCTCAGGGGTGTGAAGGATTTCTGTCCTGCTCCAGTCCCCTCTGTGCAGGGCCATGACAATGTGTGCCTGAAAGGGGAGGGTGGTCTCCTCCTGTTATCACAGAATCATAGAATGTTAAGGGGTTGGAAAGAATCGTAAAGCCCACCCAGTTCCACCCCCTGCCATGGGCAGGGACACCTTCCACTAGCCCAGGTTGCTCCAAGCCCTGCCCAACCTGGCCTTGGACACTTCCAGGGATGGGGCAGCCACAGCTTCCCTGGGCAACCTGTGCCAGGGCCTCACCACCCTCACAGGGAAGAATTTCTTCCTAATATCTAACCTAAATTTCCTCTCTATTTGTACCCATTCCCCCTTGTCCTGTCACTCCAGTTCCTGATGAACAGTCCCTCTCCAGCTTCCCTGTAGACCCTTCAGACACTGGAAGGTGCTGTGAGGTCTCCACACCACCTTCTCTTCTCCAGGCTGAAGAGCCCCAGCTCTCCCAGCCTGTCTCCATGAGGGAGGTGCTCCAGTCCTCTTACAAACTTCATAGCTTCCTCTGAACTTGATCCAACAGATCCAAAACCTTCCAGGATGGTATTCCAGGTGGGGTCTCACAGAGCAGACCAGAGGAGGAGAATCAGCTCCTTCTACCTGGTGGCCATGCTTCTTTTGATGCAGTCCAGGATTTGGTTGGCATTCTGGGCTGCTGGGCTGATAAATTATCAATTTATCACACACAGTTTGTTTTATGATATTCCATTCAAAGGATCCCACTAGCCTTTACAAGCATCCTCCTTGGGTATTCATCTTTGGCTTGGAAGCTGGAGGGTCAGGCCTCGTGGACACCAACTTCCAGGCACTGGTTACTGCCAGCTGGAGAAACCCTCTCCCCTAGAAACCCAGCAGATGGAAGATAAATCATTCCTGCGGGAAATTCCTGCAAGGGGAAGCAGTCAGCACTCCTCCCATCCCATCCCTGTAGGGATACACTGCACAGGGATCCCCGTTGGCAGCCCGCAGCCCCCACCTAACTCAATTCATTCAATCCAATTTAATGACTGACTGAACCCTCCCGGGTTCATTAACAAGCCAATACTCAGCTATCAGCAGGTCGTTCAGTTTGTAACTCATATGCTAACCCCTTCCCTGGGCTGGGGAGGGAGGATGGGGGGATCGATCCCAGCGATCCCAGCTATACCAGGGAACAAACTCCCTCAGGCGGTGAGGATGAGCGGGATGAGGAGCAGTTGAGCCCTGGCACAGCCCGCACAGCACATCAGCACGGCAGAGCTCAGCTCCATCGTCAGATGGGTGCCAGCACCTCGCCTGATGCCAAAGGGAAAATGAACTTCCAAAGCCCTGCTAGGATCAGGGTGCTCCCCCCTCTGTGGCCTGAGCACTGGGATCCTGCTGGCAGTGTCCAGTGCTCCAGGCTCTGTGCTGGCTGGGTGTACCTTGTCCCCAAGCCACAGCTCCCGAAAGATCCCAAAGGATCACTGAATCCCAGAGTGGTTCAGGTTGGAAGGGACCTCTGGAGATCATCCAGTCCAAACCCCCTGCCAAGGCAGGGTCACCTGGAGCAGGTGACACAGGAACTCCTGCAGGTGGGTTATGCATGTCTTTTGGTCATGGGAAGGGTGGTGATGTGGTGAAGTGTCCCCAGCTGGGAGGTGGGGACCTGAAGCATCTGCTTGGTCTGGGTGGGGAAAGCTCCAGTTCTCCCCTACACACCCTGAGCAATCCCAGCATCAGCCAAGGGCTGGAGCAGAGCACTGAAAGCCCTCTATAACCCCAGCAGGGATAACTCAGCCATGAGATGACTTCTAAAATACCTCCTGTGCTTGTTCATACCATGCAAATGGCGCTGGTTTGAGCTCTGTTGGTGGAAAACGGGGGCTCTGCCATGGGAAGAACCAAAGCACAGAGCTTGGAGCTCCTGGGTACCACAGAAATGGGTACCAGAAATGCAAACTACTGTTCCTATAGCATGCCCTTGGGGTTGAATGGGCAGAGCATCACAGAAGCAAGGTTCTCCCAACATGGTCTTCTCTCCACTCTCATGAGCATCTCCTCATTCCCACAACCATCACCCTGCTCCCACACCCATTTCCCACCTTGGCCTGGGTGCAGCCCATGTCAGGGGGATGAAGAAAATGGGAACACACGCCCTGCTCACAGACAGAGGAGGGCTGAGCACCGTAGAGATGATGCTTGGTAGAGCTTTAGGATGAGGAAGACAAAGGTGATTTGCAAATGATTCACTGATTTTGTTTTTAATTGGACTCGTGCCTTTCCTCACCTATTTAAGATGGATGAGATTGGTCTGAGCACCTGAAAAGGTTGTTTGTAAAACAAACAAACAGGCTATTAATTATCCTGCATGCTAACCTTGGTTGTCTTTGACTTTGCTGGAAGGCACTGTAGGAAGGTCTGCTCTTCCTTCGGCATGAACCCTGTTGGGTTCAGGTAACTGGGGCAGGTATTCACGTATCAGCAACCACCTTCACTTAATCATCCACAACCCGACCGGGGAGAGACCACATAGCCCGGTGGCACCAGTTTAGTGAACCCATCTGGCCCAGGAATTTAAGGTCATCTGGAGACAAAGCCCCTGTGACCTCCCCCACCTCTGCTGAACGATCTTGGTGCTGAATGTTTAACAAAGATTTCCTTCCTCCTCCTGTATTTACACCCTGGGGTTTAAAGAGGCTGAAATGAATGTCTCTTTGGTAGCTCAACTTTTTGTCGTCGGTTTACTTATTTATTATTTCTCAGTTGTAATTTTATATGCGTGCTGTTATTCAATCACCAACAGGGTGGAAAAAAAACCCCAGGCTCTAAAAATAATAAATTACCCCTTTTCTGCATTGTTTTCTACTGGAACAACCTCTCAGGTGCTGCTGCGTCTCCAGGGCAGAGAGACAAGGCATTTTTCAATGTAAAATCATGTGGAAATAGGCATAGAGGGGCAGTGTTTGAATAGTGCTGAGCAATGATGGGTTTGCACGGTGCAAAGAACCCCAAAGGAGATGAAACAGGGCAGAAGAAATGAGCTTCGAGGTGAAGGAATCCCCTCATTTCAGCCCTGCAGCAAAGAAATAAGGACTCACTAGTAAAATCCCTGCACCCAGGGGCCACTCTGAGCTCTGCTGCCTTAGCTGGGGGGATGGAACTGCCCTGGGGGGGACAAAAGCTGCTATTTTAGGGTGTGTAAAGCCCCCACCATCCCCACGTTGAGCAGGCCTGGGGTAACCATGTCATCAACACATCCCTGCCATTCCCAGAGCCCTTTGAAAAGTGGCAGCCAATGCTGCAGGGAACACAACAACGGGAATCACAGCCAGTGTGTGTGGGGGGTTAGGATACACGTCCCTGTCAGGGATTTCATTTTTCCGTAGGACTCTTTCCTCTCCATCCTCCCATTTCAATTTAAATCCTCTGTCAGCATCCCAGAAGAGGCCAACCTTCAACCCCCCCCCCAGCCAAACGTCTGCAGGACCTGTAACTGGTTAGGGCTGAATCCCTGCCAGCCCTTCTGGGAACGTTTAGGAAGGACTCTGGCTGCTGGCCAGGGCTGAGCACTGTGCAGGAAAGAAAGGCAGAGCTTGACAGGAGTTCAGATACTGCAGGATGTCTGCGAGACAAACCCACTCGGGGTAATATCCCAACCCACGGCGGCAAATCCATAAACAGGGAAAGGCTGATGAGCTCTTGTAGCCAAAAGACTCCTGGGAGGCAGAATGCAATTTATTTGTTTCTCGTCTTTAAAAACGCACTTACTTGAAGGCATCTGGTGAAATTTCAAATTCTCCTGTGTTTTCTTTTTTTTTTTTTTTTAATTGAGGGGGGGAAATCTGGAGCCTGGTGTAGCCACCAAATGGCTGTGGCTGGGCAGGTCCCGTTCAGCAGAAGATGGTTTCATACTCTGTGTTCCCAAAGGAGGCAGCTAAAAAGGGGGTTTCCAGCAGCCCTCCCAAGGTATGTCCATGCAGGGAACCCCTGCCTGGAGTGCCTATGTGGGATTGGTGTGGCCAAATGCCCCACGAGCACCTTGCTCAGCAGCACAGTGGCTCTCCCTGCACCCATCCCTGTCCCCAGAGAGCAGTGCCAGGAACAGGGTGAAGGGCAGCTGCTTTGAAGAGGGGGCAGGGCCCCTTAGCCCCTCAGTTTTGGGCAGCTAGGGAGCAACCAGGTAGATTTTTCAGAAGAGCTGGGGAATGGCAGCAGTCTGAGATGCCACTTGGCCTCCAGTTCCAAAATCAGGGCTCCCAGGCTCAGCACCCCGGGCACTGGGATGCACTGGTGATCATGGGGCTCGGGGAGACAGGGTGAGAGAAGCCCCAAGGATCCCCAGGACATGCTGTGGCTGTGGCTGTGGGAACAGGCTGTAACTGCATCTCTTGAGAGCACTGCAGCTCCTCTGGGAGAAATCCTGATTTATTTGGTGAGGGCTTGGGCCTCCCTTACAGCCCACGGCCATGGTCACAGTGTCACTGTATCTGAAGCAGCACGTGCCTGTGTGGTGCTGGAGCTCCTTCCCTGCCTCACTTTTCCCTGCCTGTACTTCCCAAAGGCATTCTTCTCTGCCTTCCTGTGTTCTCCCAGGACAGAATCTCAGAATATGCTCAGTTGGAAGGGATCATGGCATCACCGAGTCCAACTCCTGACCCTGCACAGCACACCCCAACAATCCCACCCTGTGCCCACTGCAGGGCTGGGGACAGGTGTCACAGCAGCACAATTCACCTCTGCACATCCCTGCACAACAGCCAGGAAAGCTCTCCCCGAGCTCAAGGATAACTGCAGGGTTCACACATATCTCCCTAAGAAGGGAGGACCTGTTCCCCCCTGTTTTGTGCCCCACCAAAGGTGCCCACCCTGCCCTGCTCCCTGCACCTCCTCCTCCCAGGCCATGGGGACCCTGGGCAGGGGGGACCCCAGGAAGTCCTTTGGCAGCATCTGGGTGTCCATGAGCTACCTCCGTGTCTCACACCTCCTCCCCCAGCCTCTCCTCCCAGGAATGCTGCGAATGCAAAAGCTGACAGCTGCCCAAACCAGCTTTTACCCTTATATAGTAGCTGCTACACTCTTCCCTCCTGGAAGCTGGGCTGGAAAAGCCTGATGACAATGTGGGGAGATAAAGGGCCGCTGACAGAGTGGGGATAAATATTTGTTGCTTTCCATCACTTTTTAAGAGCAGGAATCAAGGATCGCAGGCAACCTGCAATTAAACTGGATTCCGATCTGATTAACCGGGACTGTGCTGACTGAACCCACCCCCACCCACCCACCTGCCCAGCCAGCACGGAGCCACAGCACCGGGGGGTTTAACACTCCCACATCCAGGGAGAAAACTGTCATCGGGGATTAACTGCAAATCCAAAGGCTTCATGTGGTGCTCCACTGGGAGTGGGGCTGGACGCAAACAGCGGGTGACAGCTGGAAGTGGGAGGTGTCCTTGAGCGAAGCCCCTTCCCAGGCACTTCTGGCTGGTGTGTCCTGCTGTGCTGGGGGGCTGCTGGCCCGGGGGCTGGTGCTGTATCTTTGGTCTGCGCTGAGCCCTTCCCTCCTGGCATCACTCCTGGGGGTACTCAGGCATGTTGGGAATGCCCTCAATGTACAGCACAGCAGAATTCCAGCTGCAGCACCTCGCTTTCCATGCACTCGTCCCATCCACTGGGCTTGGAGCCTGGCTGCTCACCCACGTGCTACTTCTGCCCAGGGCTGGCAGCTCCTGTGCCCAACCAGTGCCATGAACTTCCCCAG
The DNA here is from genome assembly GCA_013399855.1 of Oxyruncus cristatus. Lineage (NCBI taxonomy): Eukaryota > Metazoa > Chordata > Aves > Passeriformes > Cotingidae > Oxyruncus > Oxyruncus cristatus. The sequence goes on from VXAY01002781.1 coordinate 246,330, forward strand.
TCTGCCCAATATGGGCTGCTTGGCCCCAGTTCCCACTGGCTTTTCCTGGGCCAGTCCCCACTGTGACAACATTGCTGCGACCAAACGTGTTCCTGCAACAGAAACACTCATCCCTGAGCACCCCTGGATGAGAAGTGTATGGGAAAGGACATGGATGCAGCCAGTCTGAAGCCAGGACTGGGCCCCAGCAGGGTGGTCCTCCCACTGACACCCAGCCACTCCAGGGCCCGGAGCACTCCCATTTCCATGACATTTTCAGCCTTCTCTTCATGAGCACAAAATCTAATTTTTCTCTCTTTTTTGATTCCCCAGGCTCTCTGGTTCTCTAAAACATCCCCACTCCTGCTCAGGAATAACCAAAGGCTGCCTGTGTAGAGGGAGGAACATGTGCAGGCAGGCTCGACCACACAGAAGCAGCGCAGGAGCTGTGAGCAAATGGAGTTGTTAATTCACACTCGTATCCCCCCCTCCTCTTCCCTGTGCCTTGCTGGAGGTGCTATCCCTGCTCCACAAGGGAATGATGCACCCATTGTGGTTGGATTAGATGTAACCCACTTTTAAAGACCTGTTTCATTTCTCCCCTCCCTGGTCTCACTTACAGGTGTTTTGTCCTGATCTCTGCATTCCTGACGTGCCTGAAATTCCCTGATGTTTAACCTCGGCTCCGAATTTCCTGGATTTATAACATTTGGGTTTAACTTAATAGCCATGACCTTGTACAATTATTCACCCCAAACTACTGATATTTGAGCCCCTCCACAACTCCAGCTTAATACCATTTTTGCATGTAACATACACATTTGTTATGGATGCCAAATCAACCCCCAGCATTTTGTCTCTCTCTTTGTATTCAAACTCATCTGATATCCCAGATCTAGAGTGGAAAAGACTGACTTTAATCAGAAATCTTTTCCCCTGACACACATGCTCTGTAGCTTGGTGGGATGCAGACCTGAAAGGCATCTGAGCACCCTCCAGCTGCCCACCCAGCCCTCTGACCTCTCATCCCACGGCCACGAGCAGTCCCACATGGACAGCCTGAGCCCCCAGGGAGATCTGGCTCAATCCCAGCCATCAGCTCTTTCTTTCCCAGCACCAAAGAAGTCCCTTAAATTTTTTAAGCTTCTGAGCTGTGGTGCAGAGCTCTTCTGCTCTCGAGAATACTGGTCTAGGGCCACATGGTGAGCAAGTATGAAGCAGCTCCAGAGGCTGCTTGTGGGAGTGTCATAGAATCATAGACAGGTTGGAAAGGACCTCTGAGATCACTAAGTCCAACCCTTGATCCAAAACTGCCGTGGTTCCCAGACCATGGCACTCAGTGCCACGTCCAGCCTCATCTTAAAAACCTCCAGGGATGGAGAATCCACCACTTCCCTGGACATCCCATTCCAATGGTTGATTACTCTCTCTGTAAAGAATTTCTTTCTGATATCTTACCTAAACCTCCCCTGGCACAGCTTAAGGCTGAGCCCTCTTGTCCTACTGCTGGTTCCTGGGAGAAGAGACCAACCCCCACCTGGCTACACTCTCCTGTCAGGGAGTTGTAGAGAGCGATGAGGTCTCCCCTGAGCCTTCTCTTCTCCAGGCTAAACAACCCCAGCTCCCTCAGCCTCTCCTCATAGGACTTGTGCTCAAGTCCCTTCACCAGCCTGGTTGCTCTTCTCTGCACCTGCTCCAGCCCCTCAATATCCTTCCTGATATTTGCCAGGAGAAGGCAAATACCCATGTGTGGAATGTGTGAAATTCTTCTCGGGAAGAATTTCTTCCTGGAAAGGGTGGTGAGGCCTTGGCAGGGGCTGCCCAGGGAGGGTTGGAGTCCCCAGCCCTGGAGGTGTCCAAGGAAGGCCTGGCCGTGGCACTCAGTGCTCTGGGCTGGGGGACAAGGTGGGCATCGGGCACAGGGTGGACTCCATGGGCTGGGAGGGCTTTTCCAACCTTAGTGATCCTGCGATTCTGTGTGTGTGTGGCTCAGCTCCCATCCTGGTCCTGGCAGGAGAAGGTCCAGTGGTTCCTGCTGGCTCTGTGCCTTGGCAGGTGGAGGCTGAGGGGTGGTTGGAGCAGTGGCAGAGGGAAGGCTGCCCTGCTAGCACGGGAGCCACACTGACTCTCATCCTGGGCCGGGACCACGTGACCAAGTCCTGCCCTTTTCCCATATCAGGAGTAATTGCCCTGCCTGGGTGGAAAGAGGCCCAGGGCTGAGCCAGCAGCACCTCCTGCCCCACACCCTGCCCTGCTCACTCAGCTCTGCCTATCGCCTGGCATCGCTTCCCTGGCAGGGACCTGCTGCAGAGAGCAAGTCTGAGCAACCCCCTGTGCCCTGCCTGCAGCTCAGCCCCCTCCCCCTGACCTCCTCTGGGATCATCCTTCAGGGTTGATCCTTGCCAGGGATATGCTGGAGGGTCACAGGTGAGGGGGAGGAGGAGGAGATGCTGATGCACAGAGCTGGCAGTCCTGGATCCCATCCTGGATCTGTGGAGCCACTGCATGGGAGCAGAGGCTGTGCTTAGGCGCTGCCTCACACCTCCCCATTGCCACCATCACCTCTGGGCAGCCCTGTGAGGGCAGGGTGGGCTCTCTGCATGTGGCCAAAAGGCCTTTGTAGAGAGCCTGGGAGACAGCTTGGACCAGAAGGGCACAGGATTTGCCCAGTCCCACCCTGCCCAGCCTCGAAAGCAGCTTGACTGGTGCTGTTGCCCAGGACCAGCTGTTTTGGTGCCTCTCACAGTCCAAGTCCCAAGGGCTGGACTTGATGATCTCAGAGGCCCTTTCCAACCAGGCTGATTCTATGATTCTGTGATTCTCCTGACCCCAGAAGCCCTCCCCTGGGATGTGGCCCCACTGCATACCCAGCTCTGGTGACTGGGCTCACCAGTGGGCAGCCCCCACCTCGAGGTGACCCTGGGGCTCACAGAGACCCTGGAGCTGTGAAAACCCCATGTCCTGCTGACCAGCAACACCAGGCTCATCCAGGAGGAACCACAGCACCAAATGTCCTGAGTCCCTGCAGAGGCACCACACAGGAGAGTTTGGTATCTCTTCTCTTCCAGCAAAATACCCTTCGCGCAAACCAACTAGAAAATGAGAAGCTGGTGAAGCCAAAAGGCACAGATAACAAAGGTCTCTCAGTTTATTTTCACTCTGAACTGATGATTATTTGAATGTTTGTGGTTAGTGACACCACCCTGGTGAGAGGGGAGTCCTGGACACCCAATGCCTGAGCTGCCTCTGAGCTTTTCTGGAGTCATGTTGGCCACCAGCCTTCTCCTGCTTGGCCCTCCATGAACCTCGTATCCTGCTTTCCCAGCTGAGACCTCCAGGCTGTGCTCAGCTCCTGGGATGGGACCCCACAGTGGGGACCTGACCACCAGCTGGCCAAGCTGGTTTCGACTTGGCCCAGACTCTCAGATGGTGGTCAGAATCTCCCTCCAGGAGCCTCCCGGCCAGGCTTCAGCAGGATGTCACTGAGCAGACATTTCCCAGCAGTCTGGCAACCCCACTGTGCCTGTCAATGATTCTCTCTCCCTCCTATGCCATTCCCCCTTCCCCACTTTGGTGGCTCAGTGCTCCCTGCCCTGGTTTAGCAGAAACAACAGTTTGCAGCCACTCTGAAGTGTGAATCCCTTGTCAGGCAAGCCACAGGTGACTGCACAGGCCTGATTTTATTTGCAGTCCTTGAAAACAGCTCTCAAGCCTTCCCAGCTCTGGCAGCCAGGAGTCCCAGGCACGGGGTTGTGCAGGGAGGGGATGGCAGAGGTGGGGGGTTCCCTCCAGCATTCCTCCAGCCAGCTGCCCACCTTCACTGACCGGGAAGATGTGGACATGGCCACGGGGGTGCAGCCAGGATCCCTGGGTGTGGATATTTTCACCTGGATGTGGGTGTTTTCACCTTCCCCTTTGCCCTGTTACTCCCCATCAGTTCCCTCCAGTTGTGCCAGGTCTCCAATTTCCAGAGCAGAGCAAAAGCTTTTCCGCTAAAAATAGGTTTGTCCCCAAATGTTTTTTTTTCCTTTGGTTCCTTTCACAGAAAATGTTCTGGATTTCAGATTTTTGTAAAAAAACTTACCAAGAAGTGAAATAATCCCTCAAGCTGAAGCAGGACCCCTCATGACCCCTCTGGTTCCCAGCTCGGGTCCCATGTGCCTGCACTGGGCCTTTGAGATGCTCCTGGGTCAGCATGAAGGTCTCCACATGCCACTGGTCCCCTGCACCCTCCTGCCAACCCCAGGGACAACCAAGGGCTTCGTGGGGGGACCCTGCAAAGAGCTGGAAGAACATCCAGAGCCACCAATGCAAGAAGGACAGGTCAGGGCTGGAAGAGGAAGCTGAGCTCCTGCATCTCAGTGGGGTATCAGACGGGAGAGAAATGGTCCTGTGCGAAAGACGATGGAGGGGGGGTTCTTTGAGGAAACCTGGAGCATTTTCCCTCATTTTCTGCTGAATGGGAAATAAAAGATTAAAACTTGGTGTCGTGGCTGCATTTGCTCGTCCTGCGGCTGACAGACAGCACAGGGGCAGCTCTGCAGACTCAGGGGTTCAGAGTCACCCTTGTCCACCTTTGCTGTCCCAAATCCTTTCCCGCTGCTCCAGCCCAGGGAGTGGGGATGAGCGGGTCCCACTTCCCACCCACAACGGCTCCACAGAGCTGATTGTGCCCAGATGTGCAATATCTTTTTTAGCTGTAATACATTAAAGCTGTTTTCTTGAGTAGCCCCTGCAAAGAGTAAAGGGGAAACGAGTTGTTCCCATTAGCCATGGTCACAGGAGCAAACCACACAAATAATTCTGGATTAAAGAGTCCACATCCAACCCTCCCTCAGCATTTTGTGCTTGGAGACCCACTTTGGTGGACCTGCTCTTCACAGAAAGCTCATTGTGCTGCCTGGCCTGGACCCTCCTCTCCAGGAGGACACTTGAAGGTTGGGTGGATTTTTTTCACCTTGCCATGTGTTTGGTTGAGGCAGGTTCAATATATGGGGGGTTTTAGTGATAGAAGGTGTGGGATAATTTTTATGTCCTGAAGGTTACACTAATTCAGAAAAATCTCTGATTTCCCCATCTCGGTCTTTTGGCAGCTCTTCTCACCTTTTTATTTGCACCATTCCCAGATGGTGCAAAATTGGAGGGACCGTATTTTTTAATTTATTTTTCTACAGGATAATACTTTATTAATATTGGTTTATAGAATATTATCTATAAACAAAAATTATACATAAATATATATTCACATGCATCTTTATAGGTAAAATCATTTTATTAATAGTATTTGATATACTATAATATTAATATTTTATAATTTTTATAAAATTATAGGACCATCTTCTCTGGCTCCTTGGTCCTGGCCAGGCTGGCTATCCCCAGAGACAGGAGAAGGGAGCTCAGCAGGGCAATCCCACTGACTGTGCAGCCTTTTTCCATTCACCTCTCTAGGCAGAGCCTTTTGAGTTTGTCCCCTGGATACTTTCCCAGCCTCCAACATCTTTTGCCCTGCAAGATTTTCTGAGCCTGATGTGTTTTGTTGGTTTAGCAAATCTCCACAGATCTCTTTTTCAAGCACTTATTCAGTGTCTCCTTGAACCCACCTAAACCTTCTGCAGCCACATCTTTGGCAAGGTGTTCCCCTGATCCACCACCTTCACGGGGTGAACCACACCTTTGTTTGGCCTTTGTTTGGTTTCTCCTATGTGTCTTCTATGACCCTTGGCTTTTGGAATGGAGGAGATAGTGAACAGTAGATCCTTTCCATTTTTAAGGGGGAACTCTGAGTTCTCCAAACCATTGAGCCCCCTCTGACCCAGGCTGAACAGCTCCAGTGGCATTGCTGCTGTTTCAGGAGTCAGCAAATAACTAAAGGCAAGTCATCATCCAAAATGATGGTGTCCATCATCTTTGTCACCACTGGATGATAAACAACATTGAAAAGGCCTTCTAGCCCAGCGTTGCCTGAGCAGCCCCAGCTGGTAATGCCATCTAACCCAGCACTCCTGTAAGACAGGGGTCTGTAGGTGTCCCTCAGTGTTGTCCAGTGTAACCCTGGAGCAGTGGCAGCTCTCGGGTGAAGAAAGCTCCACTTTCCATGTCTCCAGGAGCTGCAGCCAGTTCTGCTGGGCTTGGGGCCGAGGGGTCACACACCGTCCTTGCCTGTGGCCAGCGCCTTTGGGTGTGCAAAGAGAGGCATCTGGAAGGAGCTCGATGAGTGTTTCCTAAACCTGCCCGTTCCTTGCTCCCAGCCCAGCCTAACTGGGCTGAGCAGGGCTGCCTGACCGGTTTCCATCCAGCTGGGCTGGTTTGGCTGTTGCCTCTCTGGCTGCTGGCGAGACAACTCTATTTTCTGGTTTTGCTGGCAGCAGCTTTAATGTGGGATGAGCTGCTGCCTGCTCTGCTCGTACATTGTAGCTCCAGCCCAGCCTGGGACTGGGGAGATCCTGTGAACATGTGGGTCTGCGGTGGTGCAGCCAGGGAGGACAGAGACCTTCTCACCAGTGACAACCACTGCTGGGCACTGGGAGTGTCCTAGTCACCATCCATATTATCCCCTGTGTGAGTAGCCCTGGAACACCTCTGGCAGCTCAGGACTGCTCTGCAGTGGACATGGGATGCTCATCCAAAGGGCAGTTGGGGAATTGGCAGCAGGGCTCCTCAGACAGCCACGGGCTCTCTGTGCTGGATGGCCAAAATGTACTTGCCCAAATGCCAGGAAGGCAGAGAATTGGCCTCACCCCTGATAAGAGAGTCTTCCCTGTCATCCATGTCATCCCTGGAGGTGTTCAGGAAATGATGGGACGTGGCACCCAGTGCTCTGGTCTAGCTGACAAAGTGGTTGAACTTGATGATCTCAGAGGTCTTTTCCAACCTAACTGACTCTGTGATTCTGTGATTTTGTGTTTCCACGATGACCCTGATCCTGGAAACGCTGCTGTGTGGGTTTAAGTTTAAGCAGGAGTCTTTCTTGACCCAGGGAATCTGCGGCAAAGCCAGGAGTTGGATGCAGATCTCCTGAATCTCATTTGAATCTTCTCCACCAGGCCCGGCTTCTTCTGCAAGTCATGTCTGGGGTCAGAGACTGTTACAGTTAACTTGAAAGGACCCTGCAGCATAAATTCATGATCCTAAACACAACCAGTTTCAGGTTAGTAATTAGTGCACTTCACTCATTGCAGGTGCAGCCTGGGAGCTCTGAAACAAGTACAGGATCAGCAAGAAAAATATCTAGAAGCAATGGCAGGGATTTCACATAACTCCCTGGCTTGAACACCCAATTGGATTATTGCTGCCTGCCTCATTAGAACTACTTCGTTACTGGAAAACCTTTAGGAATTGGGGCAAAATCCTGAAATTTCATCTCCAGCCTCAGAACTGAGGGCCCCCATAATTCCTGTATCACAGGTCTGGCTGGACCCTTTCCAGGATGAGCATGGACAAGTCTCTTCAGCATCCTGTGGTGCATTTTATTCTCTAAAATGGCAGTGGTGTTCGTATGCCTTGGAGGGGTGAGGGATATTTGCATGGAGCTTTGGGGTTCTGGGGTGAAGGGACAAAACCCCTGAGCAATGTTGTGGTCCTGGCCCGGCCTCAGGGCAGCCACCATGGAGCTGAGGAGCATTTTGAGCCTCACTGGGGTCCAGCACTGACAGGGGACAGGAGGCAGGTTCTACATGCAGAACATGATAAATCAGCTCTGAATCCCACCCCTCCCTGGGCAAACCTGAAGCTGTTTTGTCCAAGCTTGTTAAGTTTAATACATTAAGAAGGACCCAACTTGCTTCTTCCAGGAGATGAAATTCTTCCTGGACAAGGAGGCATCATGGCACGTGATGGGCCTTCCTGGGCACTCAGAGCTGGGTGGCCTTTGGGTAGAGCTGGGGTCTGAAGGCTATGCCAGGGTGGGATTAGCAAACCTGTTTTGGTGGAGAAGATGGGTCCATGGAACTGTTTTTTCTCTTTATTTCATCCCTCCAATGCTGCTGTGGCAGTGGCTCCAGGTTGCAGTGACCCCAGTGGTGCTCGGAGACTGGTGAGGGGTCCCCATGATGTTGGGACCAGCACCAAGGCAGAAGTTATCTTGCCCTGGGCCTTGCCAGGAAGGCATGTCCACATAGCTGTGGACCAAATCTTGTACCTGCTTTGCCCTCATTCTCTTTCTGCCAGCCATCTTGCTGTGCTTTGTAATTTTCCAGCCATGCTCACCTGTGATTTCCCAGGAATTCTTTTCTCCCTTCCTGTCCTGCCCCTTCCCATCCCTGGACAACCTCCTATTCCAGGTGTATCCAAAATTAGGCAAAGGAGGTTCTGCCTGAGGCCCGGTGGCTCTGCCAAGGGTCAGGGATATTGCACTGAGTGTGTCTCATCCCAGGGAGATCCGAGACAAGATCAGAGCTGCAAAGGAATAGAGGGAGGCACCTCCTGGGCCATAAGGAGCTACATGTGACAGCCCACAGGAGCTGGGACCCCCTTTAGCCTTCCAGTGGGAATTTCTCCATGGACAGTTCCCTTTTGTTCTTCTGCAAGGGGGAGCAAATGCCTCCAGGAGCCGTCGGTCACTGAGACCCCGGGACACTGATATTGAACCTCGAGACCAACCTGGTGCTGAAGCACCAAAATTCCCAGAGGAGGAGAAACCAGCCTGAATATTTCGTGCCTTTATTTACAGACAGCCAATATTAGTGAAACCTGCTTGACAAACTGCCCCCACAAGACTCCAGAAATACCTTTCCCATCTGCAAACAGGCTGTTAACAGGAGAAGATTTAGTGGTTCCAAATGCACTTCCCAGAGCATTTGATAAAAGTGTGTGGGAGCAAAGTCCAGAGCTTGAGCTAATACTTCTCTGCTGGATCAGAAACACTCGTCTAGACTCTGGCAGGATGCAAAGAGAGTGCCAGAGCTACTGCAGGGAGCTGCTGCCTTATAACCCCAGCACTGCTGGCTGTTTAGCAGGAGCTCTTTATACCCAGTAGGGGCTTGTTTAGAGGCTGGTGATTCATAAGCCAAAAATATGGTCTAAAGGATATATAGTGTTGCTTCAGCACTGGAAAATCTAAGCTAAAGGCCAGAAATATTTTAAACTGAGCTCCAGTGAACACAGAGATAGGGAAGGACGTTAGGGCTTATTGCATGTGCCAAAAATAGAGTACATCAAGGAAAACAGCCTGGAACAGTGGTGCAGGAAAAGCTTATCTCCAGGAGCAAAAGTAGCACAGGTTTCTTTATACTGCCTGGTTAAAAAAACCCCAATAATAAACCAAAAATATGACCTTGTTCTAGATCTTTATTCTCAGATGTCTAGAACAGCCTTCCTACATCTACCACAGCTGCTGAGGATGCAAATCCAAAGCATTGAGGGTGGATGTGGCTCACCTGGCCAAGCAGGGGCTGGGCCACTTGTCAGTGTTAACACAGTTAAGCAGTGAAAGGTGGAAATGGAAACAGAGCATTTAATCTTCATTATCACAGCTCCAGAAATGGGTGCAAACTGAGGAGCCAGGCTGTGATCCCGCGGGGAAATCACACACTGGTGCCAGTGCACGGAGCTCCCGTCTGCTGAGGAACCTTGTCCGACTCCCACGCCGCGGGCAGCGTGAGGTGTGTGAGCTGCCACTGAAGGACAACCAAGGTCTTGGTCCAGTCTCAGCCAGGATTTGCCACTGCTTCCTGAAAAATCCCTGGTCATGTCTCCCTGGAGACAATGATGTCCATGTGGAGGGTGCTGCAGGAGGCAGCCCGTGTCCGCTTCTCTAGGTGGATGACCTAAAAAATTCCCAATCCCTTCTGCAAGTCTGAGAGGGGCCACCAGGGCAGTCAGACATTTCATCCAGGAAGGTCCTGGGCAACAAACACAAGCCATGGGAGGTGTTGAACATTTGGGTAGGACAAGGTGGGATGCACAGAGAGCTTTGGGTATGGGGGGATGAGGTGGGATGGATGGAGTTCCTGGACCACAGGAGAGCTGGTGGCCCAGAGGGGACAAGCCCCTTGGGATCTGATAGCCCAGGGTTGGCATGGCTGTGGTTCACTGTTCATGAGTGGGAAGCGCTCCCTGCCAGCACCTCTGGCCAGGATGTGGCTCTTTCCATCTCTCCAATCTGTCAGTGTGAGCAGAGGTGGAAGGAACACCCAAGCACCTGCCCAGGGGACGCTGCCATGGAAAATTTCAACATCCACCCAGCCAGGTGCCAGGGGCTGGGTATCCACACCCCCTGAGCAAGGTGGGCAGGGGCTCAGCAGGGCAAGGGAGCTTCGGGATGTGCAGATCCATGGGCCCCTCAGCCCTGTGCTGCCCATGCTCAGCTGGACAGACCGTGCCAGGGTCCATCTCCTGGCCAGGGCTGTGCAGAGCTGCAGGGGTTTAACGTGCTTTGCCTTTAATTGCTCCAGCCCAGCCCGACGGGTGAGAACTCACCCTTCCCAGCCCCAATCCCATGGATGTGCAAGGCTTCCAGCTGCTGACAGATGTGGCTCCTTGCAGACAGCAGCACAAGGTGGGACAGGGACACAGGGGCAATGTGAGGTGCCAGCAGCCCCCTTGGGATTTCCTCCTCTGGGCTGGGGCAATGCTCAAGGGCCACCTGCTGCAATCAGGACACCACAAAAACCCTGCAGTATCATGAGGATTGCATAAATATTTTGATTAACTTCACCTTGAATCTTGATGAAGGGGAGATTTTTATCGCATTTACTGACAAAACAGCTTTTTTTTCTTTCCGGGAGGGAGGGGGAGGATGACTAACTGCTGGAGGAGAATTCCTGGAGTGATTGCACAGCAGATGAAAGCAGCCAGATAGGAGCTGCTCTGCCCCAGGAGCGAGTGGACAGCCACCACCAGCCAGTGTGCTGAGCAGGGACGAGCTCGCCATTCCTATTGACTGGGACACATCTGACAGACCTGTCTGTCTGCTCAGAGCTGACACACGAGCACGGGGCAGCACATGCTGCTGCAGAGCGTGTCCAGCTCCATCCTGGGAAGGGAGGAGGTTCCCTCCTCCTGCCACAGCAGTTCACATGGTTCATTTGAAGGGTTTGGGTTGAATCCCTGGTGTGGTGTCTGTGGGCTGTGAGGGGGGAGATGGGCTGTGCAGGGTGGTCACACCAACGCCACTGCCCTGGGTGGAGGGGGTTCCTCTGCCCTCCACAGCCACTGCCAAGCACAGGACCTCCTCTCCCTGCCAGAATTCCCCAGGGGAAGTTCATCCGAGCCTGTGGGCAGCAGGTGCCCAAAAGAGTGGAAGAAGACCGTGACTGGGACGATGGGATGGGTGGCATTTCCCTCAGCAACACCTGCCTGAGGGAAAGCCATGGCAGGGGACTCTGTTGGGGAGGCTGGAAACAGAGGACAAGTCCAGAGCTGAGGCATCACCAGGGCCTGGACAACGCCAGGGCTGTAGAAGGTGACAAAACAGCAAAGCTTCACACCTTGTCTGCATCTCCAGTACTGGGGATTGTTAAATATTGCTTGGAGGGGTTGCTGACAGCTCCTCACTCCAGTTATCCACCTCCACAGACTGAAGGAATGGGCTGGGATGAGAGTGGCATTGCAAAAGCCTGGGAAGACATCATCCATCAGTCCATCCTGCCTGTCATCCAGCTGCATCCAGGGCGCTTCTGCCGGGTCTCAGTGGGGTGTGACACCCTATGAAACCACGGACAACTTCTGTGGCACCACTTTCCTCTTGTAAAACACATCACAGCCAGCTCTACTTCCTCTTTGAGGCTCTTTGGGGCAGAGCACAACATCAAGCACAGCACCAGGCATGGCCAGGGATGGCTTTGGCTTCAAGGACACAGGGACTTTGTATCTTTGAATCTCCTCTATAGTTTAAACATTTGTGAGTGCTTTGCATGTGCCTTTTGCTTTGAATAGCAATGAAAATATGGTTTGGGGCATGAAAAGGTCTTGGGGGGTAAAATGTGAAAGGTTTGGCAAGACCCTCAAAAAAAGAAGTTAAACCATTTTTCCCAAAGGGGAAATTTGCTTCCACTTTGATCCAACAAAAACACACAGGCATCTTTTGGTGCATTTTATGTGCATTTTACATGCCTTTTATCAATGGACCAGTTATGTGTGTGTGAGAGAGAGGGAAGGATGAGCGCAGTGGTGGGGAGCTGGAGACAGTCAGGGGTTGACTGTCCTTCAAGCAGCAAACAGTGTCTGCATCAGGGATTTTGGTGGCACTCCCAGGCTTGATCTCCGCTGGAAGAAAGCCCCACAATGCTGTCAGCATGTGGTGCTGCAGGGATTACAGCCTCACTGGTCAGTTAAACAGTTCCTACGAAAGATCCCCTGCCTTGCACCTTGGCTGCCCATGAGAAAGCCCCCAGCACTGCTTTGGGGATCCTGTCCCTGCTCCTCAGGGAGCGTCTTCACTCTGCAACCCCGTGAGAGACTTGGTGTAGAGCTGAAATGTATCTCTGACGTGAAGCCACCTCGGTGGCACTTGATGGCAGTCAAGTTGCGGGTCTGGAATGCCTGGAATGTCAGCGCTGGGCTGCCTGAAACGCCCCAGCAGCAGAGAGCAGGGGCTGTTGCAGCCTTAGATCTGGAGTCCTGATTTATTACACAACCTGCCCTGTCACCAGATCGCTGAGACAGAGGGCGGCTGACGAGCTGCTCCCTGCGCTGATGAGCCCTGCTCGGCAGGGACTGCCTGGGGATCGCTGTCATGAGGACTGAGTCCCAGCTGGGGTTGCTCCTCATGCCTTTGAGTCTGCAAACCCCCCAAACCCACAGAGTGCAGAGCTGCGGCAAGAAAACCAAGAGGGTTGTGCCGGCGCAGTCTGCGAGGCAATGGATCGTGCCAGGGGATGGGCACTGCCCCTCTGCAGCCCTGGCACACGGGAACAGCGGGGAGGAGGCTGGAAATGAGATTTTCAACCAGCCCCGTCCAACGACGGAGTTTTTCAACTCCCTGAAAGGAGGCTGTGACAAGGTGGGGGTCGGGCTCTTCTTACAGACAACAAGCGACAGACAGGACAAGGGGAAATGGCCTCAAGTTGCACCAGGGGAAGTTCAGGTTGGATATAAGGAAAAATTTCTTCACTGAAAGAGTAGTTAAGTCCTGGAACAGGCTCCCCAGGGAAGTACTGGAGTGACCACCCCTGGAATTGTTCAAAAAACCGGTGGATGTGACAACTTGTGGTATGGTTTAGTGGGCAGGATTTGCTCAAAGGCTGGACTTGATGATCTTGGAGGTATTTTCCAACCTTAATGATTCTGTGAACCTAAATAGGGCTGAGATGTTTGGATCCTCTCTGCACAACCTGACAGGCTGTAGACAGGACCATTTTGCTCTCCAGGGTGGACCCCCTTGTGATGTCCCCGGGCTGGGCTGTGCTAATGGGGTTCTTTCATGCAAATGAATGCAGATTTCCATCACCTCTAGGCAAGGATAGACCATTTACAGCCCTCTTACACCAGTTTCCCAATTCACAAGGCACCAGGGCTGCTGGGAGAGGGAAATGCTGAGGCAGCTGGTGACTGGTCAGGTGTTCTCTGCTCTGGGTCCCTCCTTCACTCCTTGTCCTGGAGGGTCTCATTGCAGCAGGGAGGGAAGCACAACCTTCAGAGGGCTTGGTTCATATTTGCAGTTATCCCACGTCTCTGCTCTCCTGCCTGGGACAGAGCAGGAGTTGCTCCCACTGCACTGTGACCTGACAGCCCTGCTCCCCCTGGGCTGGGCAGGAGGTGGGTGTGGGGGCTCAGCTTCTGCTGAGGGGTGTCCTGTGGTCTTCTGCCACTCAGTGGGGTTTCAGGACATGGCTGAGGGCAGCCTGGATCAATGTGGGCACCACCAGATTTGAGTCAAACCAGGAACCTGGCAGAAGACTAACCCTGTGATCAAAGATGTGGAGAGTTTGATGTGAGGTCAGCAGGTGGGATGGGGATGTGCTGGGAGGGCACAGGAGGAGGCAGGATGGGGAGACAACCCTCTCTGGGCACAGAGGTGTGCTGCTACACAGCAGTCACCCCACTGTCCCCGTCCCATCCTCTGCTCAACACAGTTCTTCCCACAGTCAGGTGGAGAAGTCCTTTGTGATCACCAAGAGGAAACCCCTCCATCCTCCTGACAAAGTTTCAGGAGTTCAGAGCAAGGCTTGCAGTTGAATGGGACTTCCTGAAGTCTGGATTCCCCAGGGCCCTTAGGCGTCCAGTTCCCATTAAAATTAATAACTCCTAACTGTCCTAAAGGTCTGGACTGGAGTCACAGGTGCTTTGGAAAGCTTGAGACCCTCCACAGCTCTGGCCCAAATACATGTTCAGAACTAACCAGTCTTGGCAGGTGTTTTCTCTCTGTCACATCACGTTTGCCTCCAGCCTGGCAGTGCCCCCAAGAGCCAGGAGCTTCTTACCATTTTATAGAGCAAGTCAATTTAGTACAGTCATTGCTGCATGGGAAGCGTGCTTGGCCACTGCTCTAAAGGTCAAATGCCCTGTTGGTAAGACTTGTGTTGGTTGTGCTGGTTCCTGTGTGTGGCATCTTCATGCCATGGGTCCATCGTCCCACCTGCCCTGGGGACACAGTGCTGGGGACATGCTTGTGGGGGAGGATGTGCCGTGAACCCAGGAGTGTGCAGACAGATTCAGGGCTCAGCTGTGCTCCAGCCCTCTCCCTGCACACCATCAAGCTCACCCTACTTTGCCTCATCTGTGGCTCTTTTCCAGACTCCAGCCTTCGCTCTCCTCCCCCAGCAGCATGGGGTGGAGTGTCTGTCCCGTGGCTGCCCCATCCCCTGCACCCCCCGAGGAAAGAATTCAGCTTTGCAAAACCAAGGCAGGAACAAAGCAGAAAAAAAAAAAGGTGGTTCTGTATTATTTTCTTTTCTGGGCCATTTTGAATTAATTAAGGAATGTGATCTAAACTATAAATACCCTCCTTCACGTATGATTTATGGCCTGTTTGTTCTGGATTGGTATGTGCTTAATCTCTAATTGTAAGCCCACCATCTGTTTTTATTGATCTGCTTGCCAGGAGAGTTATTGCTCTCCTTGGCCTTATATGGGAAAATTAGGTATGTGGTGAGCAAGCCAGCTCGGGGCTGCTCTTATGTCACCCTTGGAGCAGCTCAGGATTGAGCTTCCCAGCGCTGCTCCAGCCTCCAGCTTCTGTCAGTCCCCATTTACCGTGTGAAACTTGAACTTAGGGGTTCCACAGAGCCTTGATACCAACAGGAGCATCAGCCCATCCCAGCCTCCCTCTGTATCAATTCCCCTTCAGTGCACGGGATGGGTTTGTTCTTCAAAAAAAAAAAAAAAAAGGATGAGAAGAAGAAGCTGGGGTGGCCTTGGTGTTTTTGGCTGTAAATCAGGCTGCTGCCAACTCAGCCTGGGTGCTTTCAGTGGTGGGAGTGTCTCCATGAGAAAACAGGCTGGATTTATTCATTGAACCTGGAGGGATTTGTCTGTTATTGACCCATGAGATAATGGTGCCCGAGCCCAGCCCGTGTGCTCCGCGTGGCCAGAGCAGGGAGGGAAGGACAAAGGCTCCCAAGAACATTTGGAGGCTTAAGGGAAGCTTGTGGATTTGAACAAAGAAGAGCAGTTTATTTGCAAAGCTGGGAAGCAGAGAAAGGAGAGCCACCTCCAAAGGGAGGGAGGTCCCTGTCCCTCTCCACCAAGTGGTCCCAGTGGGGCTGGATGATCCCTGTGGCTCCCAGACCCAGCTGGACTGTGGGTGGGAGCCCTGGGGAGGGGTGGGATGAGTCTCTCTGGGGCACTAAAGTCTGCTGTGCCACAAGTGGTGGGGATGCAGTGATGCCCAGGATCCACAGTGCCCTGCCCAGAGTCTGCAGGGAGATCCAGGACACCCAGCACCCAGCTGGGCCAGCGCCAGGGGCATGGGGACCATCCCTCCCCACCCCCTGGTGTGTGTGGGCTGAGACCCTTCCTCCCCATGGGGAACCCACTGAGACGGGGGGCACACCAAACCCCTGGCTCTGCACTTCTGTATCAACAACAAAATACCCCCAAAATGCATTTGCAGTCAGGAAGGAGCTCTTGTAATTTGCTCAGGCTCCCACATCCTCCCGTGGTTGTTATTTTAAGCCCTTCCCCTGATTCCAGGGCCCTGGTCTGGAGATCCCCATTCCCAGACTGACTGATGCGTGCGATGACAGAATTTCTGCTGTTGGGCAAATTAATTTCCCATGGGATTGTGGCCTAATATATAAATATAAAACTGACACGTTTTTTACTCAGCTGAAAGGAAAATAGCTCCAGCTTGCATGAGATAATATTTCCAGGAGATAAGGCAGCAGTTGGAGTGTGAATTGCCATGTGGATCCCTTTTTTCCCACAGATCCCTGGTGAGGTTTGTTGGCCAGGCTGTGCAACATCAGCTCTTGATAAGCACCAGTCTGTGTTAATGCAACATTTCAGTTCTGCTTCATCTCACCTTTTGCTGGGCAGAGAAAATGGGTGGGTGGCTGGGAGCAGGGAATCTTACTGCCTGGCATATTGGGAATTCACCAAGGGCTCTGCCTGGAGCTTTGTTGGTGCTGGGAGAAGCTGGTTCGGCCCTGAAGGCCCTGAGCTGGGATTGAGCACCCTTCCCCAGGGGAGGAGATGGACGGCTGCTCCTCCTGGAGTGCCCAAGTCCCAACTGGGTCAGGGAATGTCTCCTCCTCCAGTCAGGGAACCATCGAGAAAATCACTTGGGGAATGGAATTTCCATGGCTTTGGGCAGGACTGTGCTGGGAACAGGGAGGCTAGAGCTGAGGGCCTGGCTCTTGTCCCACTGCCCTGGGAGCTGCTCTAATCCAGAGCTGTCTCTAAGGCCCCTTTTTGTACAAGCCCTGGTGAGAGGAGGTTGTGATTCCAGGCTGGAGTGGTGGCCCAGTGCCCCCAGGGCCCAGGCTGTATCTGGAGGTTGATCTCAGGCCCTGGAGCCCTGGATCCTTTAGAACATGCAGCAGAAATGAATGTGTTCCATCCAGCAATCCTGAGCTCAGCCCTTATAAATAACCTCTCCCTCCCTTCCTCTCTCCTCCATCTCCTTCTCCCTCTCCCTCTCCTCCTTCTCCCTCCCCTCCCCTCCCCTGGGAACCTCAGGATGATTAATTCCTGAAGAATGTTCTTGGAGCTCTACAGGAGGTGCTGAGGGGGCCCACACATGGTGTGAGGGGTTGAGATACCAGAGCAGACTTTCCTCCAGGCTGTGCAGTCCAGCCTTTGGCTTGTTGCTGTGTCCAGGCAGAGCTATTCCCATCCCATCCCATCCCATCCCATCCCATCCCATCCCATCCCATCCCATCCCATCCCATCCCATCCCCTCCCATCCTCCCTGCTCGGGCCCTCTGCAGTGTCAGATGCCACAGCAGCTCATTTGTGAGCCTTCCCCTCCTCCAGACCCACCACCAGGAGCTCCCCAGGGATGGGTCAGTGGGTCACTGCAGACCTGCAGCCTGGCTCTGCTTGCCTGGAATTACTTTCCCGTTGCCAGAGGTGCCTGTTGGAACCATCACACAGCCCTGGGAGACCTTTGGAAGGGCAGACTGGGGCCTGCAGGGAAGAGGGAGAGGCACACCCTGGAGCTGCCTGCCTCTGGGAGCACTGGGGGTCTCACAGACATCTGGGGTGCCAGGAGGCTTGGGGTCCATTTATTAGGATAATCTCAGAGAAAATTCAGTTGTATTTATATCTGGAGCCTCCAGACTAGAGCAGGGTGTCTCTGGAGCCCAAGTGAGGGACCACTATGACCAGAAAAGGAGGTGGGACAGGCCGGGGCAAAAGAAGAAGAGTCCCTTCAGGAGCAATTCACACCAGAGGAACAGAGCCAGAGGGTCTCTGGCACAGCACAAATCCTGTGCCAGGGAAACTCACCCCAGGGTCCCCCCTGGGTCCCTCTGTTGTGCCGGTGGAGGTGGCACCAGCTCCTGGGTACCTCCCTCAGGGTGTGATTCAGCCCTTGGAGAAGCTGCAAGCTCAACAACACAGGACCAACATGGTTATACACAGGAGGTCAAAGGGATTTATTGATTATTCCTGGTCCTAAACTCCCTAACTAGGAAGCACACTCTGCCTCAAGCAGCTCAGAGACTAAATGGTTAGTAGATCCATATTAATTGTCATAAAGGGCACAATATTTTTTTTTAATGACAGAAAAAAAAGCAAAATCCAGAAAAACTCGAGTGAGGGAGAATTTCTTTGTAAGTGCTTGCAAAGACACTTTTATTGCAGAGGCTTAAAGTGTTCTGCTGTTTCCCCCCATGCCTGTCTGCTGCCTCGAGTCAGCTAGAATATGCTGACCACTTCCTACCAGCCTCAGCAGAGACATTAAAATGTCAAAAATAGTTTATTCTTGCAAGAAAATCTGGGAAAGGAGAGACCAGACCCACACTCTGGCTGCCATCAAGAGAAAGTCATCAGTGAGCTCAGCTCCACTGCCAAACATTGAAAAAAATGCACAAAAAAAGGAAGAATAAGTCATGTATCAGAGGTTTTTTGCGGTACAAAATGCAGCAGAAGAGGGCTCTTGGCAGGCATGGATTCCTTGGGATCAGGAGGGCTGGGAGTGGTGCAGCTGGTGGGGCTGCAGGGCTCAAGGTGGGACACGTGGGGTGGGACGTGTGGGTCCCCAGGTCGTGCTGCACCCCAGGAGAGGGGAGAAGCCCCCTCCAGGAGGGGCTTTGCAGCTGGGAACAGCCTGGAGGAGAGCCCTGAGCCCTGGGTCATTGGGGAGGGGTTGTTTTGAGGAGCCACTCCTCGTGCAGAGCCCACTCAGCTGAGGCACCGGTGGCTCTTCACCAGTCTGGGGCTCAAGGCAAGTCAAACTGCAGGGAAGAGGTGCTGGACCAAATGTGGATCGAGGCTTGACTTGCTCATTTCCAGTCCAGGAGGACTTCAGGGCGCAAGTAGGAGACTTGTAGGTCTATCGAAGCACAGGAGCTGAGATGTTCCCGGGCCTTGGTGAGGGATAACAGCTGTTTCCAGATGTGCTGCTCCAGCCTTTCCCACTGCACAGGCACATCCCTCTGGGGCTCAGCCATTGTGAGCTCCTGAGGCCACACAGTCCAAAGAGGAATGTGCTGGGAAGTGGTGCAGTGGGCAAGGAACTCCTGAAAAGTAGATCTGAGCAGAAAATGCCAAACCTAGAAGGATTTGTACTTTTTCGGAGCACTCTGCTTGCCAAGTGCATACTTCGAAAGAGGTCTGGGGTGTATTGCAAAATCTGCCCTGTTTGGAGTGGGTTTGGAATACTTTAATCCCTCTTTAATGATACTGCCCAGGAAATTACAAAGGTCTGGAAAAACACACCAATTGAATTCTGGCTGGGCGCATATCAAGTTGTTGCACGCATTTTTTTCATGCAGCTCACTGAATCACAGCAAACCCCTACAACATCCTGCCACAACTTTTCTTGTTTCTCTGACACTTCTGGCATGAGAATGGGACAATGCAGCAGATTTCAAGGCTCAATTACATCCAGGTTTGCCCCGTGCTGGAGGGATCTGGTTTGGATGACACCACTTTCAAGTTTACGGATGACAGCTACGTGGGGATTTTGGAAAGAAGCTCCCCCTGACACTTGGTATTTTTGCCCTGGGGCCACGTCCTCTGCTGCTCCTGATTCCTGTGCATGGGCACTGGCAGGGAAGTTGCAGCATAAGGCCATTTTCAGTGGGAAAAGATTTGTCTAAATACTGTAGCCACATGAAGTACCCACTGCTCATGGAATGCCCATCAGGAATAGCTGGGTGTTGACTATTCCATTCCAGGGACTTCTCAGAGCTGAGCAATCTGCACTAGGGAAAAGGAAATAAAACAAAACATTGGTGTTCTTCCAGTGGTTAATGGGTAAATATTCATCTGTTTTGAGGTTTTGTGGGGTTATGGCTTTTAAAACAGAACACTGAGAACCTTTACGCTACATCGGGGTCATGCACAAGAGGAGGCTACACTTGAAAAAATCCACACTGGATTTATTAGTGCTTAATTTGGGCCACAGAGAGAAGGGAGAGCCAGGGAAAGAATCAGGTCTAACCTGGGCCTGCAAACAGTGAAGTGCAAGGTCTGGGACAAAGCAGGGCTTTATGGAAAGCAAATCCTGCAGCTACAAGTCCCAGGTGGGGCCACAGTGGGACCTGAACGATGGCACTGCTGTGAGCCCAAAGCAAACCAGACGATTAAGGGCAGGGACAGGAGCCCTCCAGAGCTGAGGCATGTCTGGCTGTAGGATTTAATTCAGGGCAGCTCTGCCTCCAAGGGACACAGTGGGAAATCCCAGCTCCCTTCAGGGGGGCGGGATGGGGCCCGGATGGAGCGGGAAGGGAAGTGCAGTGTGGGAGCAATGAGCTGCAGCCCCAAGCACGGGAAGATGAGCCAAAATCTGGGCCAGCATCCAATTCAGCTGCTCTGCAGCCTGCAAGTGGCTTTAGACAAACCACAGAGCAGTGCTGGGGGCTGTGTGGGTTCATGAATTCCCTGAAACCAGGGGATGTTGTGGTTCCAGCTCCTCACAGGAGGGAGGAACATCACAGGTGCTTGTACCCCACTGATGAGGTCAGAGAGTCACAGAATCACAGGATCTTCTGAGCTGGAAGGGACCCACAAGGGTCACTGAGTCCATGTCCCACCCAGGAGGGCTGCAGGACAGCCTGGCATCCCCTGCAGTCCCAAACCACTGCAGCTCCCTGGTGTGTGCAGGTGCTTTGCATCCCTCTTGGAGGGCACAGGGGAGGCACAGGGGTGGGAACAAGGGCAGGGAGCGGGTGCATATCTTCTGCAGGGCCCTTCATGGACAGCCAGCAAGGCCTGGTGTCTCTCCACACCTCCAGGATCAAGGCTGCTGCTTTGCTTCAGCAACACAGGGTCCACTGGGTCATGGAGAGGGACCTTCCAGCAGGGCAGAGCCCTGGGACAGTGTTCAGGGATGTCCCAGGGAAGCTGATCCACCTCAGCAGAATCCAAGGGCTGAGAGCAGCTGGGATGAGCAGCAGGACAGGGAGCCTGCTCCGAGCCAGCCCACACTGCAGCCCACCAGGCTTCCCTCCCCCTCCCTGGGCAAGTCCCATGGGGGGTCACAGCACCAGGTCCTTCAGGGTTGGGGCAGGGCACATCCCTGCATCCATCAGGCTGCAGCTCCAACATTGTTTCTTTGCTCTTTCCCTTTGGATTTGACACAAAAATTCTGTGGTGCTTTGTCCTTCCCCAACATCTGGTACTAAACGAGTGTCTTTCCTCTTCCTCTGGCAATCAGTGGCACAGCAGCAAAGCATTGGGCTTGGGAGCCTTCATCAGAGCACTTGGGCTTATAAACCTGTGAGCAGAAAACTGGAGCCACAAATGTGGGAATTCCTCCCTGGGAAGAGGGTGAGGAGGGGCTGCCAGTTCCTATCAGCCATCAGTTATCAGGGGCACGAGCAGGAGATACTGATTTCCTCCAGGACCTTCAGACATTAGCCTGGGTGAAGCAGCTCATTAAAAGCAACTAAATGCTGCAGTCATTTGTGAAATGAATTTTTCAAGGTTAATTTAGCTGAGCACTGAGAGCCCTCCATTTAGCTCTGAAGAGGGTGAGCAGCACATGCCACACAGCCCCCACCCCTGTTGTACCCCTGCTCTGGGGGCAGACTATCCAGGATGGGGAGCTCCAATCTGGAGCATTCTCTGGGACTGCTAATAGGGAAACCCAGCCCAGAGGATGCACAGTGCTGGTCCCACGATGGCAGGGTGACCAGCAGGCCAGCTTGGTTTGTGCTTGATGCAGGCACCAGCTTTGCTTTGTCTTGAGATGAGCAATCCCTTCAAAAGTCCTTTTAAGCACTTCAGGAATACAGGAATACTGGGGAAAGCAGAGCCTGAAACATGAAGTGCTTGGTAAAACTTTGCTGCTCACCTCCCTTACCCCATTTCCCCTTTGCCATGGAGTTTCCATAAGCAAATCTCCCTGTCTGATGGACTCCCAGGTGACATTAAACACAGCAGGAACTCTGTCTGGGGGCAAAGGAGGCATTTGCTGGAACCGGAGTGGTGCTTGGTGGTGGAATCATTTTCTGCTCCTTGCAGACTAAAAGCAAATCCAAGGAAGAAAACAAGACCAAAGCCTTTCCTGACCTGTCATTTCAGGTCTGGGGTGGGGGGTTCTACCAGCCTTTGCTGCCTCCTTTGTGAATGGCCATACAAAACAGCCTGGGCAGGGGTTTTAGTGCTGTGGGACACTGAAGATGAAGTCTCTGCCACATAGGAGCAGTGGGGACCTCTGTCTATCTCTCACAGAATCACAGAATCCCAGGATATACTGAGCTGGAAGGGACCCACAAGGATCATCGAGTCCAACCCTCAGCCCTGCACAGCCCCATCCCCAAGAGTCCCCCCCTGTGCCCCAGAGGATCATCCAAACCCTCCTGGAGCTCTGGCAGCCTTGGGGCTGTGCCCACTGCCCTGGGGAGCCTGGTCAGTGCCCAACCAGCCTCTGGGGGAAGAACCTTGTCCTGAGATCCAACCTGACCCTGCCCTGACACAGCTCCAGCCATTCCCTGGGTCCTGTCCCTGATCCACTCTCTGTCCATTAGGAACCATGTCCCCCTTGGAAGGAAACAGCTGCAGAGCCCAATTTTGAGTGTGTCAGGGCACAGGGAGCACCTCCCACCCTGCAGTGGCACAGTGAGGTGCCCATCCCACCAAGGGGCTGCCCCCCTTCCAGAACCCCCTGGCCAAGACATGTGTGAGGAAGTGCTGGAGTGGAGCTGGTGGAGCTCCCCGTGTCCCGCCTGAGCACAGACCGACTTTGGTGTCAGGCTGCTTGGGAAACAGGCTGTTCAGCGGGTGTATCCTGTGTTTACAGAGGACCTGCCAGCTGTGACAATGCAGATGTTTCCTGTCTCCCTGGATTTGCAAAAAAAACACATTTGGTGGCTGGAAGTGGTTCCTGGAATGAAGCTGTGGATTTGGGCTCCCAGAGAGCACCTGAGCTCCAGCGAGCAGGACGTGCCCGGGCAGTGCCCACCTCACCCTGTCCATGTGAGTGCCTGTCTGTGGCCAGGCTGGAGAGGCAGCTCCAAGGAGGAAAGACGAGCTCTGAGGCTGGAGCAGGCTTGGCTGTCCCCTGGAATGAGTCCAGCTCCCCCAGGGAGGGACGGGGCCGTGCAGAGAGTGGCCAGCCCCGTGCAGGACGTGGGGATCTGCAGGTAGGCAGGAAGATCCCATATGTGAGCAGAATGGGAGGATGTGACTGTATTTACTGTGGGCCCTTGTTGAGTCTGTCTTTTCCTTCTCTGGACCCTAGGAGTTGAGTGTTGCCACCTCTTCTGTCTGAAGTCTGCATTTAGGAAATACATAAAAGCCTCTTCTGTCTTGGGGACAACCTCCTGGCCAGGCTGGGTGAAAAGCTGCTCCATTTCTTTGCCTGAATAATCTGCTGCGCAGCAAAGACACCAAAGAGCAGCTGTGAACACACAGGGCAAAGCTGTTGGGAAGCTGAGGAAGGGCTCAGTCACAGCCCAGTGGGAAAGACACTTTGCTAAATGGGACTTCTGGGCCCTGGGCCTTTTCTCCAGGATGAGTCATGTGAAATACAACTGGTTTTCTGGTCTCAAGACCAGCACCTGGTCTGGGGCTGTGGCTCTCACTAGCCAGGCACCAACCAGGGAGTCACAGCCCAAATATCCAGGCGAGGTGGCACCATCCTAGACCTTTCCACCCAAAGGCTGTTGGAAGCTCCCAGAGAGGAATTCTGCCGTTCCACCTGTGAGTCCTGGCCTCTGTGAGGTCCACAGGCCACAGAAGCCAGTAGGAGAAGCAAGTCCTTTTAGAGCTCCCCTGGTGCTGTCACAACACAAGATCTGAGGTTCAGAGGCACCTCTGGCCCAACCCCTGCTCCCAGTGGGGCACCACAGATCAGCTGAATACTGTGGTCAGGGTACCTCCAAGGATGGAAGTTCCTCAGCCTCACTGGTTCCTGGTGCAGGGTCCACCCACCCTCATGCTGAAAGGGATTTTTTTTGCTAAATCTCATCAGAATTTCTGTGTTTGTGATTTGTGTCTGGTGCCTTTTTCACTGTTTACCTCTCAAGATAGATCATTGCTGCTGTCCCTGCACCCTTCCATGAGGGGTTTGATGACAGATGGCCACCAGACCTCCCTTCACCTGCTCCAGGCTCAGGAAATCCACCTTTCCAACCTGTGTTACATGTCCCACACCTTCTCAGGCCTCAGCACTGAGCTCTCTCCACTTTATCAGTGTTGCTCTTGTTCTTGGGGCCCCCCAAATTACACAGATTTAGTTCAGAAGTGTCCCAATAAGTGCCATATAGAGGGGTACAATTAATTCTCTCTCCTGATGCTCTCCAGTCTTCCTCAATTGCATCTGTGGAGTCTCTTGGGAACCACAAGTGCTGCATGAGGACCATGATGGGACCTTGGCACACACCACTCAGAAGCCCCTTGTCTGAGGAAGGGCAGCAGAGATGGTTTGCTTTTAACCAGTTCGGTCTCAACACTCTATCTGGAAAAACATGAGAAGTCTTGCAGCAGTAAGTCCTATTTCCATCCCATTTTACAGTGAAAAGCCAAGCCTAATGAGCAGGACACCGTGTGGGATGGAAACACTGACTGGTTTGCTTTGCTTTGCCATTCAATAGCAAAAAATCCAGCACACCCTATTCGTCTGCATCTCCTACTCTCTTCCCATCTTGCCAGCTTTCCAAGACTCTGAAGCTGCTTTGGAGCCTGTGGTGGATTTTCCTCTCTGCTGTAGGACCATCGTGGCCACCACCCCTCCTGTTGCGTGTCCCCCGAGGTGTCTGAAGTTCTTGGACTTTTGCCACCTGGGATTCATTCCAGTGGCAGAGCTGCAGTGAGGAAGAGGCCCTGGGCAGGGCAGGGGGATCCAAATTGTTCCTCAGAAATGCTGATGAGCCCAGGGGAAGGGCAGGGGGTACCAGATCCCTTCGTGGAATGTCAGCTGGCCTGGGTCAGACTGCCCAGGCTGAGCTGGCCACTGCTAGAGGAGAAGGTGTGCAAGCCAAGGGCCAGAGCTACCTCCTCAGTGGGATATTAATAGTCCATGGGATGGGAGAGCCAAATCCTCCCCTCTGCCTGGTTTGCTGGTGTGGAGCTGGAGCAACCAACCTGTTCCCACCCACCCAGGCAGGACTTGGAGCTGCTCTGGGTTCTGCCACATTGTGCCAGAGCCCTTCCCAAGGGATGAAAAACAGCTGCAGTGCCAAGAGTTTTGTCTTTCATGTCCCTCAAATGAGGAACCTGGGACAGCAGATTGTTTTGCTTCTGCCCTGGTTTCTCTGTCCCCTCTCATCACAAACCCAGGCAGATGTTGGTAACAGCTCCTGGGCAGAGCAGAGAGCAGCTGGTGGGGCCTTCATGGACAACCTTTACTTTGCAAAGCTGCTGTGCTCCAGAGGAACTACTGGACCAAACCTCCTTTTCCTATCTGCACAACTTTGCTGCTGTCAGAGCTCGGATTTTGGAGAGCCATGGCAGGGCTGATTGAGGGCTTTAGTTCCAAGCTTTCCTCTTGTGCCCCTGAGCTGCAGTGAAACCCTTCCTGACTCTTTGGCTTCTCTCTCCAGTTACAAACCCCTGGAGCAGGGACTGTCTGGCCATGACCATGTTCTCACCTGGGCTGACCTGAACACTTTCCCAGAAGCAAGTATCTCCTCTGTTGTCTCGTGCACTGTGGAGCTGGAGCAGGTCCTGGGCAAGGATGCCACCCTCAGTGAGGATTTCTACCTGCACTATTTCAGACAAACTCTCTTCCTGCCAGCACAGAAATGTGGAGGCAAATCCCCTCCCCACAGACTGAAGGAACGAGTGGCTCTCAGGGAGCAGGTCTGGCTGGTCTGGGGACATGGGGACAACTGGCTTGTCACTGGTGGACTCAGCTGTCACCTCAGACAGCCCATCCACTTCTCCATGCCTGATTTCTCCAGACCCCAGGAGGATACAGGATTCAGAGCAGAGGAGGCACACTGGATTCCTGGTGGACAGCTTCAAGCTGTGGTTGAGTCCAGGGAAGCCTGTGCCCTCTGTCCCTGCAGGGCACCCAGGACCCTGGACAGGGATGCAGGACAGGGTGCTGAAGCACAGACTGCTCTGTCCCTTGGTGTCCTTTCAATTCTGGAGGGGACCACTGGCTCCAGGACCTGTGCTGTGCATCTGGAGCTGTGGGGCTGCAAACTTTGCTAGGATGCTGCATGGGAGAAGGTGGAGGGGGGCAGGGATTGTATCCCAAATCATTCATCTGCCCACCAGTCTGTGGGACAGCCTCAGCCGCCCCCAGCCCTCCCTACCTGCCACCCCATCCTGCCTGGGGCAGCTCTGCAGAGCCCCCTCACCCTGCCCCAGGGCTGTCAGGAACACCAGGCTGGGCATGGAGGATGCCTGAATGCCCCAAACCAGAGGAGGTGAAAAACTCATGGGGATTGAAGCCAGAACTGGACAATTTAGTCTCTGTTCCTGGGAATGTCTCCTCGGAGCCAGTGCCCTCAGCACCCACCTGCACTTCCCACCCTCAGCTGCGCAATCCCACACGCAGTGGTGGGAGCTGTGGGGAAGGGGGCTCTGAGGGAGCACTGCTGACGCATTCCCGACAAAAACGGTGTTAACTTCCCAGCAAAGGACACAGGGAAGCAAAGAGGAGGGAAGTAATTGAGAACAAGAGACAAAAGCACAAGCGGAGTGCTTCGGTCTGGCAGTAGGAGTGCTGTGCTGGGAAAACCCTCGGATTTATTGCAAGACCTCTGGCACATTGAGGGAAGAGGGGAACAAGGCCCTGGACAGTTTCTAAGAAGTGATGGTTCCCTGAGTCTTTTTGCTGGGATTTTCTGCCTAATGGAGATTTTCTGTGTGGTGGGGCTGAGGGGACATGGGGACATGGGGACACCTGTTGTGGGTGCCCCCCTGAGCTGCAGCCTGAGAAGGGATCCAGTTTCCCACAGTGGGTGTCCCTCGGGAAAAGCTGCAAAAGCAAACTTGGGGGGAATTCCAGGGGTGAGAAGTGGCACAGCAGTTCCTGGGGGTGCTGTGGCTGGGCCAGCCTGGGACCCCTGATCATGCCTGGCTAACCCGACCTGGGGAGCACAGTGGGGGTGAGTATCTGACCCTCTCCAAGACCAGGGCTTGTAGCAGCTGTGTCCCAGCACAGTTCGGTGTCCTGGACTGGTAGGTGTCCATATCCAGGGTGGCTTGGCTAAAGCAGCTCTTGTTCAATAGAAAACGACCCTGGAGATCCCTTTGCAGAAATGCACCATCCCCATTCCCAGGGAAACCCCTGCCTTCTCCAGCTCTCAGAGCTCCTTGCAACCCTCCTTGGATTCACAGGCACCGGGCAGCGAGGACCAGAGCAACCCCAGCATGACCCTGGGTCATCTCCTCCCTGCTCCATCACGTCACACAGCCGTGGTGAGAGGGGGCTGTGATGACTCCACGAGGACTCCTCTGTGCCCACAGAGGTGCCTCTCAGCAGCAAAGGGAGGACACCAGCAATGGGACAGTGGTGCCATGTGCCCCTGGATCATGGACAAGGCTGGGCAGGGATGTCCCCCTCCCTGGGGCCCTGTGGCACGTGACTGGGACCAGCCCAGCAACCTGGCTGCCTTCCTGCATGAGCCTTGTCTGGCTCTCCTTCTCCTGCCTCTTTGACCTGTTCCAAACAATGTGCACTGAAAATGTCACTGCTGGGGTCCCTGGGAAAAATGAGAGCACTGATTCAGGCTGATAAATGGCATCCCCACTTAAAAACATACGAACCTTCTGCCACCTTGTGCCCCCACTCCCCTGGGAGCAGCAGAACTCCCAGTGCAGGATCCCACCCACAGCAGGGATGGTTTTACATGTGTTTTGGCTCAGCACCCTCTGAAAACTGGGGAGAGAGCTCCTGTGCCTCCAGACAGATTCCCAAACAGAATCCCAAATGGAAGTGTGCTGGAACCGTGATCCCAGGAGCTCAGGCTCCAGCCAGCTTCATCCCATCCCAGGAGCAGTGCTGGGGAGGTGTCTCAGGCAGGAACAGGCTCCGCTCCTGCTGTGGATCTGTTCCCCAATGTCCAAGGGGACCTGCTGGGACCGCTTGAGGATGCCCTGAAGTCCATCCTCAGTCCTTGGAGCAATTCCCTTCTCAGAGGGGGAGCAGGAGGGGCACAGAGCTGCCTGTCCAGGGAGCAGGAATGTGCTGTGGGATTCCCCCTCCTGCCTCCGGGGCGCAGGTTGCTCCCAGCTCTCACAGCAGGCTCAGCACTCCGCAAACAGAATTTAGCCACAACCCAGAACACATCACTGAAAAAACAAACAACAGGCACATTCTTCTCCTGAATTCCAGGGCTCTTTCTGCTTCTGATCTCCCAGACAGACCCTGGAGGCCCACATCCTCAGGGAAGGCTTGGTTTGAGTTCCTGCAGCCTCAGTGTGAGCTCACTCCCACCCCAGGATGTGCACAGGGGTGGCCAAAGGTGGCTTTTTGCTTCTCCACCCAGAGGCAGAGCGAGGCATGAACCACCTCCACCCTCCCAGACTCCTGTGTTCCCAAACTTCTCCTGGGTTCCAAGGCAAGCCCTTCCTTGGCTGGCTGTGCAAGACTGCTGGAAAGATTCAGTGGCCTTGGGGGATCTTGTGCTGAATTGCTGAGCCCTGGTGCCTGCCCTTGCTCCTCAGCTTGGGAATAGGGCTCTGCCTAGCTCTTGCAGTGCCTCATTCTCCTTGTGAGATCCTTCATCCCACAGAGGGGACACGGCCCCAAACAGGAGGGTGGAGTGGTCCCAGCGTGCACATGAGCCATGGATCCACACAGCTGTGCCTCCTGATCCACCATGTGCCATGCTGATGTTCAGGCTGGGCCCTGGCTTCAAATGTGCCCCAGTCCCTGGTGCCTGTGGCCAGGCAGGAGCCCTGGGAACAGCTTTATTCCCCAGGGAGCGGGAGGACAGTCAGCAACATCCCAGGGCTCCCTCCCACGGCCAAGGTGCTGCGGATGATCCGGGTGGTGACCCAGGAGTGAAGGAGCCTTGGAGGAACAGGCGTTTGCCTCGCAGGCAGCCCCTTGTGCCAGGTTTGCACATGTTTTCCCACTCCAAAATGCTGCTGGAGGTTTCCATCCCGGGAAGCCCTTTTGTGAGCAGCAGCTGTATGTAAATAAGAAGGGAAGTTGGTGGGTGGCAGAGAATTCCCACGAGGATCAGGATAGAAGGCCCTGGGGACGGGTCTGTGATGGTATCAGGGCTCTGCCAGCACTGCCCCACCCATTGCACCTGCTGCTGTGGGTTGCACACAACTACACAGTTGTAGGGGAAGGGAGGTTCACCGTGCCCAGGGCAATCCTGAGCAACTAGAAGGGATCCCAACAGCAGGAAAGGCAGAGAGGCAGGGAGAGAGGCAGGGAGAGGTGGGATGGGGAGCAACCCCCTCAGCAGGAGACAGGATGGTGAGGAGCATGGGGGCACCTCATGTTGCCCATTCTCTCCCCTTGCTTGTGCTCTCCTGGACACTTCCCCTGGGCAACTTCTACCCCTGCATCCTGGGAATGTATCCCCTACAGCCTCTCCAGAAACCCTGTGGATTGAAAGCCAAAGGGATATATAGGCAGCATCAGCCCAGGGCTCTGCATGTGTCCTGGACTTGGTAAAGGTTGGTGGGGAACACTCTGGCTGCATCTCAGCATTAGGCTCTTCCAGAGCTCAGCAAGGTCCCCCTGCCCTAACGTTGGCTCTACTCTGACCTTGACCAGCCAGTTCTGGGTGTGCAGAGTGATCTCAGCTGCCTCTACCACCCCAGGAGCTGAAGTTCCCATGCAGGACCCCAGGGAGATCCATCCCGGGCTGTCCCCGATTGCAGCTCCTCAGGGAAGCAGGAGAGCTGACGCCGTCTCCAAGAGCTGCTGTGCTCCTTGGGATCATCGCTTCCCTGCATCTTCAGACTTTACAGCCAGCTGAGGACCGGGGCTTGTGCTGCGCTCTGGTGCGTGGATGTCTCCGTTCCTCATTGACAAACGCGCTGCTGTTTTTCCCAGATCCTGGCGATGGCATCACCTCCTCACTGTTGAGAACGTGCGGGCTGGAGGCGCACGGCTTTCCCCATCCTCCGCACCCTGGATGAGGCGTGTTTTGGTGGAAAACGAAGAAATGCCACATTTAAAACCGTGCTTTTTCAACTTGAAGCCTCCGGAGCCCCGGCAATTCCTGGGAGCTCTGGGACCCTCCTGTCCCCACCCCCGTGTCCTGCTGCCCCTCGGCTGCCGGGGGGCAGGACGGGGTTGGCACACGGGGACACGGGCAGGACATCCCGGGAGCTCATCCCAATTCCCACCCCGAGCCAAGGCGTTGCTATTTTTTAATCCCAGTTCGCCAAAATGGAGCTGGGAGGTTCCCACAAAAGGCTCCCGGCTCATCCAAACTTGGGATTTTTTTATACATTTCAACGAACAAGGGGCATCAGCGTTCGTTAGTTACCGATGTCATCATTTTACTGATTTTTGCTTTTTATTAATTAGCACGCAAACCCTTGTTTGCCGGGTGTATCCCTCCCTTCCCGAGCGGATCAGCGGCAGGCGCAGCTCTTCCCTCCGCTGGAGCCGGGGTCCATGTTCCTCTCGGGACGGTCTTTCTTTCCCGCAAAGAAAAGGATCAGCCGCGCACACGCCGCTCGCGGTGCAATCGCTGATTCCTGACTGTGCTGATCAAGAGCCCTCAAACAACTGCAGAGCTGGATCCAGATCCGCGGGGGCGGGCTCCGGAACCGCCCGGACCCCCCGCACCCGCCCCGACACACCAGCATTGACCCGCACACGGTGGGCGGGGCCTGCACACGGTGCGAGTGGCCAATCATGTTACGGCGCGATTCCGCTCGAGGGGGCGTGGCCTAGGTTGGAGTGGGCGGTGCCCGGACTGTGGGAGGAGTCGAGGCTAAAGTAGCCGGGATTCGGTGTGTGGGCGTGGCCCTGAATCAAGAGGGCGTGACTGCTGCTGAGGGGGCGGGGCCACGACTTAAGGAGGCGGGACCTGATTTAGGAATGAGCGGAGGCCGGTCAGGGGTGGGACCGAGGCCGGAGGAGGGGGCCTGGCTCAAGGAGGCGGGGTTCAGGCTAGAGTGGGCGTGACTAGCTCTGTGGGCGCGGTGCAGGCGGGGGAGGCAGGGGCCGGTCCCTCGTGGCCGGTCCCACCGTGGGCCCAGTGGCAGCAGCAGCTCCGTTCGTACGGGACTCGCACCTCCGCCGAGCCCAGGACCTGCGCTCCCGCGGCGCTCCGCTGTCCTGCTCTGACCGCCATGCCCGGGCACTGCCCGCGGCCCCTGGCCCCGCCTCCTCCGCCAGGTGCCGCCCTCCCATTGGACCACGCCGTGAGCCGCTGCCATGGCAACCGCCACAGGCCCGCCCTCCAAACCCTCCTCCCAGTTTCGCCCCGCCCCCTCTGCGCCCATTGGTGCCCGTCACCCCTCAGCGCTGCTCTGATTGGGTGCTCGCGTCGCTGCAGCGCACGGGGTGGGCGGTGCGTCCCCCTCAGGCCGCCATGAGCTCCCGAGCGGGGTCCGCCTGCTCTCGGACACTGCCAGGGCTGGGACAGCCGCAGGTGCTGTGGGTAACCTGTGCCGGGGCCTCACCATCATCATAGGGAGCAATTTCTCTCCAATATTCTATCTAACCCTGCCCTCTGTCAGTTTGAAGCCATTCTCCCTTGTTCTGTTCCTCCATGCCCTTGTCCAAAGTCCCTTTCCAGCTCTCTTGGCGCCCTTTTAGGCAGTGGAAGGGGCTCCAAGGTCTCCCACCTCTGAGCAGAGGCAAAACACTTCTTGGGAAGGGTGAGGGACTCCCACGGCAAACTTTCAGCTGGACAAAAAGTCTAGTACATGATCATGGACATAAAATGCACTGAGGATGCCCTGGCAGAGCTTTTTAATTGAAGGGAAAGAGCAGTTCTGCAGAGTTCTTTGATTTGAGCTCTGTGGTTGAAAGTCAGGCACAGGGGCTGTGTCTCACCACCCCCTTTCCCTGGATACCCATGGAAGCTACAAGCCATTCCCAGTGTGCCGTGTGGCCGGCACTGTGTGAGCTCCTGCCATGCCCTGCTCTTGCTCTGAGTGGCTGCAGAGCTGGAGCACGAGTAAGGAAAACCACTCAGTGTAAAGTGTGTTTGAGTGCGGGAGAGGTTCTCCTCCTGCAGCCACAGTGCTCTCCATGGTCTCCTGCCCTCCCAAGGGTCACATGTTCACTTTCCATGGCTCATCCCTGTGGTGCTGACCCGGCTGTCGGGGCACGTTGGTGGAGGCTCATCTGTGTTCAGCACCCGCAGTCCCACATCAGCCCTGGGTAAAGGGCTCTGCCCCAAATGGGGGTTCACACCTGCGGCCTCGCTGCAAACCCCAGGCAGGATTTTGCTAATCACCAAACAGCACTTCCAGCCGTGGACAAGAGTCTCTGCTCCATGCTGATGGATCCCAGGGAGTCCTGGTAACCTGTGGAGGCTACAAAACTCTATGCGTGGCTTGAAGGGTTGTGCTGGGCTTGGGGCCACGGGGAAGTGGATCTGAGAGTGTTTCTGGTGAGCTTTTTGTTGGTGTTGGGTTTTTCCTGGGCTC
>VXAY01002786.1:956-98456 GCA_013399855.1 Oxyruncus cristatus
TTTTCTTTTCTTTTCTTTTCTTTTCTTTTCTTTTCTTTTCTTTTCTTTTCTTTTCTTTTCTTTTCTTTTCTTTTCCCTTTCCTCTTTTTTTTTTTCCTTTTTATTTATCTTTATTACAATCTTTTGGGTTTTCTCAGGTCAGCCATAGCATTTGTATATTCCTTGGAATGCCCTTCTGTGAGAGACAATATCCCAGTGGTAAATAATAGTATCCCAGGCCAAAGGAAAAACCAGACCAGAGGAGCTGGTACTACGTTCCCTTTCCCTCAAATTAGTGGCTAAACCAGTCTGAGAGTCACCAGCTTTGATTAAGATAAAAGCAAGAGAATGTCAAATGTCTAAACCAACCAGCAAAGTCTAGAAGCACTCACAGGCAGAAGCTTTGGTTCCCTTTTGTTCTTTGCCATTGCAAATTCAAGGTTCAGTGCCCCATCCCTGCCCCTTGGCTGTTGGGCAAAGGATCAGGATTTATTAATTATTGGAAAAGCCAGGGAGGGGGCTTTCATAATTAAAGTCTCAGAGTGCAACTCCTCATTTTCAGCCCCTTGCAAGCTCACTGTACCTGTTTCTTCTCAGATGTAACTCAACCCTCAGCCTGAAACTGGAGTCTTAGAAATTAGGGGGGAAATGCAATAAAAAAATCTTCAGCTGCTTGTGTGGAAAAAAAAGGAAGCTGAAAAAGGGTACAGTCATCCAATTCAGTGAAGAGGATGGTACAAAATTACCTTTTTTTTATTAATGTTGTTGAGGCTTAAAGGACGAAATTTGTCATGGAAGCCTGAGATGAGAGGAAACAAAATGACTGATTTATGGTGAATTGAAAATTGCTTCCCACATTGGCTCATTATTGGCTAAATTGGGCCAAATTTGGCTTAGTCCTCATGCAGCAACATTCCATTGCTGTGGGATAGTCTGGATGTCCAGCCATGCAACCTCTGAATTTTCAGCACCATTTAAGGCTGCATCAAACTCATAATTATTATGGAGAACAAAATAAATAAATACATTAAAGGAATATTCTTCTCGTGGAATGTAGGCAGCAAACATGACTTTGGGAGATGATGAGGATCTGGGGCAACATTTTTCTTTATGACCAAGACCTTCAACAACAGTGTTCTAAGAAAAAGAACTATTTTTTAAGATAAAGAACAAATTTTTAAGAAAAATCGTATTTCTTCTTATCCTTGCATTACAGTGACAGCAAAATGACAGGTTTTTGTCACTTTAAATGGTTTTGCCGTGAAGTAAATCCCCAATTTACAAAAGTTTAGGACATCAGCGGGAATAAAGGGTTCTGCTGTTTAATTAAAATGTACTTCATGGGTGGAAATCAGCATTCAAAGTGCCCAGAACTTACAACAGCGGCGACAAACGAGTTTGTGCTTTGTGCTGCGATTTACTGCTCCAGCTCTGCCTTCAGCCTGCCTTGTGATGTTGCAGGGAATGGGCTGGAAATTAAATCCATGCCTAATATGCTTAACTTGTGCAGCCAAATGAAAGGGCACCCGCTCCATTCTCCAGGCACTGCTCCCCTGCACAGGCTGGGGCTGCCAAGGAGCCTCCACGGGCAGAAGGCACCGGTTTGGGCAGGGAACACAAATATTTTAATGTATAATGGGGATAATTTGTCCTGATTAGAGGAATATCTGACCAGGTCAGAGGGATGGGAAGAGGGAATTGGAAGGGGAAGGGGAAGGCGAGGGAAGGTGAGGGAATGTGAGGGAATGTCAGGGGAAGGAGAAGGCAAGGCAAGGCAAGGGAAAGAAAAAGAAAAAGAGGAAAAAAAAAAAGAAAAAGGAAAGGAGCAAATGAGAACAATCTCTCTGTTAAAATATATCAGCAAGAGAAACAGGTAACAGCACTTTGAGCAGTTGGTGCTGAGAAGATTGTCCATAGGGCTTGACCAGTTCATCTCCCTCCTTTCCTGTAGTTACTTGGCGGCTTCAAGCCTGGACCCCACCAGACCAAAGTACCAATCAGTTTGGTTTAGTTTCTGCAATGTTGCATGTCATGTATTTAAAAAAATCCTAAACATTAAATGTTCCAAACTTTGAAGAATAGATTTCGGAAGTCACTGACCAGTGAAATTGTCACTGTCTGCAAAGTCACCTATTTCTAGACTTGAAAGTAGAATTATGAAAATTAAAGCGTTTTATAGTAATATTGGGGCGAGTATATTGTAAGAGCAGAGATCCTTATTATCTCTCCTGACTGCTCAGCAGGAGACACAACCTGGTTATGTTGTGATCCTGATTCCAGTCATGAGGAAAGAGATGAAGGTGGGACTCAGATTCACAGACGAGTAGAAAACTCACAGCCTGTGTTACCACACTTAGGGAAGTGACCCACCAGTGGGACTTGGGGCAGTATGGATGGATAAGGAAAGGAATTCAGGGCTGCAGGATGACAACAAGCACGTGAATGAGAGTGTTGGTTTCTGTAGCCTCATATCAGGGAAGGGATGCTGCTAGAGAACTATTTCAAAGGATGTGCAAATTTAGCAAGCCAAATAACTTTATTTTTTTTTTAAACTTTCACCTGGGAAGGCAGTGATGAGGAACCCATCTGTGTTCAGCTTGCTTTCACCTCTGTTTGAGAAATACAGGAAAACACAGTGATATTACCAGTACTAATGTGAGCAGAGCTCAACCCACAGGAGAATAGGTGCACGAATGTGGGTGCACACAAGTGTAAGCCCCAGTTCAAGAATGTGTCCCTTGTTGCCTGAAGGGAAAAAAAAAAACAAAAAAACAAAACACTCCTGGCAAGTGGAGAATGCATTATCTCAGCAATATAGCTGGGAGATACCGGAGGAAATTTCAGCATCAAATATTTGTACACGGGTCCAATTTATTAAAAGCAAATATTGACCGTTCGGTCCTTAAATATTTTAAATAATTTATTCTAAATATTTTGATACCTAAGTAAATTAATGCTAAAGCATTTCTTTGTTTGTGCCAAATCAGTGCTTCCCAGTAGGAAGTTAGTCCATCCTTGCAAGCAAGCTTTCCTTCTCAGTAGGCAGTCCATTTCTGCAGAGTGCCATTAACTTAATTTCAAAAAGAACCAGTAAAGGTATATGGAGCAGGCAGTAATAGCATGGAAAATATCCAAAATTACTAGACCCCAGCAACAGAACTTGGATGCCGTTTTCATGCACTAATAATTTGTAGTTTACATATTGAAGGTAACTATAAACTGACTACTTCCTTGGTTAAGTCTTGCAGGTAATTGCAAATATGTTGTTAGTGCTGTACCTTTCCCCATGTGAGAGCAGCATCTCCAGGAACAAGAGCAGAAAGCACAATTTTCACTTTATTATCAAGAAGTGATACAGAGTTTCTTTGTCAGCAACAATATTAAATTTACTTATGATCAAACTATAAAAGTGCAGCGATTTTTAAGATGGATTTCATAAGTAGAAATTGCAACATTCTGGATACTCTTGGCCTTCATTTAAGTCAAATCTTGTCCTAATATTTCAGATTTGATGAATATGCTTCAGTACACACATGAAAATTGTATGTTTCAAATCAGAAAAGTCTTTCTGGACTCTTTATTTTGGCTGAGAAATTTAGTGCGTGGAAAGAACAGCAACAACACAACAACGTTATTTACTCTTGGGTGTAATCCAAAGTAATTTCTATGAGAAGTGGGACAGAGACTTTGCTGTTCCTTCAAAGGTTTTCCTGAAGAATTCTACATTTCTACTGCCCCAAGAGCTCCTGATTGGATGGTTTTCATACAAAAAAAAGTTGCAAAAAGTAGGCTGGACTTAAAAAGAAGATTGAACAAGGTGGTCCTTTGTTACCTTTGAGTTTAGCATTAGCCCAGCTCACAAACCACTGGTACTGTTCCAGTCTGATCATGGTCATGGGCCTTTAGACATTGTAGCCACCAGTTTTCCTCCAGTTAAGCCAGAGGAGAGACAGATGCTTTGGAAGGTGATGGAAGGGCCTGCTCCAATCTGGCTAAACCAAAGGAAAAAACCTGCTGGTTTCACTGCTCTTTGCATCAGGATCTACATTTGGGACAGGAGTTTTCCAAGCAGGGCTAGGAACTGAAGTCCTGGGGAAGGCTTCCAACCACTGGAGTTCACACACCTCATTTATGCCAATCAGCTGGTGCTTTCTCTGCTCACAGAATCTAAATTTCACAGTTCAA
Organism: Oxyruncus cristatus; assembly: GCA_013399855.1. NCBI lineage: Eukaryota > Metazoa > Chordata > Aves > Passeriformes > Cotingidae > Oxyruncus > Oxyruncus cristatus. The sequence continues at coordinate 5,121 of VXAY01002786.1, forward strand.
CTCATAAGTTAAAAAATTTCAACCCTTGAGTCTGTGATATTCTTTAAACTTACCCATTTGTGTCCTGTTGGATATTTAAGGGTCCTGGAATCACTCTGGTTTCAAATCACTGACACTATCTGTTGCAAAAAAAAAGGATTGTGCCTCCTCTAAGGGGCCACAGGACTTTTTCTGACAGACACAATCATGGATCAAGGTCATCGATTAAATGTGTTAATTCTTCATCTTTTGTGGAAACCACTGGGATCTGGTAAACCAAAAAAACGCCCTGGGACCACTGAGGTGGCACTGCTTGGAATATTTGGAAAGAAAAAATTAGAAAGAGTGTGAGAGACTGAGATCATCACTCGCAAAATGAGCAGTTTCCACCCATTTAGTCATGGCCCAGGTTTCCCCATCTGTGCCAAGTGGAGATCTTGCAGTTGGCGGAGCAGGCAGGTGGTGGGAACTGCAGTGTTGGGCCAGCTCACCTGCTACGAACATTACACATTCAATTTTGGTCAGGAAGGCAGGAGCCAGCACAACAAATTAGGAAATGTGATCTGTACACCACAGGACAGAATTGCTGCCCTCAGAAAAGACATCCAGTGAGAAGGTTATTCAGTGAGGAGAGAAGATATTAATAAACAATCCTTTTGCTCATTGAGAGTTCACAGCAAAAGGCACTTTTTGCCTAATATTTTAATTAGCCAGATAAATTGACTTACAGTAGGGGAAAGGTTTATAGCAAGGATCTCAAACTACATCCCTTTGTTCACCTTCCCGGTGTCCAAGGCCAGGCTGGAGCAAAGTGGTCTAGTGGGAGGTGTCCCTGCAATGGCTGGGGGTTGGAACTGGAAACTGGATGATCTTAAATGTCCCTTCTAAAACCATTCTATGATTTCTATAATCTGTTTTTCTGTATTCTACAACCATTCTATAATTCTATGATGTAACAACCTCAATGACCTCAAGAAATCTGACATCAAAAGGAAGTTAAAGCCTTTCACATTTTGGAGGTATCTTATACCTCTGGATCCAATGCCCTGTTAAAGAAAAGTTCAGTTCTTTCCAAACCTAAGGAAAATGGCTTTTTGCAGCTCAGTGTTGGACATGGACTCATTCCCTCTTCCATGAAGATCTTCCTTTGCCTTCCTGTAGGTTCAGTGACCCACCCTGACCCTGCTCCTCCCCTGGGCACGGGGAGGGGAGAAGGATGTAAAGGCTGAGAACAGAAGCACTAAGTCCTCACCCTCCCGTAGGGATGCCCTGTAGGCAGCAGAGGAAATGGAGTAAGTACAAGTAAAATTGGATTTAATAATTGCCACTAATAAAGGGGCAAGTGCATAGAGCCAGTTACTCTGCTGTTGGCAAAATTAATTGCTCAAGGCACATTAACAGTGTATTAGTTAACACATACACAGTGAGTAAATTGTAACTAACTAAATAGTAAATACATAGACTGTGGATGACAATCACTCCTTGTAAAAATCCTTTACACACCAGTGAGAATTACTGACTTACACAATTTAAACCAAAAGAATCAAAACTCATGCACATATCTTTTCATCTTTAAAATGGTTCAGATTGGTAATTTTATTTTTTTTTCAATTGGTAAATGAAAAAATGATGTCATACAGCAGCATTAAGTACTATTAAACGGGCCATAACTAACATTGGCTGCATAAATTATCCATAAGCTGACACTTTTATGCACTTGGTGAAGAATTGCTTCATGGGTTATGCAATCTTTTCCAAAACAAGTTCCAAAGAATAACATCACTAGTTATGTTTCATAGCTACAAATTGGTAACTGAATTAACATTCATTTATTAAGTTTACATGGAGAACTCCTCTAATTCAAACGCTTGCAGATTATAATTTATTTTTATCTGAGGTATAATTTTTCATATCTTATTTTTGCCAAAGTCAATACAACCTCAGCCAAGCTCTCTTTCCAGTTCTCCATTTGTACCCTCCTGTTCTTGGCTACTTACCTAAATGAGTCTTTTCTAGCTGGGAAGGTAAATAAATGAGCTTGGTTCACCAAAAAAACAGTCATTTGCAAAATTCTCATTTTCAGACTCTGATTCCTGAGTTAATATTGACAACTTTAGGATCCTACTCTTGCAACTTAATAAAAAAAATGGAAGAGAGAATCACTTTTGCACATATGGAAGTTGAACAAGTGATCTGCCAGGAGGGAGATTTTGAGTATGGCTATTTTTAATAATCTGTTTTATTCTCCTATCCCAGTTTAATCTGTGAGTCAAATACTGGTGTGATGTCGAGTGGGACAATGTGAAAAGACCCTTTTTTCCATGACACCATGGGACACAATGGGAGGTGACACGATTATAAATTTGTCTTTGATAGGTAGTTAAAGACTTCATGGAACTAGTCATAGAAAATAAGCTCAGAGTTGATTCATTTCAAATGAAATGGAAAGTCAAATAAAGTCATGTAGGTTCAGTTTTCCTATAGCAAAAGGAGAAACGTGATTAAGTGCCAAGGCATGAAGTAGATGGACTGCAGAGATCAGAGAGCAGGAGGTCACAACTCCTACACTCCTGGAAAAGTGGTCAAGGTCAGTGAAGTGCTGTAGGGATGCCCCTGAGGCAAAGACCCTCAGGGATCCTGCTGTCCCAGGGTCCTACAGGGCACAGACACAGGTTGTTCTGCTGAAAGATTATATTTAATCAGTCCCATTAAATAATCCTTCCATGCACAGGGTTGTACAGTCCATTTTCTACTTGTTCCAGGTTGGTTTATGTTGCCAAACTCTGAAAACTGATGATTTCTTAGAATTGAAAATAAAAAGCATGATAGAGAATAAATCCATCCTATCTCGTTGCAAAAACATTTGACCGATTCTCTTTGACCATTTAAGCATTTGAAGGGGCTGCCCAGGGAGGTGGTAGAGGGGTCCCTGGAGGTGTTCAAGGGATGACGGGATGTGGCAATCAGTGCTCTGGGCTGGGTGACAAGGTGGGGATCAGTCAAAGGCGGGAATCGATCAAAGGTGGGATCTGATGATCTTGGAGGTCTTTTCCGACCTCAGTGATTCTGTGATTCTGTGACTCTGTCAAACCTGTTTCACGTGTCTATGTGCTGATGGTTGAACGGGGTTAGACAAAGTAAGACCAGGGGGCAGAAACAACCAGGTGAGGCTCTTTGACCTGTGGCAGGCAGGAAACCAAGTAACCAGGAATGATTGAACACTTTGGATCTATTAAACCTGTTAAACACGGCTGAAGTTTGGACTCCACTGATGAAGTCTCTACAAAGTATGTCTTGCATGGATTAAAGGGAGAGGGGAATGAAATATATAAAAAAGCCATCAGAACTGAAATTATTCTTTAACCTTAAAGAATAATTTTAAAACCTTGGCTTAAGGTTTTTCTCAAAGTCTGATGATACCTGGTCATTTTTCTGATTCAATTTAGGTTGACCTGGGCCAGGGAGGCCCTGCTTCTTCATAGACCATTCCCATATGTGGGATAATGATCTTTCAACCAAATCCAAGCAGCTTCTCCCAAACAAGGTGCCTACCATTTAGGAAAGAAAAAATTGTGAGTTCATAAGACTTCATTTTTGAAAATCCGTAGCTTAGCCTAAAGCAACACTGGAGTTTTATATAAAAACTTGATTTCTTGCTTTTTCTTTTACCTTCTTTCCATTGCAAAAGCAGAACTGTCACAGTAAATATGTGTTGACGCCTTTTAGCCCGTTACTGGAAAAAATAATTATAAATCTGCCAAATACCACAAAAAGTTGAATTTAACTATTCTGTTTCTCTATTTCCATAATTCAGGGTTGAAATTCAAAATCTTCTTGGACTGTTTATAGGAGGCAGTAGAGATTCTGTTCCTTTAACAAAAAAACCAAAGACATAAAATATGGCAAAGGTATGTTGAGAAGACTTCAAGATACAAAATGGAAAATATTATATAAATTTCTCCAAAAATGAGTACTTCTAAAAAGCAATTTGAGGATATTATTTTGGGTTTTTTTCATTGTTTCTTGTAGCTGCTATCTAATCCAAGGGGTTAGATCATCCAGGGCTCTAAATGAAACACAGAAATTCCTTTCTTTGTTAGTGCTGGAGAACACACCACGCAGGGTCCCAGCTGGATCTGTCCTGGATCCGATGCTGTTCAATATTTCATTAACAACTTGGATGACAGAAGAGAGAGTAGACTTTGGATGACACCAAGCTGGGAAAGATAGCAAGTATTAAAATTCCAAATTATTTTGGAGCACCCCTCCTAATGATGACATTTAATAAAGATGAGTGTGAGGCACTATATATTTATAGGAAGAAAAATCCAATCCACACAAATACGATGGTAGAATTTTGAAGAAAGTGAGGCTACAGAAGATCTCAGAATTTTTATGAGTCAACACATACACCACTGTTAGAAAAAGGCAAATGACTTTCTGGGATTTCTGCAGAGCACCATTAAAGCCTTAACAAAAATAAAATGCCCCTTCCTTGGCATTAGCCTTTAAAAAAAATGATAAAGAAAAACTGGGGAAAAGTGCAGAGGAAAATAATAGACAATTATAAACATTTGAGAAAAGCTGTGAGGAGTTTGCCTCAATAATATTTTTATTTTACATGTATTTATATACGTGCATATGAAAGCACATATATATATATATATATATATAAATCATTATTTTAAAGAAGGTGACAAGCACTTTTTTCCAAGTCCAAAAAGGGCTGGACAAGAAGTAACAGGTTTTAGCTTGCAGAAAGGGAGTTTTTCTATCTGAAAGGATAATTAGGCACTGGAGCAAATTACCATGGGAGATTGTGAAACTCACTGGCAATTTTGAGGAACAGATTAGACATACATCTGCCAACACTCATGTAATTTTAGTTGGTCCTGGTCCAGGGCACAGAAGGAAAAGGGCCCAGATCCATGTAGCCTGATGGGAGAGACACCTAACTCCGGGAACTGACCGTCCTGGGAACATCTGATGGGCCATTTTAAGGGCAGAGGTGTTAAATTGTGTGATTGTAGGGCCAGCGGTGACTGCATTCCTCAGCCACTTGCTGGAGTCAGCTGGAATCAATCTGGATATGGGCATATTCCAGCATGGAATCCAGTTTAACATCCCTTCCACCCCACAACTTGTCAGGGCTTTTCTGTATATTGAATCGCATTTCCTGAATGGAAACCAACCCCCAGCACAGAGTGCAAGGTGGACATCCAGGATATATAGATTCAGTTTTTCATATGTCCTTTTATCTGAAAATATCACTTCTGCACCCAAAACCACAGGTTTCAGGCCACTGAAATCAATGTAGCAATCTACATTTTAAAATAAAGAGTTCCAGTTTAAAATGAAGAGTTCCAGTTTAAAATAAAGACTTGTAGTTCAAAACCAAACCCTTTCAAGTTCAGTCACAGCCATTTGTGTAATATTCAGCAATCAATTAAAAATAAGGGTGTCAAAACCGAAAGTGGTTATGTACCTGAAAATAAAGTGAATTTTGTCATGGCAGCTGTACCTGGGCACCTCCAGCTTCCAGACACATCCATCAATATCCCGGCAGGATTCCTTGGCACGATGTCACAAAGAAATCGAAATTTTCAAGCATTTCCTCCTTCTTTTATAATTTTGTGTCCACTACATTAAAACCCAAAAAACCCCCATGTGCTTCAAGGGCATATTCCCTAAATAACAGGCTGGGCTTAAAGCGTCTGTCCAGGAATTCTGCCCTTTGCTGCCACACTAAATGCTCCTACACGGCTCCTCTCTGGCCACGCTCGTGCCCATCTGCTCAGATGGCCCAGTGCCCGTGGCAGGTCGGCTGCCAACTTCCCTGGGTCAGGAATGCCAAGCTATGACAGCAGTAGATGGACAACCTGCCTCGCACTGCCCTGATCTCCCTTCCAAAATCCTCCTCAGGATGGTTCCGTGCATCAGGTAGCCTACCTGAAGGATGGAGAGTACGTGAAGGATGGAGAATGGGAAACATAAAAGGTTTGGGGATATTTGCTCTTTCCAAAAAAAAAAAAAATCAGGCTTCTAGGAAACATATAAAAGCCATTTGGGATATAGGATGTTATAAAAATATTGCCCATAGGAATGCTCTGAAAGTAAACCTTTGGCAGGGTTTCAGTAGCTGCATTAGGCAACTCATAAGCAAAGGATTGCTCCCAGCTCTTCCTGGCCAGGGCTTGCATTTGTGTGGGAAGTGCCTCCCTTCTTTTAGACTAATTAATAAACCAACAGTATTGACAGACTGTATCACCCACAATGGGGTCAGTGCATCAATGCACAGCACATGGTTGAGGATTCCCAGCCCCATCCTGGTCCAGGAGCAGCTCCTGCTCTGCCCAGGTGAGGGGAGAGGGAAGCTGGTACCTGAGTGTGTTTGGACATGCACTGGAGGACAGCCTCAGGTGAGGGGCAGTGAGGTGAATCTGTCTCACAAAACCACATGAAAAAACCTCTGTCCCAGCTGTGAGATCACAGAATCCCAGAATCACTGAGGCTGGAAAAACCCTCCCAGCCCAGGGAGTCCACCCTGTGCCTGATCCCCACTTTGTCACCCAGCCCAGAGCACTGAGTGCTGTGTCCAGTCCTTCCTTGGACACCTCCAGTGATGGGGACTCCACCACCTCCCTGGGCAGCCCCTTCCAGTGGCTGAACACCCTTTCCAGCAAGAAATTCACTCCTGTGTTCCAACCTGAACCTCCCCCGGCACAGCTCGAGGCTGTAAAGCCTCAAAGGATGGGATGTGACAGAAGGAGGAGCTCTCCTATTTGTGTCCCTCATCCTTTCCTCTCCATGGAGCTCCTGGAAGCCACAGAGCCTTTTGAAGCATGCAGCCACTGCTGGGGCCCATGTGGGATTTCAGGGAGGGATGGAGGAACAAAATCAGCTTTCCATTATTTCCATTCACTTACGGAGAAAAAAAATTCAGGTGTGGTGTAAATGGTCTCCACCAATTCAGAAAAGGGCACTGGGTGACAGCATGAGCAGAAATAGTCCTGGTTGAGAGCACAGTAGCTCTGCCTGAGCTTTCAGGAAAGAGCCAATAAAGACATTTGGAGATTTCAGAGCATAAATCACTGTGAGGAAGGAAGGCCATGTTTTCCTGGTGGAAACACCAGGAGTAGTTTAGTGCTCTACTCCTGCACCTGAAAATCAGGTATTTTACATGCTAAATGTCATCAATAAGAGAAGATCTTAGGCTGAAAGAGCAGCTCAGACACTTGAGGTTTTACCTCCAGGACAAAACATGTACGGAGGAGTCTTGGAGGAGGTGCCAGCGACTCAGTAGCCATGTAGACCAAACTCTGAGTCTTCCCCTCGAATGATTTTTATGCATATAAATGAAATATTTCAGTCTGTCATTCAAAGCTTTTCCACAATTATCCAAAGCTGATGCACATTAAATACAAGTCAAAATGAAAAAAGGATGAAAATGATGAAAAAAAAGACATCTTTCTCACTGAGGAGAAATTCATGTCCCTTGAAAAGGAGCTGATGTGGTGACATTTTACTGGGTGCTTGTTTGGTTGGGATTGTTGGAAGATGTGAAAGTCCCAAAGTTAGGGCAAACTTAATTGTGGAATAAGGAAATTAACCAAAAAGTCATTGCTTCACTTCGTTGTGATACCTTTGCAAAAGCCTGGGACAGGTACAGTATCCACTATCCACTGTCCTGGTATGAGAAATGGCAAGAGATTTCCTGGTAAAGAAGAAGAGAAAAAAAATACATAAATTTAGATAAAGAATTGTCATAATTGGCACCTTTTGTAAAGAACAGTGGACCAGCTTCAGTGACAACTAAAACTTAAGTGTGAGCAACTAGATATGTTTTAAAAGATCAGAGCTCTCCACATAAGGATGGTCTCCTCCAGCTGCAGCACCATGGCCTTCCAGTCCATGCTGCCTCCATGGTGTGTCATGCCACCCAAAATCAAACTGAATCCAGGTGAGTATTTCATTCCTGAAAATGGACTGCATCTAAAATACCAGCTCGTGGTCAGTGTTTGCTCCCTAAGCCAAGAGGAAGCACAGGTGGGATGGGGCTTGGAGCAACCTGGTCTACTGGAAGGTGCCCCTGCACATGGCAGGGGGTTGGAATTAGAAGATTTTGAAGGTGACTTTGAACCCAAAACAGCCCGTGATTCCCACGTGAACTCTAAAAGCTCTTGCGCTTTTCCTTGGCAGTGACAACTCTTCTGATCTTTGCCCCCCAAAAAAGAGGGAGAGGTAAATGAGAACAAGCAGAGTCATGTTGAAATAGTTTTAATATAATCTCCAGGAGGGAGCACCTTCCTGAGGAACCGTGTGGAAAATGCCCCTGGAGCAGGACCCCAAGGCACAGGCTTCAGCCCTAAGCCCTCACGTGCGCATTCTCAACCATGTAGAAAATTACCCCCAGCAAAACTGGTCACGTATTGAACACCACATTCCCGGCTGTTTCCAGGAGCCTGACATGCAGAAGGTGGACACAGGGAGACAGAACGAGTGTAGATCATTACAGGAACCACAGAGGGCGAAGCTGTGAGTGATGGCGCTGTAATGGAAAGGCGGGAGTGTGACAGCGGGGACTGAGCCACCGCTCAGAGACACCCGGCACAGCCCAGGGAAACCAGCTCATCCCATAACTCATCATTGATCCCACTTCTCATCCGACCTCGGAACACGTCTGCTTGCCTTCTAGGCTCACAACCTGTGACATTCATTGGGAATTGAGGGGATAAGGTGAAAGTGTAAACCAACAAAAACAGACATATGGATTGAATAACCCTTCTGTGTTTCCTGTATCCGTGTTCACCTTCCCCTGCGATCACCTCCTTTTATATCATTACTTATTATCTGTATTTCCATAGCATAAGAGCTCAAAACTAAGATTAAAGCTCCACTGTGCCAAACCCTGGCTCAGCACCATCGCAGGAGCCAATTTCTGCCTTAAAGAGAACCCAAACCAAGGATTGGGGGTGAAATGTGGAGATGGGAGTGAGTTGCCCAAGGTGACATCTGGGCCTGGGCACAGGTCTGTATGGCACTGTGGCTGAGGGCATAGTAATGCTTTTCAACCATACAAGTAAAGGAAACCATCCTGCTTTATTTTATTAAAGTCATATGTTATTCTGGAATTCTGTGTTGCTGTTATTCTGCCTGCTTAGTCTGGCAGTCTAAGTATATTTGAAAACCAATAAAATAAAATATTACCAAAAAACATAATACTCTAGAAATCCACTCCCTTCTGTAATTACAGTTTAATGTCTAACATACTTTGTGCTTCACATTCAGCAAACTTTGATACAGTACTTAGACTGAAATTATGGTGCACCAGAGTAACATACATTTGCTGGCAATGAAAATGGGAAATAATTTCTCTTTTATAATTAGGGGATGTCTGCAGGATGGAGGTGCTATTTGTTTGTCATCACAGAATATGCCTGCCTTGTGTCAGGCAATCAGTTTGACATGTGGAGTTAACTTTAGGTTATCCAGACCAGGCACATGCATTTGTTTTCCATTTTCTCTACTGTCTCCCAGCAAGTCAAAACCTTTCCTAGGCATGTTATACAGAAAGGCAACGTTTTCTTGTAAGGAACTTTTGTTAGCTGCTTTTTCAATCTCTTATTCTCAAAATACTCTCGTAGCAAAACCACAAAGAGACATATTCCTGATCCCCATGAACTAGGAGACCACAAGCTTTAACAATCAAAATAATAAAAATTGCTGCCGGATAATGTTGGGGGGAAACTTGGGTTTTGCTCTTTTGCCAGCACTTGTGGCATATTTCTAGACATGATGTTGGTAATATAGACCGTGTGAACAAAGTTTGGAAGGCAACATCTTTTAATTGAATGGCTCCAGCAGTAATTATTATTTGCTCTCTTGTTAATTAACAATTTACAAATGGCAGCCAGCACAGTATGGTTAAATTACTTCTTCAAGATGACTTAAAGCTGGAAAAGAGTTGCAATTATTTTCTATCAGAGTTTTACTTTTTTTTTTTTTACTGGCAGTTTTTCTTTGACCCTGTAAGAGAAGTTAGAGACTGAAACGGGGAAAAAAAAAAAAGACATTGTGTCATCCATGTCCTTCCCACCAGTTTCCCAGTCTGTTCACAAGCAATTTCCTATCTCCAGGAGCAGACATTAATCACAGCTGAACAGTGGGTTAGAATCCAGTCTCCCTCATTTGTTTAGGTCCAAGAAAATACATTTAACTCTTGTGTTTCTTGCCTTTACACAATCAAGGCATAGAGTGCACACCTTCCTTCAGTACAGCCGTTCCCACTCATTTGAATAACACACCAGGACCGGCATAGCTGGTCAATCCCTGGCTCTTCTCCTGCTGTATTCAGTCAACAATTCAATTATGAATTCAGCAGATCATAGAATCATAAAAAAGGTTCAGGTTGGACGGGTCCTTCAAGCTCATCTCATTCCACCCCCTGCCATGGGCAGGGACACCTCCTACTATTCCAGGTTGCTCCAAGCCCCGTCCAACCTGGCCTTGGACAATTCCAGGGATCCAGGGGCAGCCACAGCTTCTCTGGGCAACCTGTGCCAAGGCCTCACCACCCTCCCAGGGAAGAATTCCTTCCCAGTCTCTAATCTAAACCTGCCCTCTGCCAATTTGAAGCCACTACATGCTCTTGGAAATGGTGTCTCTCTGGAAGTTTCAGCTCTTTCTGTCTTTGGGAATTTCTCAGCTTTAGTTCTCTGGTGAGGCCAAATTTTTAAAAATGGCCTCAAAAGTGGAAAAGTCTCCCCAGGGACATAGTGGAAGAACCACTGCTTTGAACATTTAAAACCAGAGAAGACAAACCAGTGGTAATTAACCCTCTGGGAGCACTCTTTCTAGGAAGGTAAAATGTAGTAGGTCTTGCTCACCTCCAGTTGCTGAGTTCATAGGGAAAACCAAGAAGGAAGAGCTGGAGCTCACTGCCTGCTTATATATGCAAATTGTCTTCTTTGTGCCTACATTAAACAAGAGTCCATGCAGGAGTGAACTGGACAGGTAATTATCTAGAAATGTGCACATGGTCTTGCACATGGAGATGTGATGAGATGAGAACATGCACATATTTAGTGTGCAGCCTTTTAGGGGCTGCTTTTGAGAACTTGATCCTTAGACAGGTATACAAAGAGATTATCATGATTATCTGATGTTAATAAAGAAATACATTCTCAAGAATCATGTGTTCTCCTTTGTAATTTAGGGGGTTTGATCATAACACAAATGGCATTTAACAAGGTAATACAAAAAGCAGGACAGGTTCCTAAAATCCCACTGCACATCTGTGGAGCAGGAGAGCATTGCCATAGTCATTTTAACCTATCAAGCTCTACATAGACTTTTCTGTAGAAAAATAAAATCTCTTTTATTTTCCAAACCATCTCAGTAATTCTTCTGCAGGGTATTTTGTATTTCACCAAGGCACTGACAATTTCTTCCCAAAGAAAAGAAAGGGGTGGCAAGCAGAGGCTGCCGCTTTGGTCAGGGTGCAGCTGCAGTTCACTGCTCCTTTTTGAGGGCATGTCCTGCAATTTTATCCATTTTCCCCCAAGGATTACAGAAAAGAAAAAAAAAAACCATGACAATATCACCATCGTCACAAACACACAAGGAAATAAGATCTGGTGGGAGATAACACTAAGTGTTCTACCCTGGAGATCGGGCCAGGTTGCAAGGACTTCCCAACAGGGACCCCAGTCCTCAATGTATTGGGACTGACCAAATTTATTCCTTTGCTTATTTATTAATTTTTTATAAACACGCTGGAAATAGCTGTCCTAGAAATCAGGACAGTTAATCCTGGCAGTGGTCTCCCACATGCTGGTGACAGTGGCTTGTCCCTGGGAGCAGCACACTAGCCTGGGTCTGTTTCAACTGGAAAAGAAAATATTGGAGAGTGGCAAATTTTTTGCAGATGACACAGTATGATTATGTGCTAGAAACAGCAATCCAAGTTTAGGGCAACATCCAAAATAACTGGCAAGGGGAGTATGCTCATTTCATTGGTTTTAGCATCTGAAAATTAGGTTCTAACCCAATGAATTCCAGCAAAAACAAATGATGGACACAAAGCAGTGAGGAACAGCTGAGCTGAGAATACCACACCATGCCCAGGGTTTTGGGGGTGAGGGCTCCAAACATTTAAGGGTGAAGTCTCCATGGGATGAACTAGAGTCTGGCTCCCCCATCTTGCCATGAAGCTTAACTCTAAATGCCCATTAAGCATCTCCTTGTGGTGCACCACCAAGGGATGCAGAGGTTCAGGCTGCCTTCCTCCCCACTGTCCCTTTCCAGCACGTGAACAGCTTGGGAAAAGAGTTACCCTGACAACGCTGAAGGGTGAAGTTGTCACTTTTTCCTGCTGCACAGAGGTGAAATAAGAAATTAGATGTTCCTAAATGATGCTGGCAGACACCCTGGTCCGAGCTCGCTGGTTTTCTATTTTGCTTTAATTTTTAAATAATTTAATATTTTTTTCTCTCTTTTAAATTTTTAAAAACAATATTTTTTTTTTTATTATTATGTTTTTTTACATGGCTACCAGTGTCATACAGCCAATGGCACTGAGCATGTTGTGGGACATATTCACTGAGGAGCACAGAATACGTCCCTTCTCCTTGTAGGACCACAAGGGACGCATCCCTGGGTAACAGGTATTGTAACAAACGTGAAATGCAGACAATGAAATTCACAGTTCTCCGCCAAAACCAGGGACAAGGCCTCATGTTCAGCATGGGCTTGCAAAAGACTTCATGGCAGAAAAATATATTTAAAGCTTTTCTCTCTGGCAGAGGGTTAAAGAGTTGCCATGCTGAACAGGAGTTTCTCCACAGAGCAGTGGGCAGACCCTGCACCTTTCACACCCAGGAGTGATGCGCAAGACGGTCCTTACAGCTCGTCCCTGCATCAAGTATTTAGTTGCACGACAAGAGTAAGCCGAGGGAATCACATTCCCTCAAAGATCACTCGGTGCCGTGGAACCAGCAGCAAGAGGGGAGTGCTTAGAAATTCACACCAGGGTCTCATGTTTTATTTTTACTGAGAAACAAGGAATTGTGGCACCGGAGGAGATCAGTGGTGGAGCCCACACCACGCTGGTGGGCAGCGCCCGCCTCTTCAAAGGAAGGTGAACCCCCCGTAAGGCCCCATCCCGCTGGTTCAGGGCAGCCAGGCTCCTTTCCCAAGCCTCCAACACCATCTCACAGGCTGCAGCATGGGGTTTGATTACCCTTATCATTATCTGAGCTTCCAGGGCTACGTATTTTAATACCAGACATAAAATTATCCGGTCTGCTCTGAAACCCTGGCACAGCGTTTGTTTCAATGACCCCCCGTGGTCGTGAATTCAGCAGATTGACTATGTATTGTATGAAGAAGGATTTCCTTTTGTTTGTTCACAAAGCATTGCCCTTTAATTTAATCATATGTCCCTTTGCTCTTGTACAGTTTGCTGTACTCTGCCCATTCCCTCCTCCCCTCCTTCTTTTTTTTTTTTCCCCCTACAATCTGGACATCTCCGACCATTCCAGTGCTAGCTGTAATTATTTCTCTTAATTCAGTTATTAAAAAATGTCTGCTCGTGGCAGAAGCATTGCAGATCTTTAGTAAAATTGATACAAATATTTTATTAGGATAATTAACAACGTTCAGCACAAGCTTGTTTGGGAGAGCATTGGAGAAACCGAGCGGGTCTGAAATTTGAAACAGATGCAGGACATATTCATAAATAAAACCAGACCAAGTCAAACTGTGGCCTGCATAATAAGACATCACTCACTCTGTTTGCTCTATATTTGCAGACATGTTGTTAGCTGTATTTATTACAAAAGTTAGGTGCTTATTTGGAAGCTTTCACTTCTGTGAGCTTGTGATACTTTCTGTAAAACAAGAACCATAAATCATAGAGCGCCAGTTTGAAAACCGTGCACCTCCAGATAACCAGCACTTGTCATTAGATTGTCTGAAGCAGAGGATTAGCCAAAATACAGATGGAGAGGAAACACAGACTGTTTACGTTGAGTATTTTGGACAAGAGCCCAAGGAAATTACAATCGATATGGATATAGCATTTCTGAAGAGTTATGTAGCAAAAAGTGCAAGAAAATACTCTGACAGAGAAAATAAATAAAGCTGACAGAGGCTTAATTCTCTAGATCCTGGACTGTGGATAAAAATTAGAAACATTAAGCCATTAAATCATTTCACCAGGACTTTAAACAATAGGAGCAGACTCACATGTTACCACACAAGTTTAGAACGGTCTCTTTTGTAGACTAGATAAATATTCAGCATTGTAACTCTAACACTTCTCACACTTCCCATACACTGTATGACCTATTTCCCAGTCCTTTTTCATGTGGGACAGGTTTTAAATAAAATAGAAATTCCTCTTGCTTCTTACAGATTGGAGTTGATTAAATATTCTACTGATAAAGGGTAAGCAAATGTCAGATTCAATATAATAAAAAGAGAAATGAGAGTTCATACAAGCAGCAAAGCAAACAATCCATTTTCATACTTTATTAGAAACATTTATTGCCATAATGACTGCATTATACTAAGCAAGCAGGTGGAAAGGTGCTCTGTGCAAGATATTCTCAAATATCTTTATTTTGAGGATTTTATACCTCCAATATTTAGACAGATGTTTTATTCCCTATAATATAGTCAGAGTATGAAATGCTGTAATTTCAGTTACCACATAAGGATCAAAATTGTACTTGGAGATCATGGCCTGTCATTGTGATTTCAACAATAATGGTACACCATTAAATGCTCAATTTTTCTGCTTTGACTTTATATTCCCAATGGTGAGTGGCTTTAGATATAGATGGCAGAGCTCGGCGTGCACCGGCAAATGCTCTGCCCAAATTTGCGGAACACATTGCGAGCGCTCTCCTCGGTTATTGTGCTCCCTGTACGATTTTATGGACACGCCAGTCTGATCCAGGGCCTAAATGGGAATGACAAAGATGGCCAGCTTTGCCCTGCGCGGGCCCAGCTATCAAACAGCTGGCACTCGTTATCTTAACAAACAGTGGGAACTGTAATTAAGCGGATCTGTGTTCAATAAGACACGAGTGCCACCAGTGCTAGCCTTGGAACAAGAATGGAGACTTGTTTCAGAGCTCGACTCTCTCTTAATTTACCAAATCAGGAAGCCCAGTCAGCAAATAACGTAACAAAAGATTTCATTATTTTGCTTCATTTAATTTAAGAAAGAATTTAACCTATGTTCAGTGCTCAGGGCCCAGGCTTGCATTCCTCTTGCAGCCCAACTTCCTATCAGAAGCATAAGTAACGCAGGACTCACTGCACTCTGGGATATTCATTATGAATTTTTTACATCCAAGGCATTTTATTCTCAGAGATTCTTCTGCTTTGCAACCAATTTTGAAATATGTGTCAGTTCAAGTTTAGGATAAGGAAGAGAAAAAAGCCTGACATCTTCACCAAAAAAAATTTACTACCCAGTTTCTCCTTTTTATTAGCAGAGATCATTAAGACATCAGGTTTTTTTCTTTTACTGGCAGCATTCCACAGCCAGAGTATTCACAATGTCTAGGACACTTTCATTTTGTAATCTGGAGGATACAGTATATTAATTTTCAGGATTTATCACAAGAAAAGTGAAGTCATACTAAGTACAGTAGGTGTAACTAACTTTCATGTCAAAAAAGCTGTAAAGAGTGCCAGAAGCTCTGCTGGGCTAATAATAAGCTAAAAGGATATAAACTTGATTAGTCTCACTTAAGAAGCAAGAAGATAAAGTAAGCTTGAAAAGGCCTTTGCTCTTCCTTCAACTTCAGTGGGTTGAAGAGAATCATGAAGCTTATCACCGTGAGATACCTGCTATAATGCCAGTATAGTTATTAGTTATATGTTAATTTATACTCCACTGTGCCCAGCCACAGCCACACCAGCAGAATTTTTAATTCTGTCCAAAATCTTTGCAGCATCTCAGCGCTGTCACACGGTGTCACATTCCCTTAAGTACACCTTGCACGGTGATATAAAACCTCCTTATTAAAAATTTCCAGCTACTAGAGGAAAATCGTTCCCCAAATGGAGGATCAGGAATGTCCTTTCCCTACTCTTGAAGGCAGAGGACACACCGGTGCTATGAGCCCTCCACACTCCCCACTCCTAAGACAGGAATTTGGAGAAGAGAAGGCTCCAGAGATGCCTTATTGTGGCATTCCTGTACTTAAAGAGGGCTCACAATGAGGAAAGAGAGAGAAAATTTGCACAGGGAGATAGTGAGAGGACAAGGGGAAATGGTTTCAAACTAAAAGAGGAGAGACTAAGTTGGATGTTTAGGAAGAAATTCATCCCTGTGAGGAGGAATTCCTCCCTTGGTGAGGCCCTGGCCCAGGTTGGCCAGAGAAGCTGTGGCTGCCCCATCCCTGGAATTGTCCAAGGCCAGGCTGGACAGGGCTTGGAGCAACCTGGGATAGTGGAAGGTGTCCCTGCCCATGGCAGGGGATGGAAATGCCTGATCTTTAAGGTCCCTTCCAACTCAAGCCATTCTAGGACTCAGAGATTTGGAGGCTCTTTGCTCTTTCATGCCATTACAGGGGTTCATGGGACGTCTAAACCAGGATCTGGGGCTGAGCCGATACCTTGAACTCACCAGTGCTGTGGTGCCTCTGCACCTGCCACAGTGTCCTTCAGTAAAATCAGCTTTAGTATGGACTGAGTGTGGATCAAACATGCAGCAAGTTGTGTCCAGCTGCCTGGAACATCTCAGAAGGGTAAAGCTGGAGTGGAAGAGCAAGTTTGCTGAAATTCACTTTTCTTAAGGGAAAATGCACCAAAATCCACATATGAGCAATCACATGGTAGTAGATTATATTCATACACCAGTCTTGGGTTTACCTCTGCTCTCATGAAATATTGTTGGTGTGCTCCTTCCAAGAGTCTTTGAACTCTAGATGGAAAATTATTGTCCAAAAATATTTGAGCACCTGGTTCCAATACTTGAATTTCCACCCTGTTACACAGGTGTACCTTTTTTTTAACCCTTAAGAATTAAAACTAGTTAAGGAATAATACATCTTAGCGTCTTTTACTAACTTTTCCCACTGTGTGTTCACCATCCTCACTTAACCTTTGCTACCCTAATACCTGTTGCTTCTTGAAGTTGGCAATGATTGTCAGTCAGGCAGCTCCTTTCTCATTGTTCTCTCAGAAACCACAAGTCTTATCACCAGGTAAATCAGTAGTAAGTCCATTGAAAAATGACTTCTAGTTACTCAAGAAGAAAATCAGTCCTGCTTGCCATCCAAGTCCAGGCAAGAGGACACAAAATTGGGTTTGGACTCCAGGAGAAAACAAGACTGGACAATGGCTTTCCATCCTCAAGTGTTTCCCAAGTCAGCACATTGTGAAGGGAGCTGTATCCTAATGAGGAAAAACAGTATTTTATTAAATGTGAATTGTAGTTAATGGTGCATGTGGTTCTGCATGCTGGTATTGATTATCATGGATTAAGAGAAGTTCTGAGTTGGAATATAGCTGCTACATGTGGTGACATCTGCAAATCAGGATTCTTCATCAAGTGTCACACTGGTGTGACACCACAAGTGCTGGGATGTGTGGAAGAGAGGCACCAGGAAGAAAATGGCAACTGGTGAAGGAAATGTTTCCAGAAAGGATAGACCAGGGAGTGGGGAAGGAGAAGAGAATGAGGCTGAGCGTGGGAGGAGAGAAAGCAATGAATATGAGAGGTGATGGAGCAAACAGACCAAAGGGTGCAGAGATGGGTTGAGAACACATTGGAGTGAGCTGATATCAAACACTGTTTTCTTTAAAATTGGAAAATACGTTTAAAAACATCAAAATAGTGTTACTGAGGAAGGTCAAACCCGGGGGCCCATCAGGGTTTGAGATGTCCCAGGAAAGGCAGAGAGGAGAAAACATGCCTGTAAGACCTGCATAGGCAGGTTAATAAATTTGGGGGGTGTCAAAAAAATTCAGTACAGTTCAAGAGTACAAGCACAGCTCCAAGATATTTTCTCCCTCCCCCCCATTATAACCTTAATTATCATATTGCATCCAATTATTATATGTATTTTTTTGCTAGAAAGTAATAAAGGTGCTGCTGTGAGTTAAGGTATGATCTGTAGAACAAGTCAAAGATATCCATTTTGAGGGATATTTGGTTTTGTTTTCTGGTTTTGGACAGAAGGTAGAAATTGTATTTGTATAATAAATTACTCACTGCATAAACCACAAAACATAGGAAAAAAAAGTAAGGATGGTGGATCTTGGCAATTACCAGATTAAATGAGTTTTAATAAAACCATATACGGAGTGCAAAGGTTAGGGCATTTCTCTCTGCAGATAAAACTGCTAAAACAGTTTTTAAAGCTTTTCTTCTTGGTATTAATTTTAATGACGACATCAACTTCTCTTTTTTTTCCCTATTTATTGCATAGATCTAATATTTTTACCAGGGATTTCCATGATAATCTCTATCCAGAGTAACTAGGAGGTGCAGGAACTCCCTTAATCCCAAGAACCTTGGCCCACCTTACCTCCAAAATTCCCTTCAATGTAAGGTGAGAGATTTGCACTCACAGCCCAACTCACAAGTGACTTAACTCTGGATCCAGCAACGAGAGGAACCAGCACAAGGCATCCAACTTCAAAAGGTGCTCTCAAAAGGGTTCAGCTTGATCCAGACTTCAAAACACTCAGTTCAGGAATGATGAGGACAGTGGTTGTAGCTCCTGCTTGTAGTCAACAAGGGAGGAATAAGGTTGCAGCACTTGCTCCGAGGTGTGGGTGGTCAAAGTTGGAACAGGATGCCCGAGGAAGTGGTGGAATCACCATCCCTGGAAGTGTTTAAAAAAATGTGTACTTGGGGATGTGGGTTAGTGGTAGGCTTGGCAGTGCTGGGTTAATGGTTAGACTTGATGGTCTTAGAGGGCTTTTCCAACCTTAATGGTTTAGTGAATCTCTGTGGTGCAATGAAAAAGCCATGCCTGGTTCAGCAAGAAACCTCTTTGGAAAGCACAAACCCCTACAAGCTCAAGTTTCAGGATGCCAGGCAAGCAAAAGGTTTAACAGCTATAATTACCAGGAGTTTCTGCAAGGCAGTGTGTGTGTGCTTTCACACGGCCGTCAGCCCTCTCACCACCCAGCTCCCTGTGCCTTTGAAATTCCGGCATGCTTCGGCTGGTTGGACACCAGAGGAAGGAAAGCTCAGTCAACACCACGGAGAGCGTGGCCTGCAAAGCTCTTTTTGTGGTTGGTTTGGTCCTAATTTGCCGGGAAAATATGGTCAAGTAGAGGGAAGACTAAGTCCCCATTGCAGGGAGCTGGGAAATCTCAGCCTTGAAGAAGTATAATATGGTAAGTTCATAGAATCAGAATCGTAGAATCATAGAATGGTTTGGGTTGGAAGGGACCTTCAAGATTATCCAGTTCCACTGCCTGCCATGGGTAGGGACACCTTCCACTAGACAAGGTTGCTCCAAGCTCTGTCCAACCTGGCCTTGAACACTTCCAGGGATGGGGCTTTCTCTGGGCCTGGTTTGCCTGCTTTTAAGATTCAGCTGGAATGAATTCAGTGGTGCTGAGCCATCTAATCTAGACCATGCTTTGGCAAGATAGGTTAGACCAGATGTTTCTTGAGGTGTCTTCAAGCGTGGAACTCTGATTCTATGATCTCCTGACAACTCCATTATAGGACACCATGCTGTCTGCCCCACAGAGAGGACCCAAGCTCAGGTGACCCTCAACGCTTTGGAAACCAAGCCATGATCTGGCCACTGGTGACTGAGTCCTGACAGCCCCATCCCTACCTGTCCCCAACATCTCACAATGATTTAAACACCAACACTCGGCCTCATAATTAGCAGAAGAAACTGAGGGTTTCTGCTGTAAGGCTGTGATTAAATTAGCCATTTATGGATTTCTGAGAGAAAGGAGACTAAAATGTTTTATAGTGTAGTTAAAAGAACCAGTGAATGATTCCCTCATGTTGAACATTTCCTAATGTCAGAAGCAGGGTGGATGACACAGAAATCATAAATCCAATCGAGAAGTGTTAAAAATCACTTTAGTCTGCCAACTTACAAGAAATTCAATAAAATGGGATGGGAGAATTTATTTGTGTATGTGCAATAGATATGTGTGAAATTAAACCTGCGGAGGTGTCCATGTGCAACACACGCACGACAGGGTGAGGATCTCCATCACCCACGTATCACAAACAGAGGAGAAAAGGGATTTGGGAAAACAACCCCAGATGCCTGACCGGGGGGTGGAGGGGGCGGGTGGCAGGATGGAGGTGGGTTTTGGGGATAATTCAGCTCTGTGGCTGGTGGGCCCATTGCACCCATACTGTGGGAATGGCCCCAGCTCTTCCAGTGAGCTGCTGTTTATTTTTACATGTTTATTTTTCACTTCACTCGCCCAGTTTAACGTATATTAACTCACATTTTGCCTGCACGGAGCGGGACTTTTAAGAGGCATGAAATGACAGAACAGGGCTTTGTTTTCCAGCCAGATTCCCTCCGTGTATGCTCTGCCGGTGTCTGCCTCGGCTTCCAGCTCCATCATCACATCCAACAGAGCCTGGGGCAAAGCTGGAGAAAAACACCCAGCGCATTCAATTTACAAACAGAAATAAACACCTTTCCAGCAGGTTCTACATAATCACTGAACAAAACCAGGGGAGTAAAAAAAAAAAAAAAGACACATGCAACACAACATTTTTTATGTAGTTTGTGTGCAGTGGTGACCCTTTATTTTCGTGAGGAAATAACGCTATTACGGGAAGATGTCTAGCACTGGGATCTCGGACAGAGCCGCAATCTCCTTCCCTGTTTCCCGAGGAGCTGGTGGCGTGGCTGCTGTGTCGCACCTCGGTAGATTGCCTGGCTGGGTGGCTGCTCTCTCCCCTGGCAGCTCCAGCACCGTGCCCCCCGACCAAAGCCATTTCGCAGTGCCGCTCGGCCATGGGGACGCGCAACTTCGCCGAGCGGGCGAAAATGAGTCAGATATGAAAATGTCTGAGGCAATAAATTAACACACAGCAGGGGGGTGATAGCTTAATCCGTTCTAGTCCAAACAGTACCTGACACCCATTACTGCTCCAGGAGGTGGGACACCGTAGTGGTACTGGAGCGAAAATGATCATTCCCTACTGATTCGAGGCGTTGCAATAGGTCTGTAATGCAATTCTGGGAGAAAACCTGTGCAGGGTTTTATGGTGTTTGTACACAGAATCCAGGTTAACCTGCCAGTGTGTTTTCTTGGGCTTCCTTGTTTTGATTAACCCAGAAAGAGATGTTTTAATTTTAAGCAGAACTTTATTATTGTAAGCCTTTGTTGAACATCTGATAATGACTGCTCATTATTCATGCAAAGGCTAATAATGTATAGCCAACACTCCCAGAATGTGAAACATTACCATCTTGACTGGATAAATTTATTTGTAGAATGATTAAACAACTAAGATAAAATCAACATTAGCAGTCAGCATCTAACAGTATCTTTATAGTAATTTAATATTTACTGGGAAAAGCCCTAACACCTATTTGTAACTAATCCACTGAAAGTTTCAAAATGCATTTTTTAATATAACTGACATCTATTTCTGCAATAGTTTCTTCCATGAAAATAACACCAGCTCGGTTTTTAGCATTGATGGCAGATAAACAAAAAGGTTGTTGCCAAGGACTTTATTGCAAAATTAAATGTCCTGGGAAACGTATTTAATTTGCTGCTTTCCTTAATACTATGCCAAGCTCTCCTTTCAGGTACACCCATGTAAACCTACACTTGAGGATTTACTACGAGGCTGGGTTTCCTTACTTTCTGTTGCACACATATTGAAACTAAAGAAACCTATGAGCTCATGGACAAATTGAGAGAGCTCTTAGATACTTCTTTCCCCTTTCTTCCCCTTCTTGGCTGAAATTCAGAAATATGAACACTAGATGAAAAGGCAGAATTCAGAATTTGAGCCCATTTCATGCCTTTATCTGCTCAGCCGAACACTAATTTTTCCATGAACACAGACAGTCACTTGTGACACCGAGATCCTCTGACTCCTTCTGATGGACAATAAATAATTATGATATGAAATACATAGATGTATAATAAAGGCACATTCATGTTCTGCGGGTCAGCTGATAGGGCTGGTCACCAAATTCATTGCGAGCAGCTGCAACCTGCCCGTGGTGCCACGGTCTGGGGAGAAATGGATTTGGCTCCAGTGCTCAAAAAAATACAAGATAAACCCCTGACGTGGGTTTAAATATCAGGTTGCAACTTTATTTTTGCCCAGGTATGAAATAACCATAAGTATGTGAAACTCTGACCTCCCGTGCATATGTGGTGTTGATAACTCACAGTCTGCACAACCCAGGACCGTTCCTGAGGTATCTGGGGGCATGGAGTGATGATATGGAGCCTACCCGACCTGCAGGTGCTGGCACTGCTTTTAAAGCTCAAATTTCTGTAGCTCACAGGCTTCTCATGGCTGGTTCTGGATGTTGGAGCAGGGTCAGCACCGCCGAGGGCTGGACCGTGGTTCTGCTCACTGGGACTCATCACGCTCCCCTGGGAACTGCTTAAAAATTGAGTGTTGGCATTATCCAAATGGTTTCCAACTCCCAAACGTTGTGGAAAAATATGAAGATAGAAGATTTGGGCCAGCAGTATCTCTGCTCACCCAGGACAGCCCCTCTGCCACGTGCAGGCATTCCTGACCCTGCTCAGGCAGGACACGCTGCTCTGAAAGCTCAATTCATCTCCCGGTGATGGACACTTTAGAGCAGTGTTTCTCAACTGTTTAAAGTTGAAAGAGCATCCAACCCTTTTGAAGAAAACCTACAGATCACCTTGGGAAGTGTCGCCACAACTGCTTCCCTCTGCAATCCAGGGCCAAAACTCTGTGTGTTCACTCCCTTTTCAAGCTGTTTGGTTTTCTGTGTGAGCAAACGGAACAGTTTGGCCACCCCCGAGTCCCAGGTCACTTCTCGGTGCCATATGGCTCACCAGTGGCTCCAGGACCACAATAAAATAAAAGTAGGCTGCAGTATTGAAAAAATTATGTGTGTCCACATTTACACCTAACGAAATCTTCGCCATAACAGATTTGATTCTTCACCTCCTTGCAGCACGTACATAGTGGTTTGCACTTGGAAAAACCAGAACAAACTCGACATTAATGCTGCCTCTCTGACAAGGTAGTTTTATATACTCAATTACCACCGCATTATCTTTCATCTCTACTATGTGTGAAAACAGTAAGAACCAAATATATTTCACTTAGGGTTCCTTCATTCCTAAGAGTTTGCCTTTGTCTTCCTTTATCCTATGCAGTGACAGCAAACTTCATGAATTAACTGGCTCCTGGTATAACTCATGCATGGAAATCCAATATAACCTCTTGGCTATGAGTAGCAACACTTCGCTTATCGTACACTAAAAGAATTTTTACTAGTTAATTAAGATTTGTTTGCCTAATTTTTTTCAGGCGGTTGGGGATGTTGCTCCTCTGTCATTTGGCTGGGAAAATCGTGATGTATATGCTGTATAAAAGTGCCAAAAGAAGAAATGTGTAAGACTGCAGCGTATCTGGTAGTAAATCTTTTTTGTAATCCTAACTTCATATTTCCATTGAATTGTTCCTCTCGAGCTGTGCAGACAGTTGAAGTATTTGAGTGTAGTCACATATGCTTTGGTGCTGCTAACAGCCCTAAAGTTACTAATCCAGAGGCACACACAGGGCCCAGGATGTTGTTGGCACTCCTCGGGTTGCAAAATATTACAGCACACCTTCTCTAGTGCTTGCTTTCGAAATTTCCTTTGCACTTTGTTTACTATATATTCCAATAGTGTAATATTAAACAAAAACAGTGTGTCCTGTGCCAGAATGATTGATTACTACACCGTGGCAAGGTCACCTCCTAGGAACAGGCTGAGTGCAGTAAGGGCTGTCTGACTCATACAGTTAACACTATATCCGCATTGTATGAATGTCACCAGCAATCCAGTGATTTATTGCTTGGAAGGCTCTGTTCAATTTTTTCTGCCTGACCAAATTGCACATTTTCTAGAAAAAGAAGCAAAAATATTTCAGCACATGGATTACCCCAAGTCCTCATTTCTCCCACTAGGTTCAACGATTCTTTTCAAAGATGCTGATCATCAAAACCTCATATTTTTCACTTTTTTTTTTCCACCCTTTTCTGCCAGATATTTGGCAAAAATGATTATTGCACTAATGAAAAGGTGCAGCAGAAGACTGAGGGGTTTTTAATCAGATTTTGGTAACATCTGTGGGCCAGGAATAAGGGCAGCTGTATGTTCTGTTTCTTAATTTTAGTAAGATTTACTCTGGGTATAAAATGTTAGCCTCAGGCAAAATTTAACTGGCTAAAAAGAAAAGAAATGATAGTCTTACAGAAACTACCCAACTCAAACTGTTTGAAAACAGTGACTGAGATTAATCCCTTTCTCTCTAAGAAATTCCTACTTTCTGACAAAGAAGATATAATTATAGATTGAGAGAAATGACTTTCAAAATTAACATTCCAGCAGACCCCAACATAATAGATACATTCATTCCTCATGTATCTGCATGGAAATCAAAGGAGATACATCATGTTTGAATCGAGGCTTTTATTTTTAGAACATGCAGCACATTTGCAGCGCGTGGAAGGGAGAGAAGGAACAGATCCACACCCAGACAGGGAACTAGGCTGGGGTTCCAGAGACTGGGGTTCAGCCCTGGCCTCTGCAAACCCGGGGCCAACAAAAAGAGGATGGGTTTGAGAAGGTGTTTGGGTGCCTGGAAATTGAAGTAGCTGAAGTAGAGATGAGTGTTATGGCACTTTAAAAAATCGCTTTTTTTTCTGTAGGCAGCTGCGCCTCATCTGCATCTTTAGGTGTTTGGTCCATACTTTTAAAATCTGCTTTCCCTTTCTCCTTCCACCTCATGCCACACTTTCAGGAAAGAAACAAATCAACAGCAGATCTGGGGTTAATATAACCCTTTATCTCAAAGAACAATAAAAAATTGCTAGATTATGTATCTTAACAAACACTACATAATGCATCAATTAATGCTGCATCTATCAGACTGTATCTGACACCAGAACTGAGATGTACCAGCTCTCCTGAACCCGTTACAATGACTCTAGTTTTTCTATTATGACAATGTTTGTGCAATGAAACTCCCATTTTGTACCTGACCTTCAAAGCGTCATCTCAGAGACGGCAATTTAGGAACCATCTTGAGATATTAAAAGACTCTTCCTCTGTTCTCATTTATAATTGTGGGACAATTAAGAATTTTACTTTTAAATGGGAAAGAAAATTAATTTGGGGTGAAAGAGCGCCAGGATCTAGGCTCAGATGGGTATGTCGTAACTTTGGTCTATTAAATCCAAAAATGTTCCAGCTCAAGGATGAGTTCATTGATTCAGCTCACTCGAATGAACAAACACAAGAAAGTGAAATGAAACAAAGCCAAAGTCAGCTGCATGAGCTCAACACACCCAAAATACCCTCGGCAGAGGGAGGACCACGGAGCCACCACACTACAGTGCTCCCAGGAGCTCATCCTGCAGCAGCTCCATTACTACCTGCACGTGACTTGGGTCATACTTCATCTTCTAATTGATATCTGCCATTGCCTCATAACTAACGATGACTAATGGTAATCTCTAGAAAGACAAATAAAAGCTAATGCAGAGCCGCTCTGTGGTGCGGTTCCCTTTGGAAAGCTCCCGGGCCATTAGGAAGCAATTGGAAGTGGAGATTGATGTGCCCTGGGGGTTGCTCCCGGGGATGCGGCGCATCTCCAAACCCCCGGGGCCTGGGGGCAGCTTTCCTGCTGTGCTGCTCCAGAGCAGGGCATGATTCCCAACCCTCTCCAGCTGTGCTAGCCAGGGGCACACCGGAGCACAGCCAGGCCATGGCATCTCACTGGCTCTGCCAAACACAGTCCAAGATATCCAACCACACTGAGGTGCATCCACCAAGGAAGGCAGCATTCCACAGCCATGATACCTTGTTTTCTATGTTTTACGTATTTTTACTTATTTACCCACTAAGTGTGACTTCTGGGATGCAAAATATCAAGGAATTAAATTGCCAAGCGCTGCAGACAAAAAGTGACAATAAATACATCAACAGGTAGCACCTTGCACGCACAAAAGCAGCCTTGGTTTATAGCAGCTTGATTAAACATGCTGATTTTTCATAAGACTCATCTACATCATTTCAGAAAAGTTATGCTCTTTTAATTACAAAGTTTATGTCACCCAGTGCAATTTTAATGTAATGAAACATTAAACTGGACCTCGTGCCTGATGTAAGATAAAATTATTCATTGAATATTAGACCACTAGGCCACCTACTGTTCTTTTACAAATGGTTGAACTATCACGGGGTTACAGAACTTAACATGTAAATTGCAGCAGAAGTTATAATTTCTGTTGCAAATCCCAAAAGACTGTCATTTAAGTCAAATATATGAGTGAAATTTTGCCTCTGTGCCATAATAATGCAGGGAAAATGACCAAAACCTGAACATTTTTAAAGTAATTATGAACCCAATAATAATGCATTTTTAGTTATTTAATCAAGAGCCATAAAAATTATTAATACCAAGTTTTTCTTATAAAAATGGAGTTTTAAACACTGGCATTTAATTTTAGGGATAGCAATACTTGATCTAACCCATTAGTGAGATCTTTTGTAAAGCCAAGCAGCCTGTGCCTTTCAGAGCAATTCCTGCTCATCTTTGACTTCATTACTCTCACATAAGCGAGAACAGCTTTATAAAATAATCTTTTTTAAAGTGAATTTAATATTTAGCTGCACGCTGGAAATCTTGAGTAAGTTGAGTTAGATTAAAAAAATCGGGGCCTGAAATCCCTGCATAGAGCAGATTTGCATGGATCCTGCTCAGAAGCCCCTTCAAATCCACGGGATCGTTTCCCTTCATCCCCAAAGCCTTTGGATCGGGTGTATAAATAGGAGAGGGCAGTTGCAAGGAAATTATTCGCGGTGCCTGAGCTTGCCTCCCAACTGCTGCCTAAGAGGAATCTGAGCAGTGACTGTGCATCACCCTGAATCTGTAATAATAGCACCTTTCCTGTCACTCTTTGTCCCTTCATTTTTAAACGTGATTGGGTCAGGAGCAGGCAATTTACATTTTTATATAATCTTTGCTCAGGTGATTCAGCCACTCTGACGTTTGAGCATTTTGTGTGCAGCTCCGGGTTTCACCTCCCTCCCGGTGCATTTCCATATGCTGGGGGTCTGCCATCCTCGCAGCTGATACAGATCTATTTAGCTTCTCCCCCTTGCCATACCTGCAGCCTGTAGCAGGTTGTCAGGGAATGAATTTTCATTTTCTCCCCCGTGAGTCCATCACGTGGCTGTCACCAGAATTTGCTCTGTCTGAACTCCTCCATCCCCCTGATTTATGGCTGGTTGATGAGAGGTTGGAGGGCTCTCAGTGTAGCAATAATCTGCACCTTGGTCCGGCACCCATCTAAAGTTAGGATTTCTGATCTAAATATTTAGTCCCCGTGGCACAGCAATCATTTACCAAATTATTAAATAACTTTTCGTCGGACCGAACACCTTTGGGATATTTTTCTAGGTCAATATTCATCAGGAGACCCCGAATGTAAAGGTTAAGTGCACATTTCCTCTGCCAAATAAGAATGAATTTCAAACCTGATTGATTCTGGTCATGGAAACCGTAAATACTTACTCCAAATGGTGGATAGGTTACTAAGTCCACTCATTCCCACATCTGATATCGATAATACTCTGCTTCCCCCTTATCAGCCCCTCTCATATTTCACCGGCGCGAGCGGCGCGTGGGGAGCCGGCCGAGCCTGTCGGGGCTGGCTGATGGCCCCTGCCTTCCCCCTCACCATTCTTCAGTGGTCCTTGAATCTTTCACCCCTGTCACTCCTCTTTCATCATTATCTGAGGTGATCGGTCAGCCCTGTGCCACCACCTGTCTCTTCGATCCGATGCCAACAGTGCTCCGGAAAACTGTCACTCCCGAGCTCCTTCCATTTATAGTGAGTCTCATTAACACCTCTCTTCCCTCTGGCCATGTGCCACTACAATTTAAGATGACTGTTGTTACTAAACACGCACAAAAAAATATGTTAAAATAGCGTTCAGAGCCTGATTTAAATCTATTAAAGCCTGACAATTTGGAGTTAAAATCTCCCTCAGTGTCTGCGCATGGTTAGGGGGGTGCATATATTTGATATTAATGCATTTATACCTGTATAAATATATATAGATATGCATGTATTCCCCCGCCCACGGTTTCCCAGCATTGCACCTCGTCTGGGAACAAACGCTGCTGCCGGCCCCCAGACACAAAGCCCGAGTAAAGAGGATTTATGCCTGGGACATAAAGGTAGCTGCGGGAAGGGAGAGGAGTGGTGGCAGATCCTGGGGAGACTCAGGTCCAGGGCAACACTGTCTCAGTGGCCCTGATCCCCCAAACATCCCTGCCTTGCCATGTAAGCACGGGAGCACTCCTGTTTCAGAGGAAAGCACGTACGGATTAACCCCAAACCTTTGTTTCCTTTACCTTGATTTTTCTGTCCACGAGCAAATAATCCCTTGATAATAACTACAGTCCCAGAGCACTTCCTGGGAAGGACACCACAAACTCATCCAAGATACCTTTACAACAAAAATGATTTTAAGCTTTTAGGCACCCAAAAGTGTTTTAATGATGAAATTACAGGAACAGTGTGAGGAGTGTGGGCAACCTGCGTCAGGGGTTGTTTAGGTTGGATCTCAGGAAAAGGTTCTTCCCCCAGAGAGTGGTCAGGCACTGAACAGGCTCCCCAGGGCAGTGGGCACAGCACCAAGGCTGTCAGAGTTTAAGGAGCATTTGAACAACACTCAGAGACAGAGGAGGATTGTTGGGATGTCCTGGGCAGAGCCAGGAGTTGGACTGGATGGTCCTCGTGGGTCCCTTCCAGCTCAGGACATTCTGTGATTCTATGAACCTCTGAGCTGTGCAAGTAAGTGATAAATAGTTTGCTACTCTGTTTATATAATTTCAATCCCTTTCATGAGTTACATGAATTTTCAAAGACTTCATATGGTTTTAACTGACAGCCGTTTTCACTGCAATACCTTCACCCTCTTAACGAGTCTGGATTTTCTTCTCCCAAATTCTGTAACAACAGCCCTTGTTTAGAAGGCACAAATGAGAAAAGGGATTGCAAAGAGTGACACTAAAGGGTTTCTCCCCTTTTGGGGGGCCAGGCCAGCACAAAAATCATTTTTCACAAGCCCTACTATCAGGGACAGGCAGGGACATGCCTTTGTGGCTCACACATGCCCTCATGTCCTTGTGGGTGGACATTCATGTGGCCACCAGTGCCACTTGTACCACTGCTGGCAATGCCTTGGAAATACAGAAATGCTCACATGGGCCATGGGGCACATGCATTTGGTTTTGCACATCTGAACTACTTCAGTGCAATCAACCTTTTATAGTGATGGTATAATTTTAATAATTATTTTGAGAACACAGCCTAAAATGCTGTGTGTTTTTTAGGAAAACTATTTTAAAATCAAGCAACAGGAAGGATTTTATCTTTTTTAGAGTCTCACCATACTAAGAAGCTTAAACATATGTAGCACCTTCCCAATTTAAAAATAAATTTATTAGGTTGAATTCAGCCCAAGACTTCAGGTGTGATCACCCCAAACTCAGAGAAAGTACAAGAACTTGAATTTAAAGCCAAAGCTAGATTTGCTTCTTGCTTTAATATTGAGTAGTGTTTAAATATTGAACACCCAAACTTCAGTTAGGCTTAAACCATGAAGAGGGTCTGCATGTACAAAGCTCCTGCAGTTTTAGGTCTCAGGGAGAGAAGGACAAGGAACACTAAAAAGCAAAGAGAAAACAACATTTCATTCCTTTTTTTAATTATTATTATTTTCTGCAGTTTTGAAACAGCACAATTTCATTTTTTTTTCTTTTTTAATCTACCAGACATTTCCATACAGGTTGAGATCAGGAATGCCAAGTCTGAGTGTGGAGAGAATTGCTTTTGCCAAGTTACACAACATGGAAAATAAACCCTTGTAACAGAAGCACTCCTAGGAGCTGCTGCATGGATGGGGGTGCTGTAGCAGCATCCTGCAGGCAGGGCCTGCTTTTCCCAAGGTAAATTCCCAATTTTCAGCTGTTACCTTCTTGTACTCAGTGTTTACCTTGATAAGGTTATATATAGTGATGGTGCTGTTCGATCTAACACCGAGCCCACTCTCTGTGTTCAGGATAAACCACTGGAATAAAGCATTTCCACCTTCTGCTATTCACTGTCTCTCAAAAAGCTCCCTCAAGCGTGTATTTAGGGACCACCTGTGCCCACAAACTCAGCAAAGCAAAGGGGGTGTACAATGGAGGGAAATGAGAGCTCACTCTCACAGCAGCTCTCAAGCAATTCCCATAAATTCCATCAACAGATGGACGTACCCGTTCATTCCTTCAAGTGTCTCTCTGCAAACTATGAAACTCTGGCACTGGCAATGCCAATTTTAGGGCCATCTACATAGTTGCCAAGTGAAGCAGGTTGTGAAGTGTTGTGAAGCATCATTCAAAACAATCTGATTGAGAAATTCAGAATGTGGACGTCCAAAGACATGATTCATATTTTTCCAAAGATTTTCTTCTTTTTGATCACTTGTCTACACCTAAAGCTTATGAATACAAGCAAAAATATTTCAGTGCTTTCATGTTTCAGTGCTTTCAATGCTGAAACAAGGTAGGTTTAGATTAGGTGTGAGGAAGGAATCCTTCCCTGTGAGGGTGGTGAGGCCCTGGCACAGGTTGCCCAGAGAAGCTGTGGCTGCTCCTGGATCCCTGGAATTGTCCAAGGCCAGGTTGGACGGGCCTTGGAGCAACCTGGGATAGTGGAAGGTGTCCCTATCTTTGCACAGCCCTGCAGACTTTGTGGCACAGTATTAGTGGTGTCTCCTCACAGAGCCCTCACTTCACCAAATATCTTGCAGAATCTTTTGTCATATCAATGTTGGGAGTTGTATTTCTGGCCCTGAAGTTTGCTTTCAACCTTATTGATCCTGCAGTCTTGTTCTCTGACCTGGAACGTGTCTGTCAACAGCTGTTTCTCCGTCTTACAATGTCCAAAGTCGCAAAGTTACCGTCATGAGCTCAGGGACAAGTCAGGCTTTATGGCTACTCCAGAGCATTAAAGAGCATTGTATTTGTCTGCTTGCCAATCATCACTTATTTACCTTTGTGATGTTAAATAATTTAAACAAAGCAAGTACAGACTGCATATCGGGCTCATGATATCTCACTGTCAAAATATAGGTGTTTTTCTCATTTTTTTTCCCAGATACATGAAAGCTTGTTAAGGCAAGAATGCAAGGACAAATCTTCAGCAAGGAAGAAACAACAACAGTATTTGAAGATGGTAATTCAAATTATGCTTTTGTGTTGCAGAATTAAATTTTTAACCTAGTTTTCAAGTGGCTTCTAATTACATACGTCATATTTTAAGTGTCTCTCAATCCAGAATGAGTTTGAAATATTGACCTTGCATATACAAATCCTTATATAGGCTGTGGGTAGTATTTTAAAAAGAAGATAAAATGCTTGTTTGCCCTCTCTAGCTAAATCTTCAGCAGATGATCATCGCATTCCAAAAGTGAGTTGTTCTTAAACACAAATGAACACAAGGACGGATGGCAGGAGGAGCAAATTCCAGTGCTCCCATGAGCATTCCTGCTTCTTGGTGTGTCAAGACCAAACAAGGCTTTGGTGAAGGTACCTCCCTGCCTCTCCAGCCTCTTCACAGGTTTGAAACAATAACAAAAGAAAATGATTATGTTTGGCTCAAAATTCTCTGCTATCACTGGTCAGTGGGTTTCACGTCTCTTGGCATGACGGACCTGTACAGTCCCTCTTCTTTAGCTCCCATATAGAAAGAATAATGAATCACCATCAATTTCTATCATTAAATGGGTTATGAAGACTTCTTTTCCATAATTTCAGAGAAAACAATTTTCCAGTAAGCATTTGCTTGATAAATAAAGTTTTAGGTTCAACCCTACTATAAATAACCATCAGCAATAGCAGTAAATAACAATAATATTCTCCACATAGCAATAAGATCCTGTTGGCTTGACAAAAAATGCATATGCTGACCATGGCTCACTTATGGGCCACGAATTTGTTGAGAATAATGTTGGGAGAGTTTCACAGACTCAGTACATGCGGATGTGCAAGTTGTGCTCACCACACAAAGGTCCAAAAAAATTTGTAAGTTTTTCCTTTTTCTTTTATACTATCTCCAAATCAGATTTAAAAAAAAAAAAAAAACAAACCAAAAACAAACCAAAAACAAACCAAAACAAAAACAACAACAAAAAAAAACCAAAAACCAAACCAAACCAAACCAAACCAAACCAAAACAAAACCAACCAAACAAAAAAAATCAGAGTCCTGATTTTTGCACTTTCCCACTGTCCATCTCAGCCTGAGTTTCCTGGTGTCTCTATCCAACTGTGCCCACAGACCAGGAGTCCAAGTGGTGTTTGGGGAACTTCAGGACTGGGGGGAAAATGAGAAGACAATGCTGCAAACACGAGATTCAATTGGAAATTTAGAATACAGGAAACCACTAATGACACTGTAACGTCATCCAAAGGTGTCCAAGGGTGCTGTGCACACTGGGACATCGGGGACAATCAACCTTTTACTCTTCATTTGGTCTTTCTTGCATATTCCACCGAAATCCCTGCTCCAAACCCATTTGTTCATCCCTGCGATGGAGCCTCTGACCTGCTGATTTGTTTATTTTTGTTGTTGATTTGCCCATCTGCTGATGTTGGTTTTGTCATTTGTTTACTTCAAGTTAATGTTTCTTTGATTTTATTGCGGAGCACTATGAGGTCCTAAATGATATGGGCATGTATAAAAATAAATGATGGTTATTTATCATTATCATTATTGCACTTGGCCGGGCCTTTAGCTCACTGAAGATACCACTGTCTTCAGGGGCCTCCGAGATTTTGCTTTTAATCTTTGGGGGATTTCTAATTTCTAGGATATATCCCTAATAATGAGCTGCCTAGGAAAACTGTGAGCCTAATTTTCCTGGGCATCTGATGAAATACATTAATGATGACAGGTAGAAACAACCCAACCCCCTAAATTTCACTTTCCAACACAGGGTTGGGCTCTTTTTACCATTTTAATTATTTGTGTGAAAAAAAAAAAAAAAGTGCAAATAAACATTAAATCTGTGGAAGACTTGTAGAAATTCAAGCTGTCCCCAACTACAGTGGGTTAAAGAGGAGGGAATACAATAAGTAAAGTACTTGCCTGGCACAGGGAAATGGAAGAAGGTTAACCAAGTTAATCTTCCCCTATTTCCTCCTTTCCTCGCTCAAGGCCTCCAGGCTCAACCATCATTAGGAACCATATAATTGACTCATCCACAGGATTTCCTCTTTGTGTTCTGAATTATGTCAGATTTTCCACATTATTTTTTTTCTTTTTTCTTTTTTTCCTTTTTTTTTTTTTTTTAATAATTTTAAACATTTGAAGCATTTAAACAGCAGGAATCCTTCCTCCACAGGTAGAAAATTTGTCCTATTAGTGAAGAGCACAGAGGCATTTCTAATTCCGGACACCACGTATTCCCCAGCACCATTAAAATCTGCTGATTAACCAATGGCCCAATGGATCTCCGTGTGCTATACAGCTGTCACATCAGATGTTTTCTCTGCTACAATTGGTGTGTAATTTTGCTGGGTTTAAGTGCAGAAGAGGGGAATTTCCTTGTGATGGTACAAATAATTCATCACGGGCTATGGCTCAAGATTGTTATGAGGGAAAGAAATATCTCACAGTTATACTGTAGTTCATCCTACACCTGACAAGAGAGTGTTTGGCACATATAGTGGAAGCTTGATAAAATGGTTTAAAATCAGACACCGAAAAAGAATTGCAAAAGAAATTCTTCTTCAAAAATCATTTTGTGCTGAATTATTTCTTTTTTACTTGAAAGCCCTGTTAATACACAGAGAGCATAGCAGGGCTGCTATTAAATCTGGGCAAAAAAATCACTCATTTCGTAGTGAGACACCTTCGGGTTTTTTGTTGTTTTGTTTTCCAAACTGATTTTAAGACTGGAGAGAAGCATGTCCTATAGCAAACAGCCTAAAACAAATGTTGGGAGCTTTGCTTCATTATGTGGTACATTGTAGTTTTATGCATGTACGCTGTGTGAACAAGAGGGTTAAAAGTTAAACAGTAGCCTAGGGCTAACACACTTGCAAGCTGAACAGGTACAAAATAGGCTTTTGTTGCTTTCAAACTATTACTGTATGTCTTTAGCAGGAAATAACAGAGCGGGCATCTGTGTGCAGAAATGGATTTCCTCCCAGTTCCAGGTAGTGTGGAACGGGGCTGGTTTAATGGCTGGAATGCCCATATGACCTTTAATCCAAAGTCATAAATTTGTCAGTGTCTGAAAGTGGCAGGATATCATTGCTAATGAGGCCAGTTTTTAGGACTTTGTATATCAGGAGTAACATCAGGGAGGACGGTGCAAAGGAGGAGCCTCACGTGGGGTTGGGGGTGGTGCGGGAATCATTAAAGGGAAATAAAAGAGCGGCGTTAGAATTTCACAGAAAGTAATGAAGAAACAGCCAAACCCGGCGAGCTCAGGTTGTTCTGCATTTCATAAAATGATAAATAACTCCTAGTCATGTTTATGTATAATGAATTACAATCCCGCTCCGTTTACCTTAGTAACATTTTACAGGGGTTGTATTTTACTCCCAACTACCAATTATGTCATCATCCTGGCATTTACCTGGACGTAATGATACACAGCAAAGCCATTCTTGAAACATAACTCATTGCTTAAAAGTGTTTGTAAAGCCAGACTGCATCCTATATACTCATAATGACTTGGAGATTGCTATTAAATTTTACACATTAAAGTTTACTAAATCTTAAAGTCTTTGCGCCGCTTCCAATATTTCTTATTAATCCTAAAGGGAAAGATGCTCAGCCATTGAAATGTCAAAAACTATGTAACCCTCCCTAAAAATAAATAGAAATAACCCAAGCTAGGGTCAGGGAACTTATTAAACAAAGACACACAACAACATAACTAATCCTGCAACTTCAGCACATGAATTTTAGTGGTTAATTTGACCCATCACAGAATGTTTCATCCACAATCATTGTTGTTTTTTGTGGAAAACAGGCTGGGAAGGGCACTGAGGCTTTCTAGTGCAGGTTTCATTTCTGCAGGACTCCAAAACCTGAGTCAGAAATATCTACTGTAACATTATCTTACATTTATTCGATTTAATTTCAGTTTGAGAAGGATAGCATATAGATCTTTTTATAAGCTTGTAAGGTCACCAAATTTAAATTAAAGTGACCTCTTTTAAAGCACATTACTAAAAGTACTATGTGGAGGGAAATTTAATATGAATGGTTAAAATGCATGGAATTCAGATTTTACTGTCAAACAGCTCAATTAAACAAATTGAATTTTTAAGCAACAAAAGGGAATTGAATCAAATTAGAAACAGAGTGGGATCTGAAATGTGGACATTTATGAGTGATAGTCACAGGGCCCTCCAGCAGTGAGTTTTCTTTATTTGTTGCCTCAGCAGTTAGAGGGGTTGGCAGGCTGCAACACAAAAGGATAAAAATGTTCACCATTGAAACACAGTTTTTGGCTCCCAATAAATCATCTGTCACTTCATCACAGCCCAGTAGATAATGAGCAATAAAGTTTTCACACTCAGGCAATGAGGAAGCAGACACAAGAAATACAGCTAAAGCTGCTGTCTCTCTGTTCTGTAAACGCAAGGTGCTTTGTGGAATAAATGACCTCTGGATTTCTGGAAAAGAATAATTCCTGCCTTGGTAAAATAAACCATTTGATGCACTAAAAAAAGCCAAATCTAATAACATTACTTAGTTCCTTTAATGAAAGAAATAATCACATTATATCTATGAGCTCCAGCCATCTATAACAGGAAGAGATTCCAGGGTATTACCTCCAAAGTTGTCTCTCTATTGCCAGCAAAGCACACTGCTGAAAATACAATAAAGCTGCACAATAATTTCAAGTGGGATTGTTTGCGGAGATTCAGGAGACATTTGTGTTTGGGGCCCAATCCTGGGAGCTTTTCCCAGCCCGACCTCCCTCACAGGGATGAACATCCAGCTCTTCCCTGGGGTCTTGTCACACCACAAAAAACCTCTGAGGGTCTCCCAACAACAAGATGCAACATCATCAGGCCAGATTAATTGCAAACAGGTCTTGTCTTGACCCAGAAATTTAAAGTGTTAATTTTAACAGTATTTGACCTGACCCTGATGCCTTCTCACTGTTCTTTTGGTGAATATTTTGCAGTTGTTACGCCACAGTCCAACAAAAAACTGTTGCTCTTTAGTTCAAAATGACTTTTTTTAGTTGTTTTTAAAACCAAAGTTTCAACCCGCCTCAGCTTGCTGATAATGCTGAGTATATTCATCATTCAAATCCCATATCAAAGCCATTTCAGCAGAGGTATCTTGGATGGCCACGTACAAAGTCTAGTTCACATGCAAAATGTATCATTCAAAAAGTGACAATGCGGCCCATAAACCACATAGAACATACATTGATTCATGTTTTAACTTTATATCAGCATTTGAAGGGACTTGAAGTAAAATAAGATCAGATATTCTTGTCATATGCAAATGGCAACTTAATATTTGCATAATGTGTCAAGGTAGAAAAATGCAAATAAACTTTGGGAAAGTCTGTATTTTTGTCATTCTCTCATAGAGCTAATTAGCAACTTGAAAGGAAATTGAAAGCTTCTCTTTTCTGAACTCGATGTCAGCTTAAAAAGGCACTGAACTCTGCTTATTTCTAGACCATGTAAGATGAGCAATTAACATCCCCCGTTTATTGAACTGCTTACACTGATCCATAGCCATAAAGGCTGCTTATCAGCTTCCCAAGTTGGATAAGGAGATACAGCACTGCTTGGAATAGAGGTCACACAAATGTAAATGGAAAAAAGAACACATTCTGCTACTAAATGGGGTAAATCCAAGCAAGATTCCTTGAGACGGATGAAAACTTGAATTTACCCCAATGCACCTTAAAACGGGACCAAAAAACTACACAGAGGGATCTTCACACTGAAAAATATGTGGAAAAAGGCTTTTTTAGGAGCTCAAAACACGTCTTAGATCGTTACAGGGTCCTAATAGTCCGTGTGAAGGTTTCCACTGTATTTTTTTATGATATTAAGGATGTATTATTTATACCCACTGCAGCCACGCCATGGCATACACGAGGAGAGTTTGTTTAGCAACAGAGTGAAAAAATATTTGCTACAGGGGCAGTCTGGCAATATTGCTTGTTAAGACATGCTATTTGTAAGCAAATTTATATGAAAAGTATGCAATGTCTAATACTAAACTACTCCAGCCCCAGACTGAAGGGTGATTTTACAAACGTCCTGCAGCACTCAATCATTCCTTCATTTTAATGTCTTTATTTTATGATTTTGTTGATGAAATACTACTTACCCGGTGCTCAAAATTCCTTTTAGGCTGCAGGCACTGGCTAGTTGACACGGCAAGCCATATTTTACAGCTATATATTTCAGCTTTCTCTGTCCAAGTTGGAGGACACAGTAGCCAAGATGGTTTTTCATAGTAGAAATATATTTTCATATTTATTTATTGATTTGACTAATGTATCTATTTTTCAATTCACATGCTTATGTTTCAATCCATTAAAGTGATTCATGGTCAAATAATATGTTATTGCAAGTACAAAGAGGAGATAAAACCACTGTACACTGGCTATAACACAAGAATAAAAATAATAAAAATCCATTGCGTGATTAAATATAGTTTTTAATCCCAACATGATCATGAGTAAACTGATGTTTTTAATTATTTTTCTTTAAAATAAGTTGGTTTTTTTTCTAAGTAAAATGCAAGTACCTATTAAATAAGTTCTCAGGAATAAACATTCTTACCCAGCCTAAGTGCTCAATGTAAAACTAATAAAGAATCAAGTTACTAGCAAAATAAAAAAAAAAAAAAAAAAGTCAAAAGGCTTTTAATTAGTTAAAAGGAGAATTAAATGGCAACTGGTAGAGGAATGTTGAGCCTGTCACCTCTGGGGCAGGGCTGAAGGAAAGCCTGGAATGGTGATGGCCTGGAATTGCAGCTGGGATGGCTGGTGGTTGCTCAGTATCACACCTGATATTGCTGGGCCTGGTCCAGAGTTTTGGAGCCAGACAAAAAACTCCACAAAAAAGGTAGAGAAACCCATCCACCAGGAGGGACAGTGCTCAGGCCCAGATGTGGGACATCTCCAGTCTCCAGCTCAGGGATCGTCCTTGTCCTTGTACTGCTGGGAGGTTTTTCATACTGTTTTTTCACCAAAAATTGGCTTTTCTCCTGTTCTTCACTCCTGAACTAAGAAACTTAATGGGAAGCAAAGCCAAAGGCAGAAGAGGCCTTGAGGACAGGCCAGAGAGCAATTCTGGCTCTTTCAACCACGGTGAGCAGTCCAGGTACAGGAGCCAAGCTCAGCTGTGGGATCACAGAATCGTGGGATCACAGAATCATGGAATCACAGACTGGTTTGGGTTGGAAAAGACCTTAATGCCCATCTTATTCCACCCCCTGCCATGGACAGGGACACCTTCCACTAGCCCAGGTTGCTTCAAGCTCCTCCAGCCTGGCCTCGGACACTTCCAGGGCTGGGACATCCACAACCTTTCTAGACATCATTTGCAACATGAATATGAATTTGTCATTCCAGGGATAGGAGGACAAACCCTCACCCAGGACATGCTCAGTCCTGACCACCCACAGGAGAACGCTGAACCCGCAGGGCTTCGTGCTCAGGAAGGATCATTTATTCATGAACTTCCACCTTCTCCAGAGCTGGAAAATGTCTTGTTTTTTTTCCAAAAGAAAGGTTTTTCAAACCAATGTGTTTTTTCAAACCAATACGTGGGGTGAATTTATCAGCACAGTTGGGGGATTTCACTTAGATGTTCGGAGTCTGAGGTAATGGAAAGGGGACTTGTGTTTGCTCAACAATCACTCAAAATCCTTTGTCCCTAATAAAAGATTTTGTAAAAAATTACTAATTATGTATCAGTAATCACTTCTGGAAATAAAAGTTATAGATTTCAGGAGGAAGAAGAGAGGGAAGGGAAGGCAAGGCAAGGCAAGGCAAGGGAAGGCAAGGGAAGGCAAGGGAAGGGAAAAAATAATTTCAATTTTCTTTTCTGCACTAAAAACAAAAGAAAAGCAAAAGCAAACCAAATGAGTTTTAGGGAGTCATTTTACAGGGAGTGTGGAACAAGCTGATGCTAATGGGGAAGACAAAAAGGAACAAAAACCTCAATAACCCTAAATATCAGTAAATGGGGAATATAAAAAGCTTGAGAGAGAGCTGAGATTGAAATACAAAGGAGAGAAAACTGGCCCACAGAGGAGGGAGATTCAGAGCCCATAATGAACAAGTGGGGTGACATCCTCATGTACTCCAACCCTGCTGCACTTATTGCCAGGCCCATGATGGCTCAGTAATTATAGATCAGCCCTGGGAAATATCCCCCATGCAGGAGCCGAGGACACTGCAGGAATAACTGGAAATGGGGCCGTGGAGGGGGAGCTGGGAGGACGCGGAGTTCGGGAGGATGGGAAAGCACATCAAGGGGCAGCCCAGGGAACCCGCCGGAATTCCGACAGGCTTCTGGAGCCGGCTGAGCTGCGCCATTTCATCTGTGCACCCCAACTCTGGGAGAATGAAAAGGTAGTTTAAAGTCACCTTAGGCCCCCATGGGAAGCCAGAGCACAGAAGGCTGTCAATGTGTTGAGGTAGAGCAGCTGAGAGGCTCTGGAGAGAGAGAGCTAAATGAATAGAAACTTGTTAAATGATGTGAGTTAATGAGAGCATTTTGGAATTAACCAGCTTCCATGACTTTAAATAAAACCCCAATGTCATTTTAAATTAGATTTTGTACATTTTTTAAACCATTATTTATTTATTTTTTTTCCATGAGGTGCATTGGTGGGAAGATGGAGGCATTAAAAATTTAATCTCCCCAACCCACTAGTGGTGAAATATTGGTATATATAGGGGAACAGTGACAACAGCCAAGAGATTACCAGGACATGGGGAGTCACCCCATTATTTTAGGGGATGAAGAGCTGAAGTCCACAGCCAAGAATGAGAATGCAGATGATGGAACCACCATGCTGTGGCCCCACATTGGCACACGGGTCATTCCAGTCCTCATTCCAGCAAGTTTTTGCCCAGTGGATGGACACACAATGGCTTTGGAACCTTAATCTGTACCCTGTTCCAGCGCCATGTTGTCGGCTGGCACTGGAATGACTGCTCTTGGCAGAGATATACCTTGATTGCTCAGCACTTTCCTTGTCCTGCTTTTATGGCACTCAGGAGAGGTGAAAGGGCTATAACTCCTAATTTTTTAATTGTTATTATTATTGTTATTTAGGCCAACTTTTATTATTTTAAAAGAAATCCTCTCACAGCCAATGTTTGGAAGATGAGGGGACATGCTTTGAAGGAAAAATGTGTCAGAAAGCACCCAAGTGCTCCCCAGCTGAGTCTGGTTGATAAATGAGCTCCATTCCCACATCACACTTGTGCTGTAAGCAAGAAGATTTCTAGATCTGTGTTAGAAGGTAATTTTCGGCATAATTTTGTGTTTTCAGCAGCTATGGCTTCATCAAACCATCTTAAAAATAGGATCTGCCAGTGGAACAAGCACCAGTCTGGGACTGTGATGGCTAAGGTCTAAACTTCTTTATTTTTCAAATGCTCATGGAGAGCCTCAGATCTGATCACTTCTGAAATATTCATGCGATTCCACTTCAAAATCTTCAACATTTTTTTTTTTCTTTATTTGTATTTCTTGCAGGGTCAAACTAGGGATGTTGGCACTGCCAGACTCAGAAGACCAGTGTGAAATTAAAGGCTGTGATGGTGCCCCTGGCATCACAGCAACAGATGATGTAAAAATATTTTAGTCAAGTGGAATCCCAGAATCCCAGACTGGTTTGGATTGGAAGGGACCTTAAAGACCATCTCGTTCCACCTCCTGCCATGGGCAGGGGCCCCTTACACAGCCCAGATTGCTTAAAATCCCAAATACAATTAAGTTGCTCACAGTGTGGCCATTAATTGCCCTTCTATGACACTTCCCAGTCTGTGGAATTACTTTGTCAGGAAGAAAAGCACCTGTGATGGTGGTGGGTGGTGTCCAGCCACGTAGCCAAGGCAGTCATCACATCAGAATCCCATCAAGGATGAGATACAGCTGCCACAGGTGGGCAGGGAGAGTCCCCTAAGGCACTTTAAAGCCATCATTAGCTTTGTGATGCATAAACACGGACCAAAAGCTCACACAAGCTTGTAGGACCCACAGAAACTTCTCTGGGAAAGAGCCCAGTATCTTAAAGAGTCACCAAATCCTAGAGCCTGATCTTGGGTGTTAATGTTGGACAAGGCAGCAACAATATGGGATTTGTGCAGCCAAGACTGGGAAAAGGAGCTGTAAACTGGTCACAGAATGGAAGAAGAAACGGAAAACTAGGATGGGATGGGGGACATGACAAGCCCCACACGTCCCATGCTCAGCACAGGCTGGTCCCACACCACCAACACAGACCCACAGTAAACTTAGCACCAAGTCCCAATTTAAAAACTCCCAGAGCTTTTACATGATAATTACAGTTATTATAACTGGCCCATGAAATAAACACCTCTCCCAATTATGCAAAAGGCATGAGGTCCTTCAGAGACAGAAATCTCACAGCAAGATTGACTTTCCAGCATAACAACGTAGAGGGAGAGAGGTGCAAGATGAATAACAATAATATTATGGTACATATAATGTATGTTTTAATTAGCTAAAGGTAATCAAATGAGGTTTGTCACGATTATATTAAGGTCAGGTCTCCACATGGTTTCATCAACAACATATTAAGACAAGGGAGGTGATGCCAAATTGGGGTTTAAACCTAATCAACATAATTAAACAAAGCAAGAACATGTGTTTAGAGCTACACCCATTTTACTGATCTCTCTATTTTAATTATTCTTGTAGAGTAAATATTAGGACCAAAATAACTCTTAATTAAATTTTTCCCATACAAACAGAAAGCGCAATCTTCTTTCAATTTGTTATTTTTGTCGAGTGGATGTACAATATCCAGGTCTTTTGTAGTAGAAACCATTTCAAAAGCATGCCCAAATTATGCTAAACAGCCTAATACATTCCAATGTATTGACATACTGACTTCTAATGTGTGGGAAACGGGAAACTACACTGGCCTAAAAAAGTCATGGGAAACCATAAAAACAAACTAAGAATAATTTAAACTGATTGGATGCTTCCTTGTAAGAAGTTCTTAGTTTCTAAATACAAAATGTGGACGTTGAAACGCGGTCAAGTTATGACTTAAATTAGAAAAACATGTTTTCTTAGGTTTCTATCTTGCAATATTTGGCACGACTCAGACACTGGGGAAAGAGTTATGCCAGTAACATTTTCAAAAGTGCCTAAGTGGCTTTGCCTGGGGTAACGTTGAAATGGGACTTAGGTACTCAGGAGTCCAGAGGACATGAGTTTGCAAGGGCTTAAAAGTGTTCAAAGCTGCCTAAAAATGTTACATAGGCATTTTTAAAAATTCATTTAAATATTTTTTAAATTCTGATCTGAAGGAGGTGACATCCCACCCACATGTGCTAGGAGGCTGGACTCGATGATCTTGGAGGTCTTTTCCAACCTTAATGGTTCTGTGATTCTATGAGTCTACTCTGTATAAAAGGCCGTAGATATTACAAAAGGTACCAATCTTTGGAATAAAGCTAATATCCACTCAGGTGAACTGTTTCACCCCAGTGCAAGGCTGATGCCTCTGGTGGGATTTCTCTTAATTTAGTTGCATAAGTAAAAGCAGAATCAGTTCTGTAAACAGAAGTTGGAGCTGAGGATTACACACTGGAGGCCTATAGGTCTTCCTGGAACTCGGCATTAGTGGGAAGACTTCAGTTTCCTGACATGGTTTTCTGCTGTGAAACTTGTTCTGCAGAGTCATAGATTACCAGAAAGATTTGGGTTGGAAAAGTCCTTAAAAACAATCCAGTCCCACCCGCTGCCATGGACAGTGACACCTTCCACCATCCCAGGTTGCTCCAAGCCCTGTCTTACCTGGCCTTGGACACTTCCAGGGATGGGGCAGCCACAGCTCCTCTGGGTAACTCGTGCCACCACCTCCCCACCCTCACACGGAGCAATTCCTTCCCAATATCCCATCTATCCCTGCCCTCTGGTGGTGAAAAGACATTCCCCCTTGTCCTGTCCCTCCATCCCTTGTCCCAAGTCCCTCTCCAGCTCTCTTGGAGTCCCTTTAGGCACTGGAAGGGGCTCTAAAGTCCTCCTGGAGCCTTCTCTTCTCCGGGGCGAGAAGAGATCCCAGCCTGCCTCCATGGCAGAGGGGCTCCAGCCCTTGGAGCATCTTTGTGCCCTCCTCTGTCCTCTTTCGAACAGCTCCATGTCCTTCCAGTGCTGGATACCCCAGAGCTGGACTCAGTGCTCCACGTGAGGTCTCACAAGGGCATAGTAGAGGGGGAGAATGCTCTCCCGTGACCTGCTACCCATACTGTGGGATGAGCCCAGCACAAGGGGGGTTTCTGCGATGGATCATGTCCAGCCTCTCAACCACCAGCACCCCCAGCTCCACAGCAGGGTTGCCCGGGATCCATTTAGAAAGACTGAAGTTGTAAATCGAATTTTCACTTGAAAAAGAGCATGGCTGAAACACACCCCGGGGCGGGTGCTTTCCTGATCTCCAGTGCAGCACTGCACGAGTTAAAAGTGTGAGAGCAAAAGGTTCTTAAAGCCTCGGGGAGCTCAGCCCC
The DNA here is from genome assembly GCA_013399855.1 of Oxyruncus cristatus. NCBI lineage: Eukaryota > Metazoa > Chordata > Aves > Passeriformes > Cotingidae > Oxyruncus > Oxyruncus cristatus. The sequence continues at coordinate 49,130 of VXAY01002786.1, forward strand.
GAACGAACGAGCCCTTCCGAGGCTCCGCTGGCAGCGCTGGCGTGCCAAGGACCCCAAATGAGTTAGGAAGTCTTCCACTCCATCATGAAGAATTGTTCTCTAGAGTGTCTACCAGTGGGGAAATGCTTAAAACACTTACCATATGTGGCCAAGAAGGGTCTAATTTGTCCATTTGGAAATTTTGCCTCTTTTGAAAGGATAGTTAATTTCAAGTAATTTATTTCATAGATGAAGCTTTCTTTGGAGTGGTTAATATATCACCCGTGGTTGCCTGAACAATTAGAAATTGTCACCAAAGAAAAATGTCGCAGTTCATGTAAATAACTATTTACCTAAAGGAAATGGGAATCCACAAGAGTCAGCATACTTTAATGAGCCATGACAATAGAAAAAAACAAAACAAAACAAAACAAAACAGCCAATGGTACAGTGCATCTGCTAAAGCTGACATTGCTTATGGTAAAAATTGGCCAAAACAACTCTTATTTGTTGGGGTTTTTTTCATGTCAGAAATAATGCAGCTTGAAATTTTCAACAGGCAACATGAGTCCAGACCATTTGTTACTTCTAGTGGCCTAATTGTTCTCCTGGCAGAAATAAAAAATTAGGGCACTTATGTCATTTACCTAAATTTCTAATTAATGCAATGGTAATAGAGAAACTGGAGCAGAAGAAAGGAAAAAAAAAAAAAAAAGTGAGTTGGGTGAAAAATGTTTCTCTTGGCCTTTCTACAATTTGTCTTTGTTAACTTTCCTACAATCTTTCCCTCTTAAACAGGAGGTAGAGTGATCTCTGCAGAGATGTTCTGGAGTTTTCCAACTGAACGAAAGTATTCTGGGCATTGAAAAATATGATTTTTTGTCCACCTGAACAGGTGCAATAAAAGCACCAACTGCAGCACAATGTCCTTTATGTTGCCTCAAAGGAATGGGCCATTAAAATTATGTTAGAAATATTCTTCAAAAGCAGCTGAAAAATCTACACTTCAGGCTGCAATTCCATTTGGAAGTTTCCCACTGCTCCTGTGTCCTGATGTTCTGGTGTCCAGAGTATCCTGTGAAGCAAAACACAGCTGGAATGTGCCCTCGTTAGGATGCAGGATGCAGAGAAATGCATCAAAATGCATAAACACACCTTAGAAATGTCTCTAAAAGTGTGTGGGAATCACTTTGTCCTGCAGTGCTGGTGAGTGTCCACCACCTCCTGGATATTTATCGCTGGGATGGCAAGGGGGAGGCTCAAGGTGGTCTCTGTTTATGCCCATCACCAAGATATTTACACCCACTTATTTGAAGTGATGCCACGTGTTGATCTTGACACCAGTAATGCCATTAAAATATTGCAACCAGAACACACAAAAGCACAAATCTGGGGAAATTTTAAAGGAGCACCAGGTAGGGTTTGTCCCATGAGGTCTCCAGGAAAGGTCAGGTGGAGACGGGCTCCCACTTCTCAGCCATGCTCAGATCCACCTGCGCTTGTAGCCAAAAATGAAGTGGTGGGTTTCCTGTTGCTTTACAAGACTTCTCCAGTGGAAAAGATATTAAAGTATAGCTGTAATTAAACTGTAAGTAAAGTGCAAGTAAAGCAAGCAAACATACACTTGAGTGCTAGTAAATTATTTGAATTTTTCTCACAATGCCTGAGGTACTTTCCTTAAGAACCAAATGCAAATGAAGAGATAACAAGAGGAAGGTCAGAGATTTAAACCTCCACCAAATGTGAGCTCAGAATCACAGGTAAATGCCCAAGGTGAAGGTTCCCATGGGCAGTTCATCCTTCCAGTGGGTCAAAATTCTTCATTCTTTCTGACCACATCTTAATTTGGGACCCACACCCCAAACATTCCCAGCAACTTTCTCCCTGAATTTTTGCTGTTTAAAAGGAATTTTTTGCCTTAAAATTATATGAAACTTCTACCTACCCAGTACCCGGAGCATCCTGGAGTATCAAGGAGTAACCTTAATGCTCTCATTAGAATATAACCATGATATTTCAAGAGTTAATAGCAAATGCTGATCCAATGGATCTTTATTTTCTGCCATCCAAAAGGCTTTAACACACCCAGAGTTATTCCACAAGGTGACTGCAGGAGGAGTCCCACCACTGCCTGGGGCAGGGCTGGGAGCAGCCCCCCAGGAAGGTGCCCCACGGGGTTTTCCCCTTTCCCAGGCAGGAATATGAGCTGCCTCCCCAGCTCCACTTCCCCACCTGGGCCTTAACATTCCCTCTGCAGTCTGGGAGCTGATTTGGCATGAGAGGTATAAACACAGGGCTTACAATAGCACTGGGAGCTGGCAGGAGCAGAACTCCAGCAGCACCAGCAAGTCCTGCTAAAATAAACATGTTACAGGCAAAGGTCATGATGCCTGTTAATATAAAGACTGCGTGGTGTATAATGCATTCAAATGCCGGAGTGAGAGAGGGAGATAATATGATCCATTTGCCAGATTCCTCCTTTTAGTTGTAACACGAAGCCATTCTGGGCTGGAATGACCCAGAGATGATAATGAAGCGGATGATGATGCCATTGCCTGTGATAATGGTGTGACAGGGAGAATACCCTGGAAAACTGCACGAGCTGATAAGTGTAAAGGTATAAACAAACCCAAACAATATGGACTTATAGACATTAGCGCGGAACAAAAGAGAGGGGGAGAAGCAAAGCCAACTGATCAACATTAAAAAAATAAAAGACTTTGCAAGGGTGACTTTTTCAGCGATTTTTTGGTATCGCAGCTCCCAAAGCTGAAACAACAGACGGCCAAGTGTCTCCTACTGGGGGGGGACCCACCTCTCCATGCCCGGGAACAGTTTGTAGCAAACAGCCCGCGATATGAAAATGTATTTAATGCAATTAATAATTTAAGAAGTGAGAGCATGTGCTCTTGGAGAGTTAAATGCTTGTCAGAGTGATAGATGCACGCTTCACCACCAATACATTTCGTACCAAGAGCAGAGGGATTTTGCAAACTTGTGTTGACCTTGGGTTGTGGTGGAGAGGAGGCAGATTGCAAAGGCAGGCCCGGGTACGGTGGGAGAGAGCGTCAGCTCTCGATTTACAGCCCTTTCCCCAATTAAAGGACTGTAAAAACATTAAAATTAATGCAGTCTTAACTCCAGAGCAGGCCCTACTTTCTTAATTAGTGCATAATTATTCAGTTTTTGATATCCTGGAAAATTATCACATGGAAATTATTTTAGGCACAGTAACAATAGCAAAAATCTCTCTACCCCCCCAACTCGATTAACATGTGGAAGTAATTAACACTTTATTACAGTGAAAATACTATTACTGCTAATGTTTAATGACTTTTGCCATTGCATCATAAGCAGGAAATTTAGAACACTACAGAGCAACGGTCTGCTATAAATACAGTCCAAAGATTATAAACCAGAGTCAGATGATTCGCACTAACAGCGTTTAAGACAGGGATATGACATACAATCCGTTTCCAAAATGTCACATGCAGGAAATATAATTTTCTTGATAAAGTCCACTCCATGCAGCCAAGCAGCCAGTGCAATAACGTTGGATGAGTTTGGTGAAGGCAGCAGCACTCGCGTCCTTGTAAAAGCCTGTTGTTAATCAAATTGAAACATAAAACCCCAAGCATAAAGTTATTTTCTCATAACAGTTTAATAGAAATTTCCAATCAAACAAAGGCCAAAAAGTGTTATTACAACATGAAGTCCCTTGTATAAACAACTTAAAATGAAGTAGGGGAAAGTTTCATGGGATTTATGGATTTCTTTATTTTCGTTATTTCGAGTAAATGTCTACTGTAGATCTCCTATAAACGTCTCGAGAAATTATGCACCGGCTCTAGATGATTCACACCAACAGCAGTTAAGGTGCTGAGTCCACAGAAGCGTCGAAGAGGTCAGTGCTCAGGAAATATCATTTCATTCCAGCCGGTGTGATGGAGCCAAACGTGCCAGAGACAAAAGGAGCCCAAAAGGGTTGGAGACAGCTCAGCCTCAAGCTGGGCTTCTCCAGGGCTGTGACAAGGGTACAGCAGATGGGTAGAGCCAGGGCGATGTTTAGTAAAATGTTTCGCTATCAAAATGTAAATAGAGGATTGTATTTAATATTCAGCACAGCCTTATGGAAATTCCCAAACAAACAACGGCAACGCAAGCGCTCTATAAAAAGAAAACCAAAACAAATAAAGAAGGAAACAAACAGAAAACAAGGCTGACCCTGATGAACCTGAATAAAGTCACACTTTGCTTATTTGATACTGTTTGTGCTGTCAGGCTGAGAATTAATGAAGCTGAGCACTAATCATGATTCAACCCATGGAATTATTTTAAATTTTAATATTCTATGTGCATAGCTCATCGGGCTTTCCCCTTTTAAATATTTTCCTTGATGCTTTAAAACACATTCATTGATCTGGACCCTTTCCACTGGCGAGCTAATACAGTTCATAAATTAAGGAACTCTTGATTTAGAAACATCTCCCTGATCCATGGGCCGTGGATATGGAGAGGAAGAATTTGGCATGAGGATACTGGATATAAATTGCTATTTTGGAAGGAACTCTCACCAGGCAATGCCTGGAGCCAGCAGGCAAGAAGAATTCACCTGAAGTGGACACAGCTATTCGCTCTGGGATTAACTTGTTGCAGTTGCAAATGAATCATGAAACCAGCTTTGGCAAACCTGAGCCTGGGCCCACGGTGGAACTGGAATAATGTATGTGAAAAACCTGAACTGGATTACGAGGCCATCTGGAATGCATTCGCCCTCTGCATTAGGAGTAGCAGTTTCCTTGACAGAGGTTGTGAAATATTAGAATTCCTAATGGAAGAAATATGGCAGTGCAAAATGACACAAAAATCACACAACCTCATTCCCTGACACGGAACAGTGAAAATGCGAATCTTTCTCTCAAGGGTGCTCTATCAATCCTTTGCAAACAAGGCACTTCAGCAGGCAGAGGAGGGGCTGACAGGGGTTAACCCTTCCCCACCACCTCCAAGCAGGACCAGAGCCAGCTTCCCTCTTTGGAGAGGCCAAAAATTGGGAGGGATGATGAAAATCATAAATCCACACAAACTCCTCCCAAAGGGAGGGGTACCTCCAGCACAGGCAACCCAAGGAGCTGGATACCCCAGAGATAGGATCCTGCCACTCCCTCACTCTTCTGGGGTGATGGTCAGATATTTCTAATCCCAGTCCTCGGCAAATGCTACCTCTGGGTGCTGCCAAAGGCAAGGAGGAGCCATGACAATGAGCCTATGGACAGCAGCAACCAAACACCAGTGGGGAGACCTGTAACTAACAGCAGAAACCGTTGCAATACTCCTCTCAAAATATCTTATTTTTGAAGATCTGTGGTCCAAAGCCAGCCTAGACTTCAGAAGACCTGACCCACAGTAACAATTTGCTGCACCAACATTTCTGCCCCTTTGGTATTTATTTACATTCAAATGGTGACCATTTTTCCTGGTCACAAGGATTTAACGGCAAAATGTCTAAGGCTGGGACCCTCCCAAAACATGTACTTGCCCAGTTGGACATACCCACCTAGGAACAGCTCCACATTCTTCATGTTTTACTCTTTCTCTCCGGGTCAGCTATCCTATTCCACAGTAATGGGTGTCCCCAGGGGTCCCGAAGCAGCAGAAACCTCACAGCGCACATGGTGGAAGCTGGTACATTATTTACTTGTTGTTTAATACCAAACTTTGGTAATTTGCACTAAGGAGTGAGAAAGACACCACAGGTTCTCAGATTTGGTGAGTCAGATAGGAAATTATATAATAAAACAACACCCAATAAAAAACAATCACAGATAATACTCTGAACAAAGTCATTTGGCCACCTGGCTCAGCATCATTCAGTTTAAGACAGGAACTTATTTTAACCCCAGACAGAGAAAACTGGGTAAATCCAAAGCTGCCACTTTCAATGCTGCTTTCTAGAGATGTGGTTGCTAATGAGGAAAAGAAAATCATGCTGGAGCTCTTCTCAAGTGTGCAGATCCAGGACAGTTTTAGGAGCAAGGAGGCCAGAACTGCAGGGCTGACATGGGAGGCGGCACAGGAAACACTACCACTGGCACATTTAAGGGCAGCCACCAAGTCCTTGTTTGATGGGATTTTTCCAACAGACTGATCAGGTGGGTTACACTGGTGTATTCCCAACCAGGGGTGTTTGGACCTACAGGTCTCCTCACCAGATGGATGGATAGCTCAGTAGAGTAGGACTGTTTGGAAGAGGTTAAAGACCTGGGCAGGTATAGGAGCAAAATTAGAAATTATCCAGTACTAAATGACTCTCACTGCCTCAGAGGAAAAGGGGAACAGATTAGATGTCCTGGATACACTTCTGCCAGGGCTTTGTAGCAATGGCCAGGCCAGCAATGCACTGCTCACTCTCTGCCTGGATTCACTGGAATCTTCTTGGATAACATAGAATCAAGGAATCATGGAACATTAAGGAATTGGAATGGACCTTAAAGACCATCTCGTCTCAACCCCCCTGCCATGGGCAGGGACACCTCCCTCTAGACCAGGTTGCTCAAGGCTTTCTCCAACCTAACTTTGAACACTTCCAGGGTTGGGTCATCCACAACCTCCCTGGGCAACCTGTGCCAGGGCCTTACCACCCTCACAGGGAAAAATTTCTCCCTAATATCTGACCCACATTTCCCCTCTTTCAGTTTGTATCCATTACCCCTTGTCCTGTCACCACAATGCCCGATGCAGAGATGCAGAGTCCCTGTCAGACATCCCTGGAGGCTCCTTCATATACTGGAAGGTGCTCTGAGGTCTCCACACAACCTTCTCTTCTCCAGGCTGAACAGCCCCAGCTCTCCCAGCCTGTCTTTGTAGGGGAGGTGTTCTAGCCTTGCAAGCACCTAACTGATTTAGGAACCCCTAACATTTTTGGCTTCAAGTGCTTTTTGAAATCCCAGCCCTTGTCTCCCTCGTTGTCATTTATAAGGCACACAGAGCTACTGTTTATTGCTACTTCCCTGCAAAAAAGGGAATAACTCCAAGATAGATTTTCTGTTTAGGAAATAGATCTGGGTTGAATTATTCAAAAAGGCTAACAATATCCAGCCCCAGAAAACTAAGGAAAGGCATAGAAGACTCCAGAGCTAAGGGGCTTTTATACAGCAGCCAATTGTTATGACTCCTTTTAATTAAATACAAATGAATTAATTGATATGAAGTACTGCTAGGCAATTATTTTGCTGACATTTTGTCTCTTTTGAGACACACTTGTTTACTGCATCTCTCAGCTGCCAAATCCTACCACCATTCTGCACTATTTTAACCATATATTTAAAGACTTAAAGCTAAGTTTTTACTGCCAGAAACTTTTACATTAATTTCATATTTGTGTTAATGGTACTCACATTAGACCAAATAGTATTTACATTTTTTAATCCATCTCCCATCCCTAGGCCATCATTGTACATGAGATATTGCATCTTAATGAATTTTTCTGGTTAAAGATTTTTAAGTAAATGAATAAATAAATAAGTAATGAAACACTGATTTTTATCTCACTGTACACAAATTTGCTGGCTGATTTTTTTTTTTTCATTTCTGATTTGCAGTGAAATATTTTCATCATTTTCCATAGATATGCAGGAAAGTACAAAAATGATGGCTGGCTTCAGAACAAACCTGCAGCAGCAGCAGCCAGCAGTATATTAGCCTTTATATAGTAGGTAAAATTGAAGGGTTATCTGGAAAACCATAACTGGCCAAAACAATTTTACATCCTCTGATTATTTTGGGGAATTGCTGGGCTCAAGTTACTTCATGACACATTCCCCAGCATGTGTGTGATCCATTTTTTTAAGTCAGCAACATGTCCCCCGGTGGTTCAAACGTGCAGGATGAGATCACAAGTGACTTGACCTCTTCAGACGGCAGCAAAACATATTTCAGGAAAGCATCCACAGGACTTTTAAACTGCCTATGGTGTGTCATGGGCTCGGCTCTGTGTTAGTGAGCAGCTCCTGGAAGCAGCAAGTCCTCAGAGAACTGCTGGCTGGGAAGTGAGTTGTGGACATCCAGGACTCCAGGACACCAAGAAGTTGAGCCCCTACCTGTCAGGTCAGTAGTAATGTCAGCTGGCAAGTTGTAGATCTGCCTATCTATATGGTACTTTTCTGTTGTGTACATTAAAATAAATAGCAGGCTGGAGAGTAATTAATTTACCATTGGTGAACTAAATTAGCCTAGTGGAGCACAGAGAGCTGTCAGAGACAGGTAACCTGACCCTGCACACACACATTTAAAGACAAAAGTACTAAAAAATGCGATGTAAGTATTGAGATATCAGTTGTCTTAAAGCCACTATGTATGTGTTGAACTCTGGGCTGAGTGCAGACACAACAATTCCTTCCACTAATGCAACTCTACGCCTAAAAATATGAGCCAGGTGGCCAGATAGGGTCTTGTACCCCAACATTGTCTTCTACTCCAAACACAGCACTGTTAAAATCAGATGTGCTGAAGACCTGCATATACCATACAAATAACAAGTCTTTACAGCACTGCAGTTATTATGCAGGTAAGAGATGCATATTTTGCTGGGTTTTTAATCACAGCTGTGGTACTCCCATCCCACACTATTGAAAACTTGTGGATTAGATTCTCTAAATTACAGAATAGCAAAATATGTTGAGTTGAAAGGATCATCGAGTCCAACCCTCAGCCCTGCACGGGACCATCCCCAAGTGTCACACCCTGTGCCCCAGAGGATCATCCAAACACTCCTTGAGCTCTGTCAGCCTTGGTGCTGTGCCCACTGCCCTGGGGAGCCTGTTCACTTCCCCAAGGGAAGAACCTTTTTCTAATACCCAACCTAAACCTCCCCTGACACAACTTCAGGCCATTCCTTGGGGTCCTGTCCCTGGTCCCCACAGAGCAGAGCTCAGGGCCTGCCCCTCCTCTGCCCCTCCCAGGGAAGTTGTAATTGCAATGAGGTCTCCCCTCAGTCTCCTCCTTTTGTGTAATTCCAGGAGATATAAAAGTACCTGCTTTGGATTGAATGAGTTTTTACAAATGAAGTCACACTTTTCAGCCTCTTCCCTTCAGCCCTAAAGGCTGGAGTTTTACTTTCTCCAGGAGAGGGGACTTTTGTGTGTTTGTACAACTCCTGGACTTGGAACTTTGTTGTGTCTTGACTGTCTGGTTTCTCTTAGGCTGTGGTTTGGGCTATCAGCAGCTCCTATAATCCATCCCTCTGATCAAAGCTCATGACTGGACATGCACAAACTGGATGGAGGAGACTGCCTCTGGCTTTTGTATTTACCTATCGCCTGACATTTTTGCACATTAATCATACTTAGAAGACTTAGAAAAAGGCATCAGTCACTTAACAAACTGTCCCACCTTTATCTGGAGGTAACAGATGACTGCTGACTATCTGTGCCTGCTACACAGAGCACACAAAGCTCCTGACGAAAGGCAGCAAGTGACCAAAGTTACAGACACCGCAGGAAAAACTTGGCACCATTTCCAGCAGCCCCCTAAACATAGATATAGGAAGAGATGGGTGAATGGAAACTATACAGACATTCCTCCTCCTCACCTCCCCAGGGACCTCTGACAATGACCAGCTCCTTTGAAAATTCAGGCACTAGTGATTCCTGCCACTGCCTGGAATGAGTTTCTGGAGCGTGTCCAGGGAAGGGAACAGAGCTCAGGAAAGATCTGGAGTACCAGGAGCAGCTGAGGGAGCTGGGGGAGCTCAGCCTGGAGAAAAGGAGGCTCAGGGGGGACCTTCTTGCTCTCTGCAACTCCCTGACAGGAGGGGGGAACCAGGGGGAATTAGACTCTGCTCCCAGGGAACAAGGGTCAGGAGAAGAGGTTTCAAGTTTTGCCAGGAGAGGTTTAGGTTGGGGATTAGGGAAAATTTCTTCATGGAACAGGTTTTTCAGCCCTGGCACGGGCTGTCCAGGACACTGGTGGATTCCATATCCCTGAAGGGATTTAAAAGATGTGTAGATGTGGCACTTGGGGACATGGGTTAGTGGTAGACCCGGCAGTGTTAGTTTAATAGTTGGACTCAATAATCTTAGAAATCTTTTCCAACCTAAATGGTTCAGTGATTGTATGGAGAAGAGGGCAGAGCAGGCTCTATGGATAATGCCATTCCTTTTGCACAGAACAGAGATAACTGCCCAGAGCTCCACCTCAGTGCTTCACAAAATCACGGAATCAATCAGTTAAGTTGGAGAAGACCTCTGAGATCGAGACAACCTACGGCCAACACCACCTTGTCAACATGACCCCAGCATCTCTTGGAGTGGAAAGCATGGCCCCGTGTCCAGCTTTAAAATAAAAGACCTTTCATGTGGTTGCTTTCTCCTGACCTGTGTCCAACACCAAGCCTTGCTAGATTCCTTCCATGGCTAAACCGGCAAAAAAACCCTGGTGTTTCTGGAGCTGAAATGTCATCGCAGGTCTCCAGAGATCCCATACATGAATAATGAAGTAACTGTGTGTACTCACTCAGTGCTCTGTCATGCCCCCCTCTCTGCCAGTGCTGCTGCTAGACCTGTTTTCACCACAGCAGGTTTGGTGTGGGCAGTACCTACCAACAAATGAATTGTCACCCCAAACCTGGCAGAGACATCCAGAAACCCTGTAATCATAATTGAAATGGGGACTGAAGTTTATCTTCCAGCAAGACATCAGGAAGATATTTCAGCCATTTCCTAATTTTTTTTAAAACTTAACTCACCCAGTCCCACTTACGTTTCTTAAACCTTGTTGGCAAGAAAGGAGAAGCCTCAGTTAATCCAACCAACCTGTGGGCAGCTACTGCAAATGTCGCTGCATGGATTCACAAATTAACTGCACAGGTTCACACAAATTTGTAGGATGGTGCTTCCACTCCGGGATTTTCTTCCTGACAGCGCCCCATCTTCCCCAGAGCTTGTTACTGTCACACGCAAGAGCAAGACGGTCCCGTTAATCAATCATGCCTTGGCACTGCAGCTTTATGTGTGTATTCCAGGGCTTTACAGTACAATAAAATTTACAGCTCGTATAATTAAGAATATGCCAGATTAAACAAATTAAAGCTCAGCCTTAAAAGCGAAAGCTCTATCAGATCAAGGCATTATGCATGAAAGAAACTCCAATTTCAAATCAACAACATCTGAAGGCTCAGAACACAAAAGCTGTATAGGAGTCGCTGGGAACTACTACTAGACCTAATTCGTAACCTCAAGGTACAATTCATGGCACGGGGCATCAGGAGGTCACGAAGATTAATTGAGTGCAAGGGTTAGTTAGAGATTTGTGGGGAAGCCATGCAGTTCCAGTGATTTCTTTTTTTTTTTTTTTTTCCCTCCATGAAAGTAAAAAATAATAACTTGGACTGAAATTTGCATTCATTAAAGGCTCTTTGCCTCTCTGGGGTATTCCTGGGAGTGAGAGCATGGAGATGAGGAGAAGGGAAGCCCAAGAACCTGTCCTGGGTAGGTGGCTTCAGCGGTAGCTCCTGGAAGGAGCCCTCAGGAGCGATTTGGAGAGTCCCCACACCCAAGATTCCGTGATCTGCTTGGCTCTGTGTGATGTTTGGCTATGGGAGCACCTCCGCAAATAAATGCAACTTTATTTAAGCATTTCAAAGTAGATGCACTTTGGGGTTAGTGACAATTCCTGACTGTGGAAGAGCAAAGCAGGAATGGAGACATCAGCCTGTCTCCACAGCAGAGGTGCTCTGAGCATCTTCATGGCCTCCTCTGGCCTCGCTCCAGCACGTCCATATCCTTCTTCTGTTGGGGTCCCAGAGCTGGATGCAGTGCTCCAGGTAGGGTCTCACCAGAGCACAGTAGAGGTGGAGAATGACCTCTCTTGACCTGCTGGCCACGCTTATTTTGATGCAGCCTGGGGTATGACTGGCTTCCTGGACTGCAAGGGCACATTACTGGGTCATGTTGAATTTCTCATCCACCAACACCCCCAAGTCCTTCTCCCCAGAGCTGTTCTCTATCCATTCTCCTCCCAGCCTGTGTTTGTCCTTGGGATTGCCCCAACCTTGCACTTGGCCTTGTTGAACTTCATGACTTTCCCACAGCCTTACCTCTCCAGCCTGCCCAGATGATGCCCCATCCCTTCTCTCTAGTGTGTCATCCATGCCACACAGCTCAGTGTCACCCGTAAACTTGCAGAGGGTGCATCAATCCCACTGTCCATGTCACCAACAAAGATGTTAAACAGCTCTGGTCCCAATTCTGATCCTTTATGACACCACTTGTCACTGGCCTCCACCTGAACATTAGGCCTTTGACTGCAATTCTTTGAGTCCCACCATCCAGTCAATTCCTTATCCACCAAGTGGTCCATCTGTCAAATCCATGAACACACAAAAGAAATTAAATTTCACAAGGTTCATGTCCCCATTTTTCCTTTACCAAATTTTGTCATTTTTTCAGATAATAATATTTTTTTACTCACTTTCTCTTCTCCCACATCAGAAATCTATTTTTTTTTAATGCAAAAAATAAGAGGCTTTCAGGCTTTCCCCCCTGTTAGATTCTTCACAAGATAAGAACACGGTTGACAAACAGAATGAACAGCAAATCTTGGAATTCAACACTGAATATTATTTTGGGTACCACATCATATCAGACAGTAAGAAAAAGATTCTTGGTTCATAAAACAGAACACAAATGAGAAAAATAGAAGGCTGCAAACAGCATAGTCCCTTATCAGTACAGATGTCCCTTCCTGTTCACCATCATTCTTTACACACAAAGTTCAATGAGCAAAAAGTTAAGCATTGCTGCAAAATGACTCGGCTATAGATTTTTACAATCATCTGAGAAACTTATTTTAGAAAAGCTCAGAGGTCAGCAGCAATCTCCATTCTCCCATTTTTTTCCCAAAAAGCTGTGCATGACATTGGCATTAGGTATATGTATTAGTATTTATAAATACAAATAATATTAGTTTCTGTTTTGAAATCATATTTCATATGCAGCTGGTGTTAGATTTCAATAAGCATCTAATTAAAATGGATTTTTTTCATCCAGTGCTCTTGCAAATTCTATTTATTTGAGCTGCTTCACATATTGCAGACTATCAAAACTGCAAGTTCAGCAGAAAGATATTTTCAGGAGAAAGGGGTGAAAGTGGGACCAAGACAAATGATAAATTTGGGTTCAGATAAAGCAGGTGTTTTGATGGTGTTTAAAGATGCTCAGCAGGTGTTTGGTACACGTTATGGCACCTGAGGACATGGGTTAGTGATGAACATGGTGGTGGTGCTGATTGATGGATGGACTTGATGATCTTAGAACTCTTTTCCAACCTTAATGATTCTGTGATTCTATGATCTCACACTTCTATTCATCATTAAAGCATTTTCATCAACGTGGTGTTCAGTTGCTTCTGAAGATCCCACCGAACAGCTTCAGAATGAAACCATTCCCCATTTCTATCCATACTCACTCATTTGGACCTTCAACAGACTTTTCCCTCACTTCCTACTAGGAAGTGTGGAGGAGAAGCAGCAAAGTCCACATGGCAGCAAACCCAACAACATAGACAAAGTGATTTACGAATCACTGACAGGCTTGGCAAAAAAAACACCCCAAACCTGAATCTTGGATTTATGAAGTTCTAGAATTGGCTTTTCTATTTTAATCTGGGAATAGAGTTATGGAGATCTTGTGTTTGAGCTACTGAATGTTTATAGCAAGTGTGAGGCCCAGAAAGAAAAAATGAATTACTGATAGTCAGCACCTTGTTGTCCTTGTTGACAAAACTAGAAGTTCCACTACATGTAGCTAAAATTTTCAAGACTTCCAAAACCTCAGAACGAGCAATATTTCTGTTGCCTTGTAACACCCAGGCTATTTTTCCCATCATTTAAACATAGAAAGAAAATGTCTTGCTTCCTTATTTAGCAGACTTGGAAAACCATTATCAATCATCAAAAATATGTATTAGACACATTTATTCCCCTGACAAATTTATGCCAGAAAGCTGATAGACTTATTATAGAACCTCTTCCCACAACAACGAAAAAAAAAATCCATAGTTTCATGTGCTTCTCTCTCAGTCTTACAATTTGGGAAACAAAATCTTTATCCAACAGCACAGCCCTTGGAGCCAATATGTGAGAAAAAATCTTTTCTCTGCTAAGTTCACAGATTGAAAATATCATAAAGGTATTATCATCCACAAGGACTATGTGCAACTCTAAAAAAGTAACTGTATTAAATGGATTTTTTTTAATCCCTGTATGTTCTAATAATCAGTAAAGCAGATTTAAATCTGTTTTTTTTCTATCACTATTAGGAGAGAGGAAGAGCCATAAGGCAAAACATTTTAAGGATATCATTTATTACAAAAGTTTCACTGTGTTTTTGTTTTGTGGTTTTGTGTTGTTTTTTTTTTTTTTTTTTCCATCAGTGGTGAATGTCTGCTCATCAGGATTTGTAATAATATACTTATTGTATCTGATGTTGGGAATCCATCCTTTGTAATACTCCTTGACATAATTGCAGCTTTTGACACACTCAATCGTGGGATCCTTCTAAACCATCTTGAAAAATATGTTGGTCTTTCAGGTTCGGTTATTCAGCAGTTCAAATCTTATTATAACCATCGACTACAGTTTGTTAATATAATTTCTTTCCATTCCTCCTCTTACATTGTCATCTGGAGTCATCTGTTACAATGTCATCTGCAGTCCCACAGGGAGCTGCTCCTGGTTCCATGTGTTCCTTTATCTACCTGCTGCCTTTAGGAGCTACAAAACCCAACTACAGAGACATGGGCTCTCTTATCACACTCCTGCTGACACTCAGCACTTTAATTTTCTATTCCTCCTGCCTATTTATTTGATCAACATTCTAATGCTTCTCCCTCCTGCTCAGCTATTTAGATGAGACCCAGTTAAAAAAAAAAAATCATAAAAAAGAATGTTTTTTAAACATTTGAAAATTATACCCCAGACACAGAGAGGCAAAACAAGTTTTTGATTACATACCTTTTTCACAGCCAGGTGATGCATATTATTGTGCTTTTCAATTCCAGGATTGCTTTACTTATTTATAAATTTCCACATATTTGAGCATGTAAAAATGCCCAACAATACCATAAAAACTCAACTAGAAGCTATAAAAAAGGCATGAAGTAAAGAAAGGGAGCAAAGCAAAGAAAAAATCTGTTTGGAGTTGCATCCAAATTTCACCAGCCAGATTTCTATTTATGATACTACCTCTGTACTGTGGTACCAGTCAATCTGAGTTATAGAACCAGAATCTGAACTTTAATAGACAATGTTACCACATAGTCCCCATAAAATCCAACCAGAAGCTGTTCTTCCAGAATCACTGGCTACCTGGAACTCCCACAGAGTTTGGTAGGCTACACCAAACATCTGGAGTTTCAAAAATCCAACCTAATTCTTGATAACCCCAATATATCTACTCCCTCTTCTTTGGCAGTAGAAGATTAGCTGGAAAAAATATCCCAAGGAGTAAGAGAGAGAAGTACCCCTCTATTTTCCACCTGCAAATGGGCAATTTCTGATTTTTCAGAGAGGGAAATTGTTGGAGTGTTGTACAGAGTCCTGTTTCTGTTCTTCCAGCTTTTGTCTAGTGTTCTCAAATTGCCCTGATTAAGTGAATCTCCCAGACCGAAGGCAACAATTGTGATTGTCAACATCAAATGTCTTCTCAAGTAAATCTGTTTCCACTTCCTAATCCATGACGAACACACACACACACACACAGAGATAAATAAGAGGGAGTTCCTTAATTTTCCCTGACTGTACCCAAGCATGGTAATGACATAGAAGGCAGGTTTAGATGGGATATTGGGAAGGAATCCTTCCTGTGAGGGTGGGGAGGCCCTGGCACAGGTTGCCCAGAGAAGCTGTGGCTGCCCCATCCCTGGAAGTGTCCAAGGCCAGGTTGGATGGGACTTGGAGCAACCTGGGATAGTGGAAGGTGTCTCTGCCCATGGCAGGGGGTGGGAATGAGGTGAGCTTTAAGGTCCCTTCCAACCCAAACCATTCCATGATCCATCTTCAATCCATGTAACAGGTGCTTCTATACTGTGACACACTTTTAAAACCTGTTTTGTTGAAATTAATCCTTTGTCAGCTCTATTTTGTCGTTAGCAATATTTCCATTTTTCACAGTTTAATGATTACATTTCATTCCCGCTCTCTTCTGCTGTGTACAAATTCAGTGGCACTCCTGGGAGGAAAGGCATAAAGAGAAAAACTTATGGATTGAATTGGTTTTCATATGCATTTTTATAAATTCAACAGTTTAAAAGCAATATCAAAATAAGAATGAGATCACAGAATCATAGAATGGTTTGGGCTGGAAGGGACTTTAAAACTCATGCCATTCCACCTCCTGCCATGGGCAGTGACACCCTCCATTAGACCAGGTTGCTCCAAGCCCCCTCCAACCTGGCCTTGAAAATAAACATTTGGGTGGGACAAAAGGGAAAGGAAGAAAAAAATCTGTTTATAAACACAAAGATGTTTTGAAGTTATTTCCTTTCAGATCACCAGATTCTCTCCTTACTCCAAATTCCCTTGTTTATCAGGTTTTGAAAGTTTCCTACAGGGCAAGACCTTTAGTTATATGCAATATTTTGTGGATTCCATTTGATTACAATATTCTGGGTCTAAATATGCTATAGTAATGAAGGTTAAAAAACCAACATAGCCACACACAACCTTCTCCAAAGTGCATTTTAAATTCTCTTCTTGTTGATAGTGGTGGTTCTGTCACAGAGCAACCCTAAAGCAAATTAAAAAATTAATGGATCAGACATGAGAATAATTATTGTGGAAAAGGCCAGGACTGTGCCTTTTCCAAACAGACCAAAAAAGATTGATGCACAAATGACCCAAGTGGGTCCTACAAGCTTATTCAATAAGGGTCCACTCAAATTCCATCTGTGAACATTTGGTCGGCCCTTTTATGGCGATGAGGCCATTCCTCCAAGTTCATATTAATTTTTGTGCACATCTGTACACTCACCTAATCCCTGCCCACATGCCACTCCAATTACAATTAAAAGCACAAGTTAGAAATTGGGCAAATTTTAATCACAATCAAGTCTGTAGGGTTATTTTAAAAAATAAAATCTATTAAAATTATTAATTTTTTTCAATTTCCATGGCATTTCAAGAAGAAGATAATCAGACCGGTGAACCTCCAACTGTTGCCCTCACGGTTCTGATTATTTCCTTGGATGCGGAACAATAGGAAGAAGCATCACTGGACTTCTGGAGCTCTCTGAGTTCAGAATTCCACTGCTGCCAGCATGGCAAAGTATTTCACTCCTCAAATCTGGAGTTTACCCTGAGATCAACAAGTAAATTACTGTATTCCAGCTCTTATTATGATCCCTGAACGAACACAATCAGCATCACTATTTTAGGCGAACAATTGCAAGGGCTTTAAATAAAAAATGCCATGCTCAGAGCATTCACATTTTAAGCACAGAGTATTAATAGGAAGGGAGAAGAGGAAGATGCCAACGAGAAATGTCAGCTGGTTTAATCACACTTAATATGAAAAGACTGCTATAACTTTAAGAATGCAGCTTAGCTGACTTTGGAGCTTAGGTTTTTATTTTTCTGCTTTATAGCATGCTTCAAAACTACTTGGACAAATACAAAACAAGAATTACAGTGCACCATAAGTTATTTTAATATCCTGTAGTGGTGTATACTTCCAATGAAATCCCAAGACTATTATTAAGGTTCTGTGTTTGTGTGAAAATGTCAAGTTGTTTCGAGTGACTACATACTCTAAATTATATATAACTGTTACTTTATAGCTAATAGGCACTAAAATTACTTTAAAACAGAAATGTAAAGTTATATTTTCATCCTTTTTGACAGATAATAAAGCTTATTTATGAGATACATTTTCTCAAGTATTAAAATATATAATGTTTACAAAAACATTAAAAATACCAATACTTGATATTTAAGCAAGAAACAGAGCCATCATGAAGATATTTTCCTGCCTATATCCAGCGTGAAGCCAAAGAGATGATAAGACAATAATTTCACTCGTGAAAGTCATTTGTTAAACCAGTAAAAAATAAAAAAGGCTGTGTCTCAAAATGAGGTTTAGATGCTTTTCCTCTCCCTGCCCGTCATTAAACTGCAGGTATGAAATCCTTGTGTGCATCTCCGAGATGAAACGATGCCACATGGCACACTCCCACCCTGTATTTTAAATTGCATCCACTAAGACACGTTGCTTAATTGCTTTGTTGTTGTGTCCCTGCCCGAGGAGGCCAAGGGGAAAAAAAGTTGCTCCTTTTTACAAGCGCCGTGGAAAGGGACATGAGCACGAGGGTAATTTCTCCCCTTGTAAACTCCAGTTAGGATGGAGAATTTATGAAAGGCAAGATTGCTGCTGGCAGGATGTACCTTTAAGTGCCCACACCAGTGCTCACCCACCAACTAGTCGAGGACTCAAATAAAAAAGGCTTCACATGCAAATTATCCTGGTTAATTCCTCCTGAGCACTTAGTAAATAAAAACACGTAAACGTCAGGATCTATCTTACTGTCTACAAGGTGTGAGGGGTATCGGTCCTGATCCATCCAGGGTCGAAGGCAACCTTCCCAGAAGGTTGTGGAGCTAATTGCCAGCCCTCTGCTGGGCTTGGGATTGCCTCTTCTGCTGAGGGGCTGGGTCTAAATTTATGCTCCGTGGTTCTGCTGCTCTGCTCTCCAATATTATGCCAAGGCATGAACAAAAGGAAATTACCCCGAAGCGATGGAGTGCCACAACGCATTGTCGCTATTAATCTTTTAGTAATGGCAATGCTAATTTGACATGATGCATAGTAATTTATTAATACAAGTATTTGAAGTCCTAAACTTCAAATATTCTGGGCGAGAAAGGGGGGCTCTGCAAGTTGGGGGCAGGGGGGTGGATGCAAGGCCTTTCACCTCCAAAGGGCTGCCGTGGCTTTGACCCCCATCAGCACCGGCATGAAGATGTGCCCCAGTACCAAGCCCCAAGTGTTCTGACCCAACCAATCTTTTAGGTTCAGGTTTAGGTTTAGGTTGGATATCAGGGAAATGTTTTTCCGCCAGAGGATCGTTGGGCACTGACCAGGCTCCCCAGGGCAGTGGGCACAGCACCAAGGCTGACAGAGCTCAAGGAGCATTTGGATGATTCTCTGGGGCGCAGGTTGTGACTCTTGAGGAGTCTGTGCAGGGCCAAGGGTTGGACTCAATGATCCTTGTAGGTCCCTTCCAACTTAGCATACTCTGTGATTCTGTGAACCTGATGGGTTTGTAACCATGAGTTGTGCGGGGCCAAGTGTCCCACGCTGGGCTTTAGCCCTGGCCAACCTCCACATTCCCACAGTAGGGAAAGGTTGGATAATGCCGGGTCCTTGGCAGAGGGAGTTATTGCCAGGTGCTGGTCGGCAGGGGATGCTCCTGCACCAACCAGCTCGTTGCTGTGTGGGAGAGGGGGGCAGCTGGGGCACAGCCCCCAGGGGCCCCGGCCCCCTGCGCTGAGCCCGCTGCCCAGCCTTGGTCTTGGCAGGAGGGCACAGCAGGCTGCTCCCGGGCATCCCGGCTCCTACAAACTGCTTGGCCGTGGTTATAAAAGGGCTAATCCATGTTCACATCCACAGGCTTTGTTCCTTCTCCTGAGCCATCATTAACTATTAATCGAGGGTGGGTTTCTTCAAAAGTCTGCTCCATTTGTTGTTTGCTCTCAGAAAACAGGAGCCTGTTTAGGAGGCACGAGAGCACCAGGAAGGCAGAGATGTTTGTAAACATCTTAGTGGTCATATTAAAAGACTAAATGTACTTCAAAACAAAAAGCCAGACAATAAGGGGAAAAGGAAGGTATGGATTTTTTTTTTTTTTTTTTTTTTTTTTTTTACATTGAGGTCACCAGAATGCTGCAGGAGAACTTCATGATTTGTTACGAGAGCAGCACTGGAAAAACTGGGGAAGCCTTAAATTCCACCTGTCTGATTAATGTCAAGGTTACGTTCGATCTACACTGGTAGCACACATGAATTTCGTGTCCCCAGACCTTCTCAGGAGCCGATGTAACAAGAGCCATTATTTATTGGTGATAATGGCCACCAGCCAAGGTAAAACCTGGCACAATACATTAATAGCACCACGTCGTCCTGGGAGAACGAGGCCATTAATGCAGGTCACCTGCACTGTATAGTGCAGACCACATTCAGGCGGAAGCCATCAAAAACTTCTTCTTAAACTGGAAACAAGCAAAATTCAAACCTTGCTGCCTCAATTAAGAGAAAATACCTTCAGGTCTTCTGTGGCCTGCCATTTCCAGCACCTTCTCAGGGTAGTTTCACCTTGACCACGCTTGCCTTCAGTTTTTGCAAGTTTCTTTTCATGCCTTCTACAAAATGGTGATCCTTGGTTTGGCTTTTTTGGGAATGGGAGATGTTTTAGTAGATTTTAGCGTAAGATCTTCTAGCAGTGTATTGCTTCTTTCTCCATGAACCACAGAATTGAAAATATTTGCTCACAAATCTTCTTCACAGTAAATAACATTTTTGAAGTGCATTACTTCAGAATATTAATGGTGTGACTCCAAAACCAAGGACAGGATCTTACCCAATAGATGAAAAGCAACTGCTGGAAACTCATTTCCATGAGGAAACTGTAGCTCCCAACAGCATCACGAATGTAGAACCTTCACCACCCCAAACAGGGCTGCTCTGTGCATCAGCATCACACGTGACGCTGTGTGTTCCTGAGGCCAAAACCAGGGAAAAATTCCCACTTATGCTCTCTGTCAAATTCTGGGCACCCAAAGGGTGGGATAGACTTCTGTACTCCAAGCAGGATGTGATTCTCACCACCCTGTCGAGCTGTTTACCTTTTTTTTAAGAAGTGTGAAGTGCCTGTGGATACTTTTTCACTTCAGGCACTGGAAGACTTCATTTATAACCCGATACCTTATTACTTGACTTTCCTAAACTCTTTTCCTTTTGTTGTTTCAATTTATCTTATATCACCACTCAAGCTTGACAATGATAAAAAATAAAGGTGTTTTCTTTTGTCATGTAGAAAATGTGATTCATTCGTTGTCTTTAACAGGCCTTCAGACCACCAGACATATGTTCAATGTTTGGCAGCAATAAAAAAACCCCAACAACAGCAGCTAAACAAATATA
Organism: Oxyruncus cristatus; assembly: GCA_013399855.1. Classification (NCBI taxonomy): domain Eukaryota; kingdom Metazoa; phylum Chordata; class Aves; order Passeriformes; family Cotingidae; genus Oxyruncus; species Oxyruncus cristatus. Next base: position 70,300 of record VXAY01002786.1, read on the forward strand.
TATATTTGTAAGGATTATAAATCAGCACAAGTTATTCTGGCACTACTTTATATAAGACATTAGTGGGAGTATATTTGAAATATTGTGTGCAATTCTGGTCACTATATTACAGGCAGGACATTGTGGAGATTGAAAAGGTGCAGTGGAGGGCAACCAAAATGATTCAGGATTTGGGAGATATGAATGATGAAGACAAATTAGCTGGATTCGGGCTGTGTTACTTAAGGACTTGGTTCTGAGGGACTCCGGGGGGTTCCTGCCTGGGCACCCCTCCAAGGATGCTCCACCAGCCCTAGAAGCACTAAGGGAGCCCCCCAGGACAGCGGGAGAACTGGAGCTTCTTACTTGGCTACAACTCAACGAGAAATAAGTAGACTCGCAGCTACAAGTTGCGGGAGTAGTAAATAATTCAGGAGCATGAAAAAACTGACAGGGAGGAAATTATCCATCCATTCATGTACTGAATTTAAGATTAGAGAAGCTAAAAAACGCCACACATAAAGCAGTGCTAAAAGCAAAATATTGCCTTTCAGGAAGGAAAGCGTATTTTTTCGTAACTTTTTCCCTAAGATGGGGGAAATGAAAGGCTCCTTTTTGCACCTGCAAAAAAACCCTACTTCTGCTGCAGGAAAAAAAAAAAAAAAAGAAAAAACCCAAAAAACTGAGCCATATACAAGAGTGGAGGGGGATGTGAAGGTGAAAGGGTAAATTCTGTTCGTTGCAAGACATGCTGCTGACCTGGTGGTTGTCGGTACAACCGCGCCACAGGGACACCGTGCCAGGGCTGCACGGGTGACCCAGCAAAGAAAACTTCTTCTGCAGAGAAAAACAGTCACAAGCAATCCCTTGCTCTCAACTAACTGAAGGAAAGGCAGTAAATCCCAGAATTAGATGCACTCCATATATCTTCTCCCCTCCTTTTGTTCTGGAGCTCAGATAGATGTCCGAGCATCAAGGAGAACTCAGTTCAATAAAATAGAGAAGGAAGGGAAAATATTAACACAAAAAATATCTGTATTTTTTATTATTACATTTTATTTTAATAATTTTAATATTATTGTTATTTACAAGAGAAAAATTTTCCATACTTAATTCTAAGTATATTCATGCCACCTGCTCAGGCATAAGGGCCTGAGGATGTAACAGTTTAAGGGGAGGTGCAGGTGGATACAATTCTTCTAAAATACCTTTATTAAGTTTTTATTTAAAAAAAAAAAAGGAATGAAAAATATGGGTGAATATACAATCATAGAATCACAAACGGTTTTGTTTGAAGGGAACTTAAAGATCATCTCATTCCAACACCCTTGCCATGGGCAGGGACACCCTCCACTATCCCAGGTTGCTCCAATCCCTGTCCAACCTGGCCTTGGAAGTGTTTCCACGGATGGGGCTGCCACAGCTTCTCTGGGCAACTTGTGCCAGGGCTTCACTACCCTCACAACTAAGAATTCCTTCCCACTATCCCATCTAGCCGTGCTCTCTGGCAGTGGGAAGCCATTTTCCCTCTCTCTGTCCCTCCAGGCCCTTGTCCAAAGTCCTGCCTCAGCTCTCCTGGAGTCCCTTTAGGCGCAGGAAGGGGCTCTCAGGTCTCCCTGGAGCCTTCCCTTCTCCAGGTGAACACCCCCAGCTCTTCCAGCCTGGCTCCAGAGCAGAGGGGTTCCAACCCCTGGAGCATCTCCATGGCCTCCTCTGGATATGCTCCAGAAGCTCCACATCCTTCTGATGTTGAGGTCCCCAGAGCTGAACTCAGTGCTCCAGGTTGGGTCTCACCAGAGTGGAGCAGAGGGGAAGAATCCCCTCCCTTGACCTGCTCCAACAGATACCAGGGTGGCTGAAGTCTCCCATGAGGACTAGAGCGTGGGAATGTGAAGCTGCTCCCATCTGTAGGGGGTCTCATTCCATTATCCTGGTTGGGCAGCCTGTAGCAGACCCCACTATAATGTCACCTGCCCCTGTCCTCCCTTTTGCTCTGCTCTGAACTCTCAGTCTGGAGAAGCACTCGAGGCCCTCCCTAATTAAGCACATTTCTATGCTGTTTCTAACACCTGACAGAGTACAAAGTGTTTCAATCTGCCCTACACGGGGCAATCTCGGCATCCTACTTGTGGAGTCAGATTTGGCTGAGGCCAAATCAATCCTGTGACTGATGCTCAGCAGAGGCTTAAGACATTTAAATATAATATCTGACTTCTGAGGGGATAAGTATTCCACGTCTCACTCCTGTGCACTGTTCAAAATGCAGAAAAGAGAGATCTGTGTGCTGGGAAATGGGAGGCAGGAGCCCGAGAAAAAGAAAATGACTTGAAGGAGACGGGAGTGTGACCTCGGCGTTGGCCAGTTCAGGTAATTTTCACCCTCCAGCAGGACTGTGCCGTGTCAGAGGCCAAATTACAACCCATCTGGTCAGCGAGACTTGAAGCTCAGGAGATTTTGTGAAGAACAGAAAGCTACAAGAGCTCTATATATCTGTCAAGGGCTAAATTACGTTATGGATGAGAATGGACTTCAGTTTGGGACAGTTCAGAGATCTTTAAGTGAAATTTTCCTACCTAGGCAACACCTGCTCAGCTCCAATCCTTTGGAGAAAACTAGAGCTACAATTTTGAAGGCAAACAAATCTGATTTTTAAATACCACTTTATTTCCTACTATTTTTTTCACATAAGACAAGTTAAATCCATCATCCCAGTCACAGTCACTTAAGAACTTTGCATATAAGACATCATTTATTTTCTTTAAGGGGAATTTTTCAGCAAGATGTATAAGGAATATTCATACCAGCATTAACAGGAGCCAATACCTTAAAGCATAGCTAGAAAGCAGCACGACTGTGCCCAGAAGTTCCTGAAGTATTTAATAGACTCCAGGGATGGATGATCCTACTGGGATAAAAATATTTCCTTCTCAAAACCTGAACCATTCTTAGCAAGAAGCTCCATGGGATTTTTTTTTCCTCCAAGATCCTACATTCTATAGCTCATGTTCCTCTATACCTGCAAGAAACACAAGGAAATAGTCCATGATATAGTAAATGACCACTCGAGGGACTTTCCAGCATAGCTGGAAGCCCATTTAGGAGAAACAAAATGTTGCTACATCAGCCTTTGCCAGTTATGCACTTCCCAACTTTTACCAGGAAGCTCCTTTGACTTTGGTTTCCCTCTTCCAGGACACAATTACACAGGCAGAATTACTATGTATGCCATGGGTGAGACCCTTGAATAGTTTAAACAAACCCAGCACAATGTAAAAGCAAATCAGTAATCTCATGTGATATTTAAAAGCTAAACTGTATTTAGGTAATGCTATTTAACTCATGTAATATGACAAATATATTTGAAGAGTATATTTATACTGTAACTCCATTGATTTCCACAACAGGGATGAATTAGACTTGCCTCTCTTAAGCAAATAAAATAAACATTGTACTCAATCTTTGACTTTCAAGCTAAGCATGTTCCAGCTCCAACATTCCTGTTGCCAGCACAGCCAAATAGATTTATTCTCTGATGTCATTTTTCTCATGTCATTTTGGAATTTGATTGCAGCATATTTAAAATGTTGGTTGCAATCATAACAAAGTGCAGCATTTAAAATGCATTCAACACACACATTGTCCTTGTGGAGAACAGTTATTTGTCTCTGTCCTCTGAGGAAGAACATGGGATGATGAGCAAAACCTGGTGTAATAAAGAAGAATGATGTGTAAAACCCCACAGAAAGAATGGCTCTTTATTTCTTAAATTAAATATGTTTGGGTGTGTTAAATATCTTATCGGATACAGTTGGAACAAAACTGTTAGACAAATAAAGTCGTGCTTGCTATTCCATCCAACAAACTGAACAAATACAGGAAAACCTTCCCATATGAATAATTGATAAAGGATTAAAACTGTTAAAAGCATATATTTTCCATGCACCAAGGGTACTTGTCTAATAGGTTTCCACTGTGATAAGCAAAGTACATCTCCTGCTTCATAATTTCAAGATAGTTTTCAATATTAAGCAATTTTTTTTTTTTTGCTGTTTTTTTTGCAACAGGGCAACCACCATGACAGCATTCCATCATCCTGCTAGGAAGAAAAGCAGAGGGGAAAATAAGCCATGGCTTTGGGAAGGCTGGCAAAGCTGGAAAAGGAAAACACCCATTGAGGGACACACTGAGGGAGCACTGGGACACTGCAAATAAGCCACCACGGCTCTTCATAAAGTAAAAAAGTTGTACATTTTGTCCTAAAACATTCATAAGACGCTACCAGTTGGTCCACTTTAATAAAAGGAAAATAAGTTTATGAAGAAAACACATAGAATCACAGAATTGTTTAGGCTGGAAAAGCCCCCTAAGACCACCAAGTTCAACATTCCCCCAGCATTCCCAAGGCTACCAATAACCCATGTCCTCAAGTGCCACATCCACAGAGCTGTTAAATCCCTCCAGGAATGGGAACTCCACCCCTGCCCTGGGCAGCTGTGCCAAGACTGGAAAACCCTTTCCATGAAGAAATTTTCCCCATATCCAACCTAAACCTCTCCTGGTGCTGAGGCCATGAGACAGCTGACTGCTCTTCCACAGCAGAACGTGCCTTATTGTAGCTTCACTTGCTTACTGGAATTGTACACAGGAAATACTCCTCTGGCCCCACACCTCACTGGATTTTATTCCACTATATCCAAAATTATTATCTTTGTAGTAAAGCTTGTTTTTTATTCTTTCAATACCAAAACAGAAGTGTTTATGCTGGTCTCATAAGGCAAAAACAGGTATTTTCCCATGCGTTTGGATACTGCCTTAAACCAGCAGTTCTCTCCCCAGCAGAAAATCCTGGAGTGCCTGATATTATCAGCAAGATATTGCTCTGAATTTTGGTTTCATAGTTAACAATAAAGGTCACAATGGTGATGTTGCCTTACTTAGTGGGACCCAACAGTAAGTGTGAATTTTGGATGATTTGACAACGGGAGGAGAAGCAGAGGACAGTGATTTCACTGAGCAGCCTTTCAGCTGCCCCAGTGCTAAAACAACTCTTGGGGGGACTGTCCCTGCAGAACATGCCTAAGATACTGCTTTGTCCACAATCACTTCACTATTCAAATAAGCACCCAGGCAGAGGCAGCACAGATGATAACAGCAGATTTGTTTCAAGAGACCGTAGAAACCAATTTTTTTTTCCCCAGACTGCCATCAGTTACGTAAAAGAAGAATTCGGATGAACTGGAAATGTGCAGAGCATTTTGAAAAGCAAGTTAGCAAAAAATGTACCACAATCCAGCTCACACTGTTCAGGAAAACTTCGCCTTGGTTTCATACTCATAGAGAAAATCACTTGTGAGCCAGTATTTTCACTGCTCATCTCATAAAAATGCACTAATGAACATTCTTGTGGAGTTTTGGACTAGTGAACCCCTGAAGTGAGATGAATCCTGGACCTGGGAGGACCTGGGCTCTGGGGGAACTGGAATAAGGGAGACCTGCCCTTGGTCTTCAGATTCCAAACTGGGAAGCAACAGCAAATGCACCCCAATTTTTGAGTGCAGTGACAGAGCACACACGGGAAACATGGGAGAAGCCCAGTATCAAAGGACAGAGCTCAGGATCCTGGCAATTAAGGTTGGACTCAATGATCTTGGAGGTCTTTTCCAGCTTTAATGATTCCATAACGATTCTAATTCTGCAAAGCATTAGAAGTCAGCTGGCTCTGCTTTGCTGAGTCCCACCACCTCTTTCACGATAGACACAGGCTCCAACCCCTCATCTGCTGGAAGCACTTCAACATTTTGGGCACAGATAAAGTGTGCTGTGTCCTTTTAAAAATCCTAACTTGTCTTAAATAAATAAATAAATAAAGTAGCAAAGCAGCCTTCAACTCTGGATCTGTTTGTTGTGCACAAGTCGTCCCACACTCCTAAAAGACAGCTAATTTTTTTAGCATCCTTTGCTTTCAAAGCAACCAACTAAATGCAGAAAAGTGGGGCCTCCCCAAGGGACTGCCTCCTCCCTGCGATGCACATCGCCTGCAGCAAACATGCAAGTAGGACAGAAAGAGAACTTGAAAATACTCAACCCTACAGACGAGCCCATGAAAGACAAAGAGAGGTGCTTATTCCTCATGCAAAAACCGGCTCCTCGGCACCGCCCGCGGCCGGGGGGGGCTCCCCGGCACCTCCTCGTTAGTGGTAACAGCAAATAATTTGTAAATAGAGCTCTAAAGAGATCTGCAAGGACATTAATATGGATGCATCAAAACCGAATGACCTTAAGCACTGTGCATTTCAAATGCCACGGAGAAGTGAGACGCTAAGTGTGTTATAGGGTGGGGGGTTCTTGGGGGGCTTTCTGTTTGCTGCTCACCCGAATTTCTCGTGGCAGAGTTGGTCTGTCTGCGACACAACAGCTCCTTTCCTCCCCAGACTTAAATTACATAACCACTTGCTACAAGGAACCCTTTTAAAAAGACAAGGAAAAGAGAAAAAAGGAGTAAAAAAAAAAAAAAAAAAAAAAAAAAGAAAAGAAAAAGCCCTGGTACAAAATATATGCAGAATTTGTTTTCCAATGAAGGGCTAATAGGGCTACCTCTTAAGTCTGGATATGTAAAAAATTGCCCTTTTCACAGCTGATAAAATACAAATTAATCCTTAGAGGATTTAATATGTGCCTATTTATTACTTTCAAGTATGAAAGTAGTGCTGCAATTAATATAGCCTGCACTCCTGTATGCGCTGCTCCGTGGCATTGTCTTTGAAACAAGAAATATATGCAAAGCTTTTATATACAGATATGGAGACACACACACACACACAAAATGAATATATTTCTCCTTAAAATCTGAAAAAGCAGGTGTGATGCTGTGCTTTTTCAAAGGCTGAGCATCCAGAGTGCCTCTGTTGTTCCACTGCTGCTGCCAGAGTCAACGTGAACTCCAAAGCTTTAAATTAAGGTGTCTTACGGGGATGAGAGAAATTTATTTGTTTGCAACTGGAACTTGGCTTTATTCTGAGAAGTGTAAACATTTTAAGAATTAAAGAAACATTTTTTTCTCTCTGCACAGATTAATGTTTGTTTAACCTCCAACCTCTTTTTTTATTTTTTTTTTTTTTAATCACTATTACATTTATTTCCTCATCTTTTCTAAATTAACTCTTGGAATGCCAGCTCCAAATTTCCAGTTAAACCACTTGTACCTGTCTTCAGACAGCAGAGTTGTCATTTGAGAAATTTCTGACTTGATTTGCAGAAAAGAATATTCTTTACTTACCTACTCCCATGTACATATATTTATTTTTTTCCATCTGTTTAGCATATATTGGCCAGGTGACAAGTTTCTAGCACTTTGCACACCTTAAACATCTGCTGACTTTGAAGCTGAAGTGAAAGGGACCCATATTCTAATATTTTTGAAATATTCAAAGCGATATTCAAAAATTGTCATTACTCCTGTAGGTATGTAAGATAAAGGGGGAGTTGTGGGAGTGTCTCTCTCACATATATAAATGTATATATGTGTGTGTACATATAGAGATTTAAATAATAATAATAACCTTCAGGTCATTCATTTATCTGCCGTGGCTTCAAAAATTTTGTGGTGGAAACGGAGAAATGAAAATGATTCCATTTTTATCCTTCAGTAATGAATCCCACAAATTACCATAAGCCTTGTTCTTGAAGTTCAGGGTAATGAGTCCGATTTTATTCATATTTTTGGAAGGGTCGAATATCTGTTTGATAGTCTCCCTTTGTTTATTCATCGCCAAAGTCTATATAATTTCCTGTGCGGTCGGACATTTATTTACAATCTCTCCAGTAGTATTTATTTAGGGTAAAAGACCACCTTGGCAGGAGTGGAGGAGAGCAGCTCTCCTGCATTACGCTGCCTCTTCTGTCCCATCTCAGCCCATGGAGCTCTTTTGACAGACAGCATGAAAAAAAATCTGCATAAGGAAAAGTAACTGACAGCTGGGGTCAGACTCTCTCTGTTTAATGACACTGCCAGTTACACATTTTGAATTGTTTAAATATGAGTCTACAGCTTCAACGATCATCATCTCACTGGTTCCACTTTTCATACCCAACAGCCAGGAAAGTGACACGTAATTACACACTTACTGATGGTATCGCCGGGGCCGATAATTAAAACTGCCACGGGAGGATTGCTATTGCTAGTCTACAGCTGGGATGTTGTCAAGAGGTAGAAACTCCAGCAGCTTTTAACGCTCTCTTCTTACAGGTGGACCGCGGTGAAGGAATGGAAAGGCCTCAGCACATCATTCACAATGTCTCGCACAAATGAAGAAAATCTATTAACAGCCCAATAAGTGAAACACAAACACGCTGACCCGAGGGTTAAACTGTCGGGGTGGACGCTCCGCTCGCTGACTCTCTGCATTGTTCTTTTAGTTTTATTTTTTTTTTTCCGTTTTGGATGCGCTTCTAAAAAAAAAAAAAAAAAAAAAAAAAAAAAAAAAAAAAAAAAGCCCATTAGGAATATTTTACCACCTTTTTGGTAGCACAAAGGGATGTTGGGTGGGCGGCACCGACACAGCAATGAGCCCTGTTTACTTCCGATGAGCTCATCGCTACCCCGTGACTGGGGCTCAGGGACGAGGAACCAACAAGCTGCCAAAGATAAACAGTTGAGGAAACACAGAAAGGTCTCGTTTCACACGGTAGGTTTTGTTAAATAACTCGTGCTTGGGGTGTTGCACCAGAAATTTGTGTCCTGCCCTGGCAAAAACAGAGCAGAGGAGTTCTGAGCTGGCAATACAGAGCTGGAGAAATCAGCACAGCCAAGGTAACAGAGCAACCAATTGAAAACCCAAATGTGGGCCAGGCTTGCCATTGGTTTGATGTTTGATGTTTGAATATTGATAAACCACTCCAGTTTTCCTCTTTTCCTCCTCTAATGAAATGGAGATTAAAATAGGAGCAAATGATGAGGGAATTAGTATCCGCATAGTAGTTGGTAGTTGCTTTATTTCAGATTTTCCCTGTGCACTTATCAAGCTTTAGGGAAGCAACGCCAGAGAATGAAGCCAGTTGACTGCCTGACCTTGGAGAGCTCAGAACAACTGCCAGCACCAAACCCTCTGGCAGTTTGCTCATGTCAGTCCCCCCACACACAGCCATGGACAGTTGGGATTCATCTCTGAGCCATCCTGGCTTGAGACGAGGTGTGTTTTGGCACAGGAGCAGCTCCACGTTTGCAGGTTTGATCCCCAGCCACCGAACTCAACCATCTCCCGGGCTTCAGCTGGGCTGTGGCCAAGGCAGCCTCCTCTCCAGACTTCCCACTCAGCCCCCTCCCTGCCTTCAGAGGAGATGTGTGCTATCAACTGCCATCCACAGGCAGCTCCTTCGTGCTCCCACAGCCACAAGAACTCTCCTGGCACACTGAACGTGCTCTTTCCTCCTGCTTATGGCCAGTGTCCCCTTTCTGATTGCAGGAAATGTCCCCAGCAAATGCTGGAAGCAATAACAAGGACAGATATCCCCAGGCAGCCTTAGTGTGTCTCCCACAGTTGGCCTTGGTGAATTTATAGATGCAGAGAAAGCCTGGGCGAGTGAGGCAGTGAGTCAGAAGGATGAACACTCAAGAGCCAGTCAGGCAGGTGAGAATCACAGAATCATTGAGGTTGAAAAAGACCTTCAAGATCATCAAACCCACTCTGTGCCCGATGCCCACCTTGCCACCCAGCCCAGAGCACTGAGTGCCACGGCCAGTCCTTCCTTGGGCACCTCCAGGGATGGGGACTCCAAACCTCCCTGGGCAGCCCCTTCCAGTGCCTGAAAACTCTTTCAGTGAGGAAATTCCTCCCAATGTTCAACCTGAATCTCCTCTGGTGCAGCTTAAGGCCATTTCCTGTTGCCCTGTCACTGTTCCCTGGGAGCAGAGCCTCACCCCTACCTTGCCACAATCTCTGTTCAGGTAATTGAGGAGAGCAAGAAGCTCTCCCTTCTCTAGAGCCAGAAATGCATAACTTCTGACTGCTAGTTTGCCTTAAAAGGTCAAGTTTGGGTGAACACCACAACCACCCACCCAACCTCCAAACCAGCCAAACAATAATTGCTCTTGTGTTTACATATATTAGGCCAATCAACTTAATTTGGTCTACCTGTGTATCAAATGGGCTTTAAAATTTCAATTTCAATTCCTTCTCCGTTCCATCTCTGCAACCATTTCTGGACAGAAATGCCGCATACTCATGCTCCAACATGTTGCATAACAAAATGGAAAAAAAACAAACAAACAAACTTCTGCTTCTGAATTGCTGTTAAATTACCTTTCTTCTTCTTCTTCTTCTTCTTTTTGGGACACCCCTGAAGGTCTTCTCCTCATTCCAATGTGCCAGTCACGATGCCTTCATCTAACTGATATACCTTGAGTCTTGCTATGCTCAAGCGTTTTCAAGACTGTTCCACTGCCTGCACCTATATGTAAAATCTAGGTGGTTTTTGCCATTGAATTATCTACTTCTTAAATAAAGTACTCAAGCCTTCTAAGGCTTTGGAAATTCAGATCTTAAAAAACTACTTAATTTCCCTTAGCTGATTCATTTTTTAAGCATCGGCTTTGTATATTTAATTCTGGGAACTTATAAAATATTTCTACTGAAACCTTTGCTGGGAATTTCTAAGTTTCAGCCCACTTTGGGTATTTTGGAAAATTAGATTAGTAAAGAACCCTGAACAATTTAAGTGCTATAAAACATATTTAACCAGAAATTATGACAAAACTAAGCACACAGTTCTGTGTGATTTGAATATTTGCCAGTCAGCCGGTCGCAAAAGTCCAGCTGGTATTAAGTAACATGCATGTTGAGTGGTGCAAAGTACTGAAATCAACAGTAATATTTTATCTAGACATTTCCCCTCTGTTTCTGAGTTTCAATTTCTTCCTTAATGGCCAGTGAACTACTAGTATAAAGTACTGAAATCATTTGATGGAATAAATATTACCTTTCTTCAATGAAGGCTCACATTTTAGGTAGATTAAACCAAAATATAATTATAAATAATATCTATTAAAGATTTTTCAATGACATGAACGAGACCACACCCCAGAACAACCAGACAAACAACAGTCACATCATGTGTATTGCAATGTACTCATATATTTACTTACAACACTTCTTTTTTCCTAGAAAGTTAGCATTTGAAACTCTATCCCATTGAGCTGAAAGGATGATTTACAGTCAACTTAAGCAGCAATATAATTTCACTCTGCAACACCTTTGTTAACACAACAAAAGAAAGTTGCAGTTTCCTGATGCAAAAGTCTTCAGGTTTTTTATTTTAAACAAATATTTGATAAACAACCTGTGTTGGCTGCAGAAAAATGTTATTCTGCAGGTTAAATGTTATTCTGCAGGATAAATGAGGCAGATTTTCCATTCTGAAAGGACAGGGAGGCACCTGGATTCTTTCACACATGTAGGTAACAGGTAAACTGGGCAATATCGAAGCAGACGAAGAGAATGTGGATCCTGGACAAACCCAGATATCACAGAAAGTAACATAGCCCCACAACACCTGTTTTCATAGAATCATGGAATCACAGATGGTTTGGTTTGAAGGGAGCTTAAAGTCTGTCCCATTCCACTCCCTGCCATGGGCAGGGGCACCTTCCACTATCCCAGGTTCCTCCAAGCCCCGTCCAACCTGGCCTTGGACACTTCCAGGGATGGGGCAGCCACATCTTCTCTGGGCAGCCTGTGCCAGGGCCTCACCACCCTCACAGGGTGGTATTTCTTCCCAATATCCCATCTAACCCCTCCCTCCATCAGTTCAAAGCCATTCCCCTTGACCTGTCACTCCATGCCCAAAACCACCATGAAATTTAAAAGGAGCAGGGTTCGAACTGCAAAAATGCCAGGCTGCTTGCAGTGCATATGGAAAAACGTCATCAGCTGGGATCTTTCCAGGCCAGAAGAGTCAGAGAATAAAGAGATGGTTGCTCTGGATGGCACTGTTAGCACTCCTGGAAGAGGTAAAATTGAGCACTGTCACCCCCGTTCTTCATCATTACCTCTTCACAGACTGTATCTAAAAAATGACACCTAGAAAACAGCTCAGATTGCGTTTTCCAGTCTGAAATACACCTAATTCACACTAGAATGAAGAATGACAGTGGTGACTCATTTCATGTGAGGTACCCTGTACGTGCCAGTGAACCCAGAGAGATGGTACCAAGTCGACATGGCCAGGGACAGGCACAGCCACTCCTCCAGCTGTGGAGCAACATTGCTGCTTGTGCAGCTGCAAGAAGTCAGGAAAGAGCCTAAATCACTGCAGCAGGAACAGGTGAGGGAAAAGGGAGGAAGAGAAATATTAATCAGCTGTGGGTGGAGTCCATGATAATTAATGCCAAACTATTCAACAAGATGGAAAAAATACCATCAAGATTTTTAATTGTAAATTTTAAGAGAGTGTAAGCAAAACTATTCCAAACTGATATTTTACAATACTCTTTACCAGTGAAATCTGAAAACTGATGGAAATGTAATTGTTGGAAACAAAGTAGAGCAGAGACAGAGGGGAAAAATAATCTTGGAAGAAAGACATGAAAAGGAAACTCAGTGTGCCAGAGAGAACATCACACTCCAGTCACAGATGGGGAAAAAATCATGTATCAGATTAGTCTCTGAACCCACACAAGGTCAGTAGAATTGAGGACAGGCAGTTTTTAGTGCTCTGATTTTTGAGGGAGTGTCAAAGGAGAGCAAAGTCACCCAAGAAGTGCCTCTGGCAGCTGCTCTGACCTCTCCAGCAGCAGAACACTCAGTGCTGCACATCAGAATTCACAGAGCTCCTGGGGCACAACACCCAGCACTAAACCTGGTCCAAAATGGCACAAAAATGAGACTCCTCTGTATGGACACAAGTATCATGGAAAGGCCCGGCCTTGACCAGGCGCAAACCAACTCAGTGCTGTTGGATGGCGCTGCCTTGGAGCAGTGCCAATTTATAGATCTTGATCTTCATTTAAAAATAATGCGTATTTCATTCTTGAGTCCTGAACAGGAGACTGAGGGGAAACCTCACTGCAGTTACAACTTCCTCAGGAGGGGAAGAGGAGGGGCAGGCCCTGATCTCTGCTCTGTGGGGAGCAGGGACAGGACCCAGGGAATGGCCTCAAGTTGTGTCAGGGCAGGTTTTGGTTGGATCTCAGGAAAAGGTTCTTCCCCCAGAGGGTGGTTGGGCACTGAACAGACTCTCCAGGGCAGTGGGCACAGCACCAAGGCTGACAGAGCTCAAGGGGTATTTGGATGATTCTCTGGGGCACAGAGTGTGACTCTTGGGGATGGTCCCATGCAGGGCCAAGAATAGGACTCAATGATCCCTGTGGGTCCCTCCCAACTCAGCATCTTCTGTGATTCTGTGAAGGATAATGATGTCCTGCACATTATGCAAGCCTGGGACTGAGCTGGGGCTGCCTGGAGGAGGAGAGAGTCACAGCCAAGAGGAGCCATATGCCAGCCTGACATGGAGCTTGGTGCTTCCCACAGGCTAATCCAGATCCACTGATTCTAAAAACCAACACAGCAAACCACAGCTTTCAGGGCACCACAGAAAAATTTGTCCCAGCAGAATTCATACCTACGTCTGGCAGCCACCCACCCAAGATCAGTCATAGAAACACAACCCAACATGTGCCTATAAATATATTGATCTCAGTGCAAGTCCAGGGTGTTTGGTGGGTGTCTCAAGGATTAGGGAGCACCTGCACGTTTATGAGAGTTTGTTTCTGACCCCATGCAAGTGAAAGCCAGCTACTTAAAACTCAGCATATTTTCTGCTTCCTTAATATAACAATTATTCTCTGGCTTGTCCACAGAGCTCAGTGGATGAGCAATAATAAACACACACTCGCCCTTCAGTCCATAAATATCGGCTTCTTTCCAATCCCTGGCTTAGGGGTGCACCTCAAAAAGAGCAGGTAATTTTGCTTTGCTGTCATCTGTATCATATCCACCATGTGCCAAATGTTGCAGAAGCACGAGAGGATATTTTATTAGCTGATAAGCTGAACTGCTATTCACTGAGGAAGAAGATTATCAAACAAATTACACTGAGAACCAATAATAGGGGAAAGGTTAATGATTTCTGTAAGCCACAGAATTCACCCGCCCCTGTAGTTTACTAAGAAAATTAGGGTTTCTTCATGCTGAGCTTATGGGAACACTTCACCCATATTTCAACCCTTCTTTCCTCCGAGATCTTTGACATCACTGCTTTCTTGCTGGAGAATTTACATTAAGGACAATTATAAAACAAAAATATACCACCATTCAGGAAAATATACAACTTCTTATCAGAGGGATGTGGATGTTCTTCTTGCCAGTCTACAGACATGGAGATTAAATTTCAGAGAGAGATTTATTTTGTGCTATTGTCCTGTTATTCACCAGAGAATTGTGCAATGCAAGTAATCTGATCAGAATAATGCATAGGGACATATTTCAGAAAACCAATAATTGTGGTAACGTTGAGCTCTGCTAGGTGCCAAAATAAAGTCCAAAATCACTCTCCCTCTTTTCCACAATTCCTTAATCATGGCATCATAATGTGCTGCTCTGTTGTCCATTAAAGCCACAAGCTTGAAGTAATCAATGCTGGACATTTGGAGATTTATTGTAATTTTAGATCTACAGCACTTTTGCTGGCTGAAAAGCAAAATTATAGTTTATAGGTGTGCCATATCTTACATTTTACAGCTTTTACTTCTTTAAGTCGGCTTGGTGCAGGGTTTTTTTTTGTTGGATTGGTTTTTTTTTTTCTTTCCACCTGAGTGCTGCAGGCTTTTTTACGATGTTAGGAAGCAGTTAAGGCAAACAACAGAAAAAATTACTAAAACTGACTGTATTTAAATTCTGTTTACTTCCTTAACCTTTTGACTTACCTATACAAAAAGTAATCTTTCATAAACAAGTCCCAAACAAAATCATTGCCTATTTTACTTTCCTTAAACCCTTATGGAATAAGTAGAAATTGTAACAAGATCCTTTTGACCGTTTTTTATTCCGCTCATATTTGCAATGATTTTATAACTGATGCTTGCTTTGCCTCTCCACATTATCACAATCAGGGCATCCTGGGATTAAAAACCATTTAGGGCCCAACTCTTAAAGAAACTCCCCACACAGCAGTATAATGAACACTGTTCTTTTTTATTGTTGCTGGGTTTATTGATATGCCAAAGATGCTACAAAGCTCAGTTCTCACTCTGAAAACAAAGGAGTGACCCACTTCCAGTATGGTTCTGGTACACAGACAGCACAAAAGGTTTGGGGAAGGTAACCCTGAGACCCCACCTGGCCAACATGCCATCAAAGTGGGAGTGGGTCAAATGTTTCCTGCGTCTCAAGACAAATGTTCATGAGTTTTCTTTCATTTTTAAGACTGTGCTATCAGAAATCATGAGAAAATCATAGAACAGTTGGGTTGGAAGGCACCTTTAAAGGTCATCAAGTCCAACCCCTCTGTGATGAGCAGGGACATCTTCCACCAGAACAGGTTGCTCAGGTTGCTTGAATTAACTCATCATTCCCTAATCAATTGTTTGAGGGGCAAAGCAATTAACCAACATCCTTAGGAATCCACCTACATCCTGAATCCAGGACGGCTAGGGCCATCCTCCTTGCTTCTGCTCCAACCCAGATGTTGCCAGATGTGATGCTTCAACTAACCACCAAGAAACCATCCAAGTTCAGAGAATTACTTCACTGTGCCCTAAGCTTCAAGTGATTCTGAAAAGCTGCTGAAGGTTATTCTGAATAATAATGGATTCAGCAGGTGCTTACACAGGATGGATTTTAACACTCGCTTAGACATGTCTGTGACCTGGAGTCAAAAATGGTACTCACATGAGTAGAATCTCTGAAACCTGTGGTCATGGGCATGCCAAGGCCAGCTCATCATGAGGCATGGCAGAGATTAATCCAATATTTTAGCTAATGTTGTATAAACATGCAGGCCCTCACTTCCAACAGCACCTTTCGGCTCAAATCCATACGAATGAGGATTCCTTGCTCACTACTGAAATATTAGAATCCATGTGAAATATAGCACTGCTGGCACAGAAAATAAATATGTGAGTCCCTCTTAGGAAACAGAGTGCAGAAAATATGTTTCATTAATGTATTTAAGACAGGTGAATTATAGCTTAGCCTGGTTTAAATGTGACCAGACACTTTGAAACTGTTGCTGATCCTGTTTGAGAGCACGAATGGTCACATTTTACATTTCCTGGGAAAGGCAGGCACTCCAAATGCAAAGTTACTGAGGAAATGTGTTACCTACTGACCAGTAAATGCCAATCCCTGCAGCAACTCCTATTTCTGTGGAAGACCCCATTTCTATAACACACCTACCAAAAGGGCTGTTTAGTTTTCATGGAGAGAAAAGTCCTCAGCTCAAGTGACAGATCTCCCAAGCCAGCAGGAACAAGAGTAAAAAATCTGTGATTGGAGAACATACAAAGTAAAATTCCCAAGTAATTGCCTGTGCAAGTACCAAAATGGGAATGCTGTGTGTTACAAAACAACAGTACCACAGAATCATTAAGGCTGGAAAAGGCCTCCTAGTCCATCGAGTCCACCCTGTGCCCGATCTCCACCTTGTCACCCAGCCCGGAGCACTGAGTGCCACGGCCAGTCCTTCCTTGGGCACCTCCAGGGATGGGGACTCCACCACCTCCCTGGGCAGCCCCTTCCAATGTCGGAACACCCTTTCCATGAAGAAACTCCTCCTGATGTTCAACCTGAACCGCTTCATTTTGTCCTGCCGCTGGTTACCTGTGAGAAGAGGCCGACCCCCATCTTGGTCCTGTCAGGCAGAGCAGATCCAGCTAACAGCTGATATTCACAAAACGGATGCAAACCCCTTCAAAAACGTGGCCATGAGGTCTTTTCTATTCCCAGAACCCCTTCCAGCGTTGCAGGGAAGGGGAATTTGCCATTGATTTCAATGAGTGCAGGATCAAGACCGTAATGCTTATAGCAGCCATCCACAGCAGTGTAAACCTATTTGTAACAGAACCTAAGGGCACATTTCATGTATGGTCGGGAGGAAAACCCACTCACAATGGAGGGCATGAGTGTTCATGGAGAATTTATACTACAAAAGAAAAAGGAAAAACTTTCCTCTATGCCTCTATGTGAATTCATCAATTTAACTTACACTTAAATGGAAAATCGCTATACAGAGACCATAAAAACGTATTATGTTACCAATTGAATGGTTTACACTGCTGGCAAGCTCAGGGAAAACATACCTTTTCACTATCACCAGCCTGAGTGAACCACATTATGAAGGATCCCATATATATCTTTAACTTTTGTACATGGCAATTCTCTTCGCATGTGCTCTCCTTACCTTAAATCAAGTGAGTGATGCGAAGAGGGATGAGCAGGGGTAGAGAAAGGAAGGAGATGTAAAGGGAAAAAAAAAAAAAGTGGAGAAGGAAAATAAAGAGAAAATAAAGTTAGGGATGAAGAAGAGACGGAAATGGAAAATAGAGCAAGAAAAGGGCAAGGTGTTTCTCAGGAGTCCAGGATAACAAATGCATCTCAATAAAGGTGAGCTGCTCTAAAAGGAAAACAATTCACACATCTTGCCTTCCTAACGTATATTCTAGTTCCACATGCCAGAAGGCGGAAGGGCAAGAAGAGACCAGAAAACAGGGAAAACAAGACCTGGTGCTGGGCAGTACCTTGGCCTAGCCAAGGATTTTCTGCAATAAATCCATTGCTTAGTGCTAAAAGACTGTATTTTATGCCCATCTTTATTCTGTGACTGCCACAGACAGCAGATGACGGTGATGGGGCTCCTTCTCTGGACCAGAGCACAGTAAAGGCTGCATGAAGGGACACTCAAGAGTCCTCTCATCCTGCTGCTTCTCTGTGGTGAGGCAAACACAGAGCTGTCACACATGGATCACTCAGAGCTCAATGTATGGAAGTCAGCTGTGGCACCTACAGCTATACCACCAAACCGTGGCTCTGGCAGTCTAACAACAGATCTTCCACTCCCAGAACTGCTGATATACGTGTATATGAAGTGTTTTTTGGGTGGTGAGGCCCTGGCACCGGTTGCCCAGAGAAGCTGTGTCTGCCCCATCCCTGGAAGCATCCAAGGCCAGGTTGGATGGGGCTTGGAGCAACCTGGGCTAGTAGAAGGTGCCCCTGCTCATGGCAGTGAGGTGGGGCTGAAGGATTTCTAAGGTTCCTTCCAACCCAATCCTTTTTATAATTCTATGATTTTATGAGTACACATTTCTGTATGTAGGAAGTGGGTTCTGATAATTGAAGTTCCTTAAACAATTTTGGATTATTTCACCATTTTTTTAAGTCAGTCTGCCACATCCCAAAGCACAGCAGTGGGACACACTGATGTGCAGCATGGGAACAAACCCTGCACATGCTTTACCCTGGTCCATTCCTCTGCCCCACCTCAGTCAGGCACTATTTGGATACCACACTAATTCAGATTCCTGCCAAGCCCCCTCTGAATTAAAGTGATGGTGACATGTGGTATCCGAGTAAGGGCCCACTCTTGGGCAGTGCAAAGGATCTTGACACGAAGGAGACTTTCCCTATATCTGTCTTCTCCCCCATCAGTCAGTGGGTCCAACTTCTCCAAAGTCTCATATTTCAGTCCCCTCTAAAATTTTTTACAGCACAGAAGTGTAAAGGAAGCAATGAAACTTTTCCCTTTAACGCTGAGTTCCCCAACAGGGAGCCCACAGGGAGCTGCTGAGAAGGGCTGGGGGTCCTTTGGAGGTTCTCTTCAACTGACCATCCTTTGTTGTCCCCCTCCCTCTCCTTCCTCTCTCATTACTGTGCAAAAATCCACCAATGCAAAGAACAAACATTCCTCCACCTAAGCACAGGAAGAAAATTAAGTGTAGGAGATTTGGAAAGTGTCGATATTTCTGCTTTAAATCCCTTGTGGAAAATCTGATGGCTTTTACTCGTGAACAACCCCCAAAAAATACTTTATTTTTTATTTCTCTTCTCTCTCCTTTCCCTCATATAGTTGTTCAGTGAATATTGAACATCTCTATCACAGGGATTACGGATGTTAATCAGGACCACACAGTCACATTAGACAGAAGTTTTTGTAGGAACTATCCTAAGGAATATAAATTAACAGTGGAGATTGTTCTGGACTGCTGACTGCAGTGTTGGTTACTTTGTGTTAAGAAAACAGCACTGTGCAAATCCCAGGAGCTCCAAGAATGATGACAGGAATGATCAAAGGAGGGCTGGAAATCTATTTATTAATGAAATATAAAGAGATTGGTAGACAACAATTATACCTTAGAAGGAAGCCCATAAGAGAAGATGTGATGCAGTATAAAAAATACTGATCAGCACAGATGAGCCAGATCAAGAGCTTCAGACTCAAAGCACACAATCAATTAAATGCTCACAAATTCAAAGCAGATGAAAAGAGATTTTGTGTTGCCCGACCTAAAACTCAGACAAATGAACATTGCTGGGATCTGCAGTGCAGCAATATTCCAGGATGGATATTTATGTATCACATAAGGAGCAGAATCACTAATTACAAAGTCTGGAAAGGGCATTACGCACAGCAGCCTTTTGGCCTCAAGCCCATCACCAGCACTGTAACCAGAACAGGATTTAAAGAGAAGATAATTTCCAAAATCCATTGCTCTGTATGCCCGTGGTGGCCCTGTAGGACACAGAGCACTGGGTGAGGTGAGCAAGGCAAGGAGCAGCAGGTCTCTGATGAAGTGTCTCACAGACACGTTTACTGTGGGCTCGCAGCTCCGCATTTTATGAAACTCTTGCTGTCCCACAACGACGTGCTAAAATCACATTGCAAAAAGACATATTAATTGTGCTGGGAGCCTGTGCTTATAATTCTGATCCATCTGATCTCACTGACCGCAGAAATCACGCTGGTGGTAAAAGGAGGTGGTTGCATCGGAGACCGGCGCACGTCGGGTCCTGTTCGACTCCAGCCACCTGAAGAAGAGCCACATAAAAATGCTGTTAAAATAAACTTTGGTAGACAGAGACCTGGTGTAAACCAAGTGTAAACTCTGAGTGGATTTTTACTACAGACCCATAAACCTCGGAAAATAAAAGTTTGTAGAGGAAACTGAGAGAGACATTTATCATGGGGACACTGGGTGCTCCCAGGCTTTGCAGGTACTGACTCCCCCCTGCAAATCTCACCTTGTTTTCCAGAGCTGGGCCAATAAATGACATTCCTGAACATTCCTTACTGCCTCCTCTATCGCAAAATTATTCCAGTCCTGGCACCCTTCCAGTCTCAGGCCGCAGCCAGCAAGGCAATTCCTTCCCTCCACTTCTGTTTTTTCACATCCCTCAGGAAAACATCACGGAAAAGACAAAGCTTTTGTTGGTTGTAGTACATCAAGATCCCAAAATTGCTCCTAATTGTAACGTTTGCAATTATTTCTAGCTTTTAATTTTTATAATGACTCTTCATGGTTCTGGTGACCAGAGGGAAAATTTTAATCCCAAATGTGCCCTAGTGTCAAAATTGCCATTACACTTCAGGAAAATAAAGGCTTTTAAAAGGCATAAAGTTTACTTATTGCAAATTAGAAATTAATATTTATTGTCAGATTTCCATTGGAGATTGAAACCTTTTATTTAACAGTTGCTGGGAGTGTAAATTATTCAAATGTTTACATTTGAATGCTGCTGTAATCTAATGATTCCATTTGCTGTAGTGTATTAGTGGTAAGATAATGAAAAGCTTCATCACAGGGTTAAGCAAACATCCAGTTGCAACTTTTTATGGCAGTGGGAGAGGCTCAATTTGGACAGCCCTGTGGTCCTGCAGAAGTCCTTGTGCTGACCTCCACTGACAGGACAATAACACACTCATTGCCTCTTCTATAGCATCAGGATGCCAGGCAGTTATTAAAAATTAGGGTAGTTTTTTCCTCTATCCCTACACAAAGGGATTAAAAATCTGCATAAACTTCATCTTGGCCAGCAAAAGGGTGGTGCAACTACAAAGGCAAAAGTTTGGTTGTTTGAAAGAGGGGATTTAAGGAGCTGAAGGAGCTGAAGGAAGAAAGTAGTTACACTTGCAAATTCTCAGCGCTGATTTTTATTTCCAAATAAAAAAAAAATTACATAAACTTATATTTTATTATATTTTTAATAAAAATAAATTGAATTGATAAATGGTGGAGAAGGTGTGCCTGTCACTGTTCCTCTCCAGGAGACCTCTCCCTCTACTGAGTTTACTTTGTCTTTTATGAGTAAAAGCCTTGAGAAATCCCTGCTGGGAAATACCCTTGCTCCAGCCAGCAGAGCAGGATCAAAAGGCAGCACCCAACTCCAGGCAAAGCTTGAGGCAACCCCATCCCTTTTGCCAATTCCCATCCCATTCCCAACCCAGGGCACAGGGAAGCACCTCCTTCCCAGCACAGCCCAGAGAGGAGCAGTTGGTCTGGCTTGGCACACAGGCAATATTTTCTGCCTTAACTTGGATTTTTCTGAACTTCAGCCATAGCATTAGGCGGTTAATTATTCCCCCTCTCCAGGGTTTTCATGGGATATCCTGTTCATGCATCCAGAGCTTTGTGTACAGCTGGCGGGAGTCTCTCATATTTAAAGAAAAAAAACTAAAAAAAACAAACACTTGAGGAGAAAAATGTTTTTTAAATGGTTAAGACGATTTTTTCTACCTCATAAAGAGCCAAAAAGAGGTAAAAGCCCAATTTTCCCACCGCTACAACCTCAGTTCCAGCCCTCACCTGTGTCACTCCTGTTACGCACAGTCCAAAGCTCTGCAGCTGCCCTTGGATTTTCTGCCAGTATAATTTTTTTAAATACACAAATATTATACTCCAGGGCATGTTTTCCTGGGCCAACAATACATGCCTCACTTTTATTGTGAGGCACAAGCCCTTCGGTTTCATGTCTTTTGACCTCCCAAGAAATGTATTAATGACCCCATAAAGCTCTCCCTGGCACGTATTCATATTAATACAATATACTCCTTTGTTTTTATATTACATAGTAAAAGGGGGGAGAGGAGGAAAACAAGACAGTGGTTTCAATATCCTTCCACCACAAAACATAGTTCAGTGGCAAAAAAAAAAACCAAAAACAAAAACCCAACAGTGATCTGAAGAGGGATAGCTGGCATTATTTAAGCTTGATTTTAGCCTGGCTTATTTCTTTGCCTGCTTATTTCTCTGTTGCCTTCGGTTACGACTCTACTCCATCCAGTAACTAAGTCCAGCTGCTGACTTTGGGAGCCACCAGCAGTGAGCCACAGATTCCTCCTGCCCACTGAAGGAACCAGCCCGTTCTGCAGCAGCATCCTGGGTCAGCCACGTCGTGATGGGGCCAGGGGAGCAGTTTGAAACAACAACTTCCCCTCCCTCCACTTTGGTCGCACTCCCAGGCACCTCGTTCCGTCACTTGTTTTCAACCTGGGGCTGGGGAATGGCAGGACAGCTCCGAAGGATTAGGTTGGAGGGAAGGAAAAGATCTGAGCATACACACAAGATCAGCTCAACGTGTTTTGTGCCTTAAGGAAATAAGGGAGAAAAAAGAACCCCAAAACTGGGGAAAATCACTTCTGCAACCAATTATTTTTTACTCCAAACCAATTAAAATTAATTTACTAGAGGCCTAGTTCAATACTTGGGCTACTCCTTGAGCCTTGTGAGCACACTGGGAGCAAGTTTTGGGGTAACTGGTTTGTGTTGCTCCCTGAACTCACATCAGCTGACGACAAACAGTTTGCTCAACGTGGGTATTGTATCCACACAGCTTGGTGCAGGATATCCATGGACACCCTCCAGTGCTCCAATCCCGCTTTTTGATCCAGTGACTGTATTAAAATCCCTATCAAAAGCTTGCAAGTAACACTGTTGTTCCATTACCAGTCTCTCATTTGCACAGCAGATATAAACATGTATCAGCACTTACAGGTGGCACAACAGGCTCAGCTCCGAGGAAAGGCAGAGATGGTTTAGGTCTGGTTGATACAAACAGAGTATGTTTTAACTGACCTTTCAATTAAGCGAAATACTTGATAAAAAAATAAAATTACAAACCCAAAATGGACACAGCAAAGCCTGTCCCAGACTTCTGAGGAGACCACAGTGCTCTGAAACTACAGAACAACTGGAATAATTATTCTTTTACTACTTACAAAACAAACAAACCCTAATTTTGACTCAGTGTTCTCAGCTCTGCTGAGGAAATCTCACAGATTCTTTACATATATGGGAGAGGACAAATATGGCCTTATCTCTACTTTACTCTTTTTAACTCTTACTTTGAAAGGAAAAACATCACAGTTCATAAAGTGTGGCCTTTTTGTTAAGGCAGAACTACTTTTTTTCCTCTAACACTTCCAAAAAAAACACTTCAAAAGTTAATAGAAGTGAGTTACTCAACAGCTCTTTTCTCCGAATTTTGACACTTTTTGGAGAAAGTGTCACCCACATAGAACACACTCGACAAACCCCATTCACACAGGAGGGATAGGGATTTTTCCAGCATTTTTAACTCCCTAGCAGCATCTTAGCTTTTGTTTATCTTTGATATTTAAGGCAGAATAGATGGGAATATTCATAATTAATAATGAGTAAACCAAGAGTTTAGTCTTTTTATTAATTTTTAAATTTAGAAAATTATTAAAAAACATGAAGCTGAAGTTATTTGGCAAGCGCCTTGCAAGGCACATAAATAAATCTCTTTCAGCAAGTCTCCAAGGGGTTTAGGCAAAACTTTGTGAATGCCAAGGAGGAAATCTAAAAACAATTTCTGGCTTGCTAGCTGAGCCAAAAAATGGACATCATGTCCAAAATACAACATGAAATATTATTTCTCGTGCTGAAGAAATGAAGTGGTGCATGTTTTCAGCTCAGGACTGTTCAAGGAGATTTCCAGCGAATCGATGTCATCAAGATTTTAACCCTTAGCACCAGCCTCACTTTAGAGCTTTCATTTCAGCTCTTTGGAGGGAGTCACAGACCACAAGGTACACTGGGTTGTTTCTTCGGTTTTGGTGAGCAAAATGTTTTGTCAGAACTTGTCCAGCCATTCTTAATAGAGGTCAATACGTGGGAAGGTATCAGTGGTCTAGAGAGGATTCCACAGTAGCCTGGTTTATGCTGACTTCTCCCCAGAGGATATCCAGCTCACTCCAGGGGATCCTACTGAAATCTTTAAGTTGCCTTCTCTAGTATGAATGAGTCACATTTCAGGGGAAGCTGAGAGAGAAGTTAGAAAAGCTCTGTGCTGAACATTACACAGAGCATTTGGAAATGGGGGTGAGTTTGGTTGCACTCGTGAAAGGATTCAGAAATCAAAGTCTGAGCAACCTGCCCTAGTGGAAGGTGTCCCTGCCCATGGCAGGGGGTGGAATGAGATGATCTTTAAGGTCCCTTCCAATCCAAACCATTCTATGATTCCATGATTTCATGATTCCTGATACTGCAAAGTCACCAGTGTGGAGCTGGCAAACTCCAGACGTGGTTGATCCGCTCTTCTTTCGCCTTGCACAGATAACAATGGAGGATGTGTGAATCAGCCATCACATGCCCCAGGCTCCTCCCTTTACAAACTTACCAACATCTTGCAAAAGTCTAAACTTTCCACATAGGGTTATACTGTGCTTGTTCCAGCAGAGAAAAGCTTTGTGGGCTTTACACCAGCTGTGGCACCTGAGGTCGTTAGAAAACCTATATGAGAGAAAGTTTTCCTAACAAAACTGCATTTTTTAAACACTGCATTGATCATGGAAAGTCTTGCCAGGTATTGGAACAGGCTGCCCAAAGAAGTGGTGGAGTCGTCATTGCTGTAATTGTTCAAAAAACATGTGGATATGGCACTTGAGGACGTGTTTAGTGATGAAAATGGTGGTGGTGCTGGTTGGACTTGACGATCTTAGAGGTTTTTTACAACCTTAACGATTGTAGAATGATCATTTTTAGCAAAGATTTGCTCTGTTGTGTTTCAGTTGATGACAGATTTGATTACACATAAACCAGAACTGAATTCCTAACTTGCTGCCATTCAAATTTCCACTCTGCTCCTGCCAGCGCCCAATTATTCCCAGTATCAGCACTCAGGGGCTGAGGTGGGAAGCAGCTGGGGCCAGGTGGAACACTAGGCAGGGGGATTGCCAGAGTTGCATCTAAGAATCATCCTCTACACAATTTTCACAGCTACCTGATCCAAAAAGCATCCACTGAGTGAGCACAAAACCAGCAAATAGTTTATAGAATGTCTGTACTTGTGCTTCCATTTCCCCCGATGCAGAAGAGCAGTGATATCCTGAACACAAATATGAAAACTAATATATTTTACAGACCCCCAACTCTTGCACAATACTCTATAGTTATGAAGGGACAGACCTGCAGGAATCACACACAGACTGTCTGTGAGTATTGAACATCTGCAGTATCTACCCCTGCAATTAAATTTGCATCTTCAAACAAAACATCAGCAGAATTGACAGATTCTTTGTTTAAATAAGGTTTGCTGCAGCTTTGAGATTTTAACTATTGTTATCGACAATACAAATGAAGGTTTATGGAATGTGGATATGTTAATTCCTTCCTTCCCCTGATTAAAAACACTGTATGGCTCACTGAGAATCTGAGAGTGGAGCTTTTTAAATTCCTGTAGACACCAGCTCCCAGCACACTGATCTTTAATGCATCACGTCACTTCCAGGTTACCTTTTACCAAAAATGAATATAATAAAATCATAGGCACCAGCTAAAAATTCCACTTTAAATATTCCTTCATCACAACTGCTTTTCAAGTCAGTGATTCTTGGGGAGAAAAAAAAAAAAATGTCGGTGTACTTTTGAAAAGGGCGCACATTTGTATTGCCCAGGTTGGATTAAAAATCCTTGCAAATGTTCCTCTGCTGACAATGAGAAGTTAAAAGCCTTTTCCTGGCTGCGTGTCGGCATCTAAACCAGAAAACTGAGCTTTTGCTGTCAGCTTCCTACCTCTGGGATTATCACAAACTTTACTCTCTTGGCATCCTGATTTGTTCAATCTGTGGGATTGGTCAAGCTCATTTCTGACAGAAACCTTGAGGGAGGGTTTAGGAGACATAAATGAGCACATTGACACCCATGTGACATACTTTCTGCATGCAAAAATTGCCTAATGAGAAAAAGGACCCACCGATTTTTTTTTAATCAATGGACAAAATTCAATTATTTATTGAAGTTGCCATCAAAATTCTGTTTATTTAGAGAATTACAGAATGGTTTGCATTAAAAGGGACATTAAAGCTCATCTCATTCCACCCCCTTCCATGTGCAGGGACACCTTCCACTAGCCCAGGTTGCTCCAAGCCCTGTCCAACCTGGCCCTGGACACTTCCAGAGATGAGGCAGCCACAGCTTCTCTGGTTAACCTAATTTACTCCACTAAAGGACAGCACTGATTAACTTACAGTGACCAACAGAAAATTTTGGCTAAAATTCAGCTCTCTCTTGAATAGAAACCTAGAATTGCCACCTCACGTTCTTACCAGCCCTTGGGCTTCCACTCAAATCATTTGACCTGCAAAAGGCTTTTAGCTAGCTATCTATCTAATCTATCTATCTATCTATCTATCTATCTATCTATCTATCTATCTATCTATCTATCTATCTATCGTACTTTGTGATGCAAATAAAATTTGCATCTCACTGGTTCATTCATCATCAGTGGAAAGATACAGTTCTACTATCACATAGCATGTGATTTTAGAGATTTGTCATTGCAGAAATTGAGATATTTTGTACACATAAAGACAAGCTCAGGTGCTAAAGCCACTCCTATTAAACCATCTCTGGCAGAGAACAGACCAGGGATATCAATTTGACCCAACCAGGTCTGCCAGGGGGTCATGGGACAAAGTGACTCATTACCATCCCTGGCACAGCCACAGGAAACCTGGTTGACTGGGGATGGTGATATGGCCAGAATAATACAAATTTATACACAGGATTTATCATTTTGCTTGGAAAAAGCTGCAAGGAGAGGTACAGTGGTCATAGAAAGAGGTTTATGTCCAACTGCTCCAGGACAGAGGACCTGTGCAGGAATTGAACTGAGGACAGCCTGAGCTGAAGAGTTCTGACCAAATTTAAAAGCTGTGTTATTAATTCAATGCTATTAATTCAATGCTATTGATTAAATACTTGAAAGAAGTGTGGAGCCAAGTGGGCGTCAGGCTCTGCTCCCGGTGAACAGGTGACAGGACGAGAGGAAACGGCCTCAATTTGTACCTGGGGAGGTTTAGGTTGGAAAAACCTCTTTGTGGAAAAGGTTGTCCAGGCCTGGCACAGCTGCCCAGGGCAGGAATAGAAACACCAGCCCTGGAGGGATTTAAAAGCCATGGGGATGTGGCACTTGGGGACATGGGTTTGTGGTGGCCTTGGCAGTGCTGGGGGAATGGTTGGACTGCATGGTCTCAGAGGTATTTTCCAGCCTAAACTATTCTGTGCTTCTGTGAGTTCTATAATAAGGTGCATGTTGATGCTTCTCGGAGTAAAATACAGTCAATAAACCACAGCATTTGGATTTAAGAAATGTGCCTTTCCTTCTGCAGAATCTCTCCCAAGTTTTTTAAAATTATTTTTTTGTCTTTTTTCCCTTTTGTAAAGAAAAAAAAAAGGAGAAAAAAAAAATCAAAGCACAGCAAATTAATAGAAAACAACTGAAAACATGTGAAAAAAGCAAACACGCAAGCAAGAGCTATCCCTGTCAGGAGGTTTTCCATAAATCCTAACTTCTCATCATCTGAAGATTTACTTCTTTAGCAGCAGATGGTGTGACCCTTATGCAATTAGTTAGCTCTGCTCTTAGAGAGATAGCGCTCTTCAAACCCCAGTGTTGTTGCTGACAGAAACATTTTTAAAGCACTATGCAAACAAGACTACTTTCTTTAATTGCAGCATGCAAATGGGATGGAGAGGGATGGAAGGAGGTGAATATTAAGCACTCAGCCCAATGCAGCTCTGAGATGGAGCCTTCACTGGCAGGGTAATGAGGGAAACAAAGAGCATCCACTGAAAGAGGATTTATTAGGAAGAAAATCTTCCCTGTGAGGGTGGGAGGCCCTGGCACAGGTTGCCCAGAGAAGCTGTGGCTGCCCCATCCCTGGAAGTGTCC
>VXAY01002786.1:103456-248456 GCA_013399855.1 Oxyruncus cristatus
CAAGAAATCCAGTGGAAGTTATTCAAATTTAGACACATGGAGGAAAATGGGATCTGCAAAATATTAACTGTAATAGCATTCAATATAAATACAATTCCAATGAAATAAAGGTTTCTCTCTTCCTTTAGCACCTTCTCCCAGTTGTTTTTTTCCTGTATTGATAATTATTAGCACTCACCCTGGGTTCTCCTGCCCAACCTGACACCCTCAGCCAGCAAATCATTTTTAATGGAGAGCAAAGGAGGGAAACTGAGGGCTGGCTGGATTAACTATTTTGCCCAAGGTCACAGGCAGGTCGATTTATGGGTAGGAACAGAAATTAGACTCAGTCTCCATCACTTGAACAAGAGTGTCAAGCACCAGATGTGTGGCACAGCTGGAATGTGAGTGACCCTGGTTGGTGCACCCCAAAACACTGCACTCCTCTGGAATCAGGATTGAGGATTCCTAAGGAATTACAGACAGTAGGGATACCTGGTTTGGAGCCAAGCCCGTACACACACACACTTACCCCACAAGGTCCAAGCCACTCCTCCAACACCAGCTCTCAGCAAAGCCCTTTTTCAGCATGAGCACTATTCAACTCCTATTGGGCTCTCAGCGTGGCTGAAGTCTCCAGATTTGGATTTGGCAGGTGTAGGGATGAGGCAGAACAACACCTTCAGTCCAACCTGAGATACCCTGAAAGATCTCACTGAAACACGGCAGAAATCTGAAATCGTCTCTGAACCACAAGCAGGATTTATCCTTAAACCCAGAGCAAAATCCTGCCCGACCTGAGCACTGGGCTGAACACAGACACCCTCAGCCTCCCACAGCCTGCCCGTGAAAGCTGGGAATTTACTCTCCCGTGGACACAAGTGGCCAAGACCACCCTGCCAGAGAACAGATGATTTTTCCCTCGAGCCTCCCTCACATCACTGATTTCTCCCCTTATTACACAGCTCAGCTGTGGACCCCCTGCCACCGGGAGCCGGGTGCTGGAGGAAGATGCCACAGCTCTGCCATGTGCTGGGTCTCTTGTGTGACCATCACCTGAGCCAGGACTGAAAACTCCCTTCTTACTAAGGCAGATTTTAGGAGAAAACAGCAAAATTTGTACAAATTGTGTTTATTGTCATTGGTACAGGCTGTGTATTCTCATAATCCCGGGCAGTGTTACAGATTAACAATATAATTCAGGCATCAGGTATTGATTTCTGACAGTCGTGCACCTGTAATATCTATTCCCCCTAAAGAAAGTATCTGACTACTCAAGTTTGTAAAAAAAATACTCACAAATATTATCAAAACACTCTGCTAGACGCTCCCTCACAGGAATTTTTACCGATTGACATTACCACTATTCTGTCTGTTGGTTTTGTTAGTGTTTTTTTTTTAAGTGCAACAAATATCTTTACCTTTTTACATAGAGTTTTATCAGAAAACCTAATAAAAAAGACAGTAAAGAAGCAAAGTTAGCTATTAGATAACAGTTCTTGCTGCCAAAAGCCATAATCTGACACAGATTGAGACTGGTACAGTAGTCAATTAATGGCTCAGTGCTCATACAATAATGACCTACTAACCTGATGGTGTGTTGCTCTCACATTTTGCTGTCCCCTGGGATGCCACTGTCACTGTGTTATCTATTGCCTGCTTCCCTATCAAAGAAAATAAGCAGAGCTGAAATGTATGTACGCATCAAGCTCTGTAGTTCATTGCACACCAACCCCAGCAACTGGAGGAACAATAGATTTATAAGTTTATCCTACATTAAACCAAACATGCCTGACTGCACTGTAAATTACTAAATAATAAACCAGGTGGTGTAAGATCCTGGCTTGGACAGAATATAAAAATCTATCAACCTGTAAAATACAATAACCATAAACGTGCTCTGTAGCTGATGGCTCAGGTAAACCATCCACCTCCAGCCACAGAGGTTTTGCCGGAGTAAATTGCAACAAAAGGTTTACTAAATTTAGGTCTGGAGCACTTTTTCATTTTAGGCAACACCATCAATAGGAGAAATATAATTGAGCTAAAACCAGTGGCAAATGTGTTTGTTTTGTTTACATTTCTTTGTCTCTAATGGAGCTATTTCATGGTAATGTGCTGTGTTTCCCAGCATATTGCCACGGGCATTTAGTCTGATCTCTAAAGAGAAGATGAACTACTGCATAAGGGCATCTTTCTTCAGGATTCAAACTTCACATTCAAATTAGCTTGAAGTAGTAGGGGAGGTGCAAAATGCAGAAAGCTGAAAGGTCAGGGCACTTGTTTCCTTAGAAGGGGCTGAATCTCGCTTTAAAATAAACCCCCAGCAGTTGTGTTAGTGCAATAAAATACTTTGCACGCTGTCGTGCACACCATTAGCCCTACCCCGAATTATATCTGAGATTTTTAATAAGTCCTACCTTTGCCACCAAAATTAATTGCCATGAACTGCAGAAAACATTCTATCAAGACGTTCAAAAATGATTCAATAAATCACAGCTCCAAAATCTGCACTAATAATTAATTCCATTTTCGGAGCTTTTCAATAAACCAAGCAGGTTAAATTTATATGATTTACAAACAGTGTTTACATTCATAGAGGGACAGCTAATTGCTGCACAGTTTGACATCGTTACAGGGAAGTGCTGGGGGATGCAGACAGTTTAATTAGGGGTGGCTTTAAGTTCACAATATGACTGGTACCACAGTGCCTTTCTAATGTGCTTATATAGGATGATCATACACACCACTGCATTTCTTCTTTCTGTACTCTCTGTCTTTACAACAGAAAATAAAGTATTTTTTGTTCAAAGGCAGCTGACACAGTATATATTTCCCTCTCAGTTTTATTCACTTGCTTTGCAGAGCATAAAGAAATGTTTCTTAACCTAACAAAGTGCATATTCAATTGCAGATGCATGTACCTCGCTGCGACGTGAGCAAAACACTTACAAATCATGTTCTCGGCTTCTCCCAAATTCTCCCACTCAATGCAAAGCACCATAAACTCCCCTGAAATTACTGGGAACTCAGCACCCCATGAACAGAGCTCATCTTTTACCTGGATTGAACCTGAGGTGAGCACACGCCCCCCCAACACATCCCCACACAACCCTGGTGGGGTTTGAGGTTGTTCCCCCACCTTTTTTTGGTGGAAAAATGGAAACTGCCTTGCAGGGAGCACTTGACTTTCAGGGAGGCAGGTGCTCATGGGAAATTCTCCAGCCTCTCCAAAAAAGCTCTGCTCTTTCCCACCATCGCCCAGTAAAGCATCACCCAAACCCACAGAGAGACCTTCATAAATCAGAGGGCTGGGCAATCACCAACTCTGTGAGGTTCAACAAGGGCAGGTGCCGGATTCTGCACCTGGGATGGGGCAATCCTGCATATGCAAACAGAGTGAGGAATGAGATGATGGAAAAGCAGCGCCAAGAAAAGGCCCTGGGAGTCCTGGTCAGTGGCCAGCTGTCCATGAGTCAGCAGTGCCCTGGCAGCCAGGAGGGACAACCCTGTCCTGGGGGCATCAGGGACAGCATCACCAGCTGGGCCAGCGAGGGGATTGTCCTGCTCTGCTCTGACCTGGGGTGGCCTCACCTTCAGTGTTGGGGTAGTTTGGGGCACTGCAATATGAGGAAGATATTAGGCCATTGGAGAGCATCCAAAGGAGGGCAACAAAGATGAAGATCCTTGATTTGAAGCCGTGTGAGGAGCAGCTGAAGACACTTGGTGTGTTGAGCTGGAGAAGAGGAGACTGAGGGGAGACCTCACTGGGGTCTTCAACATCCTCCCGAGGGGCAGCAGAGGGGCAGGAACTGATCTCTTCTCTCTGTGACCACTGACAGGACTCATGTCAGGGGAGGTTTAGGTTGAATACTAAAAAGTGGTTCTTCCCCCAGAGGATGGTTGGGCACTGAACAGACTCCCCAGGGCAGTGGGCACAGCACCAAGACTGACAGAGCTCTTAGGTACATGGTGTGACACCTGGGGATGGTCCTGCAGGGCCAGGAGTTAGAACTCAATGATCCTTGTGAATTCCTTTCAACTTAGAATATTCTGATTCTGTGATACATATTTGGGCCCCCAATGTCACAACTGGAGCCTTTTGTAACCTGAAACCAAGAAACTTAATTAACAATATCAGTAGGAAAACATCTCACTGACAGCCAAGCCTGGGCATCTGCCAAGGGACAGAGTAAAGGTGGCTGCTATACAACCTGTTTTCATCACTGAATATTTTTTTCTCTTGATTTGGCAGGGACAGATCATCTAAGCAGCCTCCTCATTTCTTTTTAAGTAAACTGGGCTGAAATATTATTATCCTACTATTATGAGGTGTCTCCATCACTTATTTTTCACAGCTGGGCAGGGGAATATAGCATTGCTGTTCTGGAACATGAGAGCAGTTCACTGCAGCATCCTGCTCCTTCCAGCGTCCAGACGTACACCTGCAGAATATGATCATGTTCCTGTTCTAGTGTCAGCCTGGATGTTTGCATTATCTGCTCATCTGTGTCTCCCTGTGTAATGGAGCCCTTTCACTCACCGTGAAATGAAACTACCTGGGAGACATTCACAAGGCCAGAACTATTTCAGAAAACAATTTGTGATAAGGAAAAAACCAATTTATCCAATTAGAAGTGCACAAGTAACTTAGATAAGAAGAATACAGCTGTCCACCCACTCTGGAATTTGTCCAGGAGAGGGGTGATGCACCCACTGCTGCACTGAGTGCTGGGGGATCTCTGCAAGCACTTCCCACATCCCCATCCCAGGAACCACTGCACTGGGTGCACAAGGGTGAAGAAGGCAGAGATCATCAGCAGTGTTCTCGTGGTCCTTGGTTCAGAAAGCCACATCAGAGGTCCAATCTGCCGAACAATGGCATCTCTCCGTGCAGGACCAACTCTTGGTCTCGTGTCAACTGCTGACTGAGCGGCAGAGAAAAGAGGTTTTCTTTATTCACCACATCCACATTCACAGGTTTTGATTTCACCAAAAAAAAAAAAAAAATCACTGGAAAAGTTACAGAAGGAGACTGAAAGCATTGGATTTCCATTCAGTCGCATGGAGTTTAATCCTGGACATGTTGAAAAAGTTTAACCTGTGAAAAAGGTACTGAGCTCTGCATGTCCCAGTGTCCATGGAAAGTTTTTTTGCACTAGTTAGAAATTTAAGGAATTTTCTGGCAATGCGTTTTTGATACGTAACTTCATGTTAGAACAACTGGCAATGGTAAAGTTGTTACGGTCTATTTATCTTTATTTAATTATTTTTATGCACCCGTCACTGTAGCATCTGGATCAAATGTAATAATGCATTAAATTAAACTGTCTAGAGTGGAAAACAAACTGTTACCACAACCCCCCGACAACAACCACCACAGTGATAACAAAAGACAAGATCTTTCAAGGTACAGAAGTCCAGTGGCCAGAGATGGGGACAAAGCCAATGTGAGATGAGCGTATTTGGCATAATAGAACCCCAGAATGCATTGGGTTGGAAGGGACCTCAAAAATACCTCTTTCCACTTCCCTACAATGGGTGGGGACACCTTCCACTAGCCCAGGTTGCCCCAAACCCCATCCAACCTGGCCTTGGACACTTCCAGGGATGGGGCAGCCACAGCTTCTCAGGGCAACCTGTGCCAGGGCCTCACCACATTCATAGGGAAGGATTTCTTCTCAATTATCCCATCTATCCCTGCCCTCTGGCACTGGAAAGCCATTCCCCTTCATCCTGTCACTCCATCCCTTGTCCCAAGTCCCTCTGCAGCTCTCCTGGAGCCCCTTTATGCACTGGAAGGGGTTCTCAGGTCTCCCCAGAGCCTTCTCCTCTCCAGGTGAACACCCACAGCTCTCCCAGCCTGGCTCCAGAGCAGAGAGGCTCCAGCCCTCAGAAAATCTCCGTGGTCCCCTCTGGATTCATTCCAACAGGTCCACACCCTTCTGGTGCTGAGGATCCCAGGATTCAGTACTCCAGGTGGGATCTCACAGAAGAGAGGAATAGAGGGAGAGAATCAGTCACAAAATGAAAGGTGTCTGAGGTATGAGGGACCCTAC
Organism: Oxyruncus cristatus; assembly: GCA_013399855.1. Classification (NCBI taxonomy): domain Eukaryota; kingdom Metazoa; phylum Chordata; class Aves; order Passeriformes; family Cotingidae; genus Oxyruncus; species Oxyruncus cristatus. The sequence goes on from VXAY01002786.1 coordinate 109,495, forward strand.
AAGGCCTTTCTTTTGGAGCAGCTTCCTCCAAGTCTGCACTTGCACTTGAGCTAGGAAGCTTCAGAGACGGTGAGTGAATGAAGATACAGCTGAGATGCTGTTAAGAAGACCAGGGCTATAAATATTTTGCACCTTTCAGTAGCCTGGAGTGGTGGACAACTTAACAACAGTTAAAAGAGGTAAATTCTGTTCCTCTTTGTACACGACTCTATTGATTTCACATTCTACACTTTCTTAAAGTGCTGAGATCATTATGTGTCTTTTAATAGATTTTGACTCCAGAGACAAACATGTTGAGAGCTGTCATCATCAAGATGCCTGCTGTCATTGTGCCATCTTCTTAACCTAACGTAAGGAAATTCATATTTAGCGAACGAGGAAATTACTTTGGGTATGTATCATTCAAATCCTTAAGGATTATTGGCTAATTAGGAGGACAGTAATGTAAATTTGCCTTGTGTCAGGTTTTCAGGAACAGTAAAATAACATAATTAAGCAGTGAGCAAAGTAGATCATTTAAGCTACTCCTCACTGACAAATGTATATGATGTCTAAATATACCATGGGCTTCTAAACTGGTAACTAATGAGAACTGACTGGAAAGTCTAAAACAATGGTTTAAAAGAGAAACTGAGTGTGTTAATCCATAGTAAATAGCTCTAACTCATACTTGGTGGTACTAAGGAGAAGGAGGGTGATGTTAAGGAGGAGGGTGATGTTTTCAGTCCTGTGTCCCCAGCTGGTGGGCAGAGGTGCAGTTGGAGTAGCAGAGGCAGCCCAGACACCTTCCTCCTCAGTTTCACAAGAAACCAGGGAATATGTGCAGCTGCAGCAAAGCCACATGGAAATTCAGCACGAAACCCAGCAAGCTGTTTGAATATGCAATTGCGAACGTGTTTGGGGTTATTACAACCTTCTTCTTTTTTTTTTCCTGCTTTGATTCGCCCTCTGTTTGCTGAGTGGTGACTGTGCATGACACACTCTACCGGAGCGTTGTGTTACTCTGTGCACAACCTTTGCTTTACATCTTGTTGGAGCAACCCTGTCTGAAATCAGTACCTGGGGCTTCTCTGTTACTTCAGGACGGTGGCACAAAGCAGAGAATGGAGTGACAAGAGCTGGGGGCAGAGAGCAGCCCCCTGCAGAGGATCCTCACCCCTCCAAACAGCCCCCAGAGGTCCCACGACTTGCGGAAGGTCATTAACACAAACTGCACAGCCAAATTCTCCTCAGCCGCTGCGTGGGAACGTTAATATTTTTAACTTCAGATGTTTCAGTTTAATAACTGGACCTCAGCACTGCAGCAGGGGATGGGTGGGCAGCTCATGCAGGAGTGGGAACATTTTCAGTGCTCCAGCCAGAGGCACGGACTGAAATTGGTTCGTAAGGTCCTGCAGTTGATCATCCTTCTGCCTGAACAAACAGTTCCCCAAACAAGGCATTGGCAGAGGATCTCCTCTGAAATCCCTCAAACAAGGAGAACTTGTTCCCATTCCCCATCACCTACTTTATGTCTGTTGTTCCTGGGTGTGACGATGCTCCCAGCCAGGGCTGGTGCCATAATCACCAACTCCCAGCACTGGAGTGTTGGCACATCCCCTCTTGCTCAGCATTTTGGGTGGTTGCCGCCTGCAAACAGCCATCCCACCACAAATATCTCATGGAAAAACCCTTCTCAGTGCTTCCCATTAGTAGCAGCAGCTCATGAATGTAGTTTTACACTTTATTCCAGCCCCTCTGGTTTTCCCACTCCCAGATGGTTTTCCCACTCCCATCTGTTAGCCCATTCACTCTCACCCTTTCCTTCTTTTTCGTATCAACATTCATATTTCCAAATTCTTCAAACCACTGTGGTTATAACTTCCAGCTGCATCCATAGCATGAAGCAATCATCTTCCCTAACTTACTGTGGATGTTTTCACACACTGGGAATAGATTCAGGATGGAGAAAGATGTTATTGCAGTTTGGTGTAAGATACCAGAAAGGGATGAAATGGCAATGAGGTGACAAATCTGATGCCCTTATTTGTACTTTACATTTGAATTTGCATCTCTGGGGGGATTTAAAAGTGTAGATGTGGCACTTGGGGATATGGGTTAGTGGTGGCCTTGGCAGTGCTAGGGGTTGGTTGGACTTGATGGTCTTAGAGGGTTTGTCCTACTTATAGGATTAGGTGATTCCATGATTCTCTCCACTCAAAACCACCAGACTTGGAATGATCTTAGAAGATGAGACACTGTTTTAGCGCACACCAAGGCATGGCTTATTACACACTTTGCTAAAAAGAGTGTCCTAATTCAAGCCTGATGGGCACCAACACTCCAACATCCAAGAAAAGCCTATTTCCCAAACATTGCACCTCTGCTAAGCTCAAAAAACTCCAACAATTAAAAGCGTTCAAACCCACCATTCCTCTGACTGCAAACACATATAATTTACTTTTGGTTCCATGCCACAGTTTGCAATTACATTGAATAAGTCATTTACAACCGTCTGCTAATCAAAGAGATAATACGTAGAATAAGTGTTTCAGAGCAATTAAATCTTTTTTTCTATCATTAGCTAAAAAAGGTTATTTTTTGCAGCCTCTTTGTGCTGAAATGTAACAGCACAAATATAGTACTTTGTTATCAGTTTAAAAATTGAAACCTCTGTGCATCTTTTTTTTTTTTTTTCCTTCTGGGTTCCAGTTAAATAAGATTGCCTTTCATGAGAAATGCTTGCAAATTATCAAAGACTTCCTTTCAAACAAGCTGAGAGAGAATGGAGCAAATGTGCTCCTTCCAAAGTAATTGGAATTTCTATCTAAATTATTCTTGGACAAATTAAAAGTGCCAAATGTAAGTCACTTTTTATTGGGAAGAATTCTATTATAGTTTGTAATAAAGGAAAACTAAAAAAAACATGCCACAACACCCTTGGAAAAGTGGGCAGTATTTTAGGAAGAAGATCGAGAGCTCTCAGCTTCCTATGATGCTTATTAAAAACTACTTTCAATGAGGTGATTAGGGAGAAAATTGTCAAGTAAGCAGAGAAAAAAATTACTTCTCAGCCTAATCAGTGTATCACAGAATTAGTTCTTTTGTCCTTTAGAGATAACATCCAACCGATGGGCTTGTCACCATGGAAAAAGGCTATTTTGATTTTATACACTCTAGCTTTTAAATATTAATTTTCATACGAAGGAAAATCTTTTTGTAGCTAAAACCTCGACCTGGCTCCTAATTCCAGCACAGGAAAGGGCAGTTGTCACCCCAAAACTGAAGTCATTTTTAGCCCTCTGTGTCTAATCCTGGTGAGAGCCAGTAAAATAAATCAGCGAGGAGTAAAAGTAAAATTTGCAATAACCTGATACTACTGCCTCATCCTCCCACATCTCAGCACATAAAACTTACTGTCAGAAAAACTCACAGCATGAGAATTAATCAAGGAACTCTTAAAATACTCCAAGCACCTTCCTTCTGATGACTAATTTGCCTTTCCTATTGCAAACTACTAATTTTTTATCTCAATCGATATGTACGAATATACCTTCCCATCAATCACCCGGGGCAAGGACAAACTTCCACTATTTATGTAAGACTGACTACAAGATGAAACAAAAATTGACTACAGCCAACCTGGGCCCCTGTAACAGCAGCAGAGGGAGGGAGGGAAGGGGAAAGGAGGGGTGGGAGCAGAGGCAGTGGGCACCTTGGGGAGGAACGAGGGGCTGGTGGGAGAGGAATCTTCACCTGGCAGCACATGTGGGCAGGGAAAATCGAGGGGTGGCAGAGCAATGGAAAGAACCATAAAGAATCTCTTAGAAATGCCCAAAAAGTCCCAGGGGAAGAAGTTCAGAATGAGCAGGAAAAAGGGAACAATAGAAAAATGGCTGAAATGTAAGAAAAATGCCCAGAATTGCTCTGTGGAGAGAGGAGAGGGCAGAGATTACTCAGATTGGAGCAGAGTGGCCCCAGCAGAACCCAGGAGGCTTCAGGGTTGGATTAATAGGGGAGATTTTCTCTATCCAATCAAAAGCATTAACACTCAAGGAGGGTTGAGCTGGAAGTCCACTGAAGCATTTGAGGATGGAAACAGCCACCTGAAGCAGCGCTTGCATGTAAGGACATGCACATCCAAGCCAGACACATCCCACACATCTCCAGACACTTCCGAACTCCATGGGCACACCTGCAAAATCCATGTAGAGCTCACAGAGCTCTAGACAAGCCCAGCACCTCGGGCTGCCTCCAGATCTGCCCAGACCTGCTTTAGGGGTGAACGTGGCACAATTTCAAAGTGCAATTCTTGGCTCATAAGCGAAATGTAAGCACTGCTACACCACACACATAAACCACGATTTCTTAGTGAGGTTGTGTCACTTCAAGGATGTGGAAACTCAAATGTGAATTCAAAAGATGTTTCTTGCTAAGGAGCTGCAAAGAAAAACAGTGGAAAGAGGCAGAAGTGGTCACTGTGTCTCAGTCTCCGCTCCCTTGACACATTCCACTGAGGAGGCTTTTTCACTGGAAAAATAAAGAGAAGAAACAGGTAAATGGATTTAAAGGGGGTTATAAGAAAGATGGGGCCAGACTTTTCAGTTGTCTAGTTTAGTTTAGTTAGCCAGTTGTGACAGGACAAGGTGGGTGCTTTAAACTAAAGGGAGATTCAGATAAGATAAAATAATTACATTTTTTATGGTGAGGGTGGGGAGGCCCTGGCACAGGTTGCCCACAGAAGCTGTGGCTGCCCCATCCCTGGAAGTGTCCAAGGCCAGGTTGGACAGGGCTTGGAACAACCTGGGCTAGTGGAAGGTGTCCCTGCCCTTGGCAGGGGGTTGGAATGAGATGTTTTTAAGTTCTTTTCCAACCCAAACCATGTCATGATTCGTTGCAGGGACATCGGTTCTGAGTTCTTCTGCTTTCCACCCAGGAAATTTCGGCTGGGCTTTCTCTGGAGCATGAGGATCTGCCACCTTTTCCTTATCAAGATAGAGGATCACAGCAGCCATGAAGTCCAATGTTTCAGGAGATTAAATGCAGCAGAGAAAGGAATCAAAGAAGGAAACAGCGGGACAAAGCACTGGAAACACACCACATGAATTCCCATGCACTGACTTGGAACAGAAGGATGTTGAATCTTGGGTCTGTTATTTTTCATGAGCAGGATCCATATTTTCTTGATAAAAATGACTAAATCACCCATTTAAAGCCACTTTTGGCATAAGCTCCTCCACTAACCATTCCAAATCAACACACACCCTGGGGCAGTTCAGACAGTGAAGAGCAGGGGACATGAAAGGACTGAAAACCCCCTCAAATAAGGAGATACAGCTGACCAGGATATGCTTTAGCAAAAAGCTTTGGATGTGCTTGGTTTGGCAGACAAAGTTAGGCTGATGGACCTCAGTAGGACTGCACCTGCGAGTGAGTCACATTATTAAGGTTATAGATGTGCCTAATTACCTTGATGAAATATGGTCCAATTTGTTAATTTAAGTGAGTAAAGTAGTAAATCATGTTAAATACTGTGGCACTGTGGGGCTGCTTCTGAGCAAACTGGATTTTGTGTAGAATGAAGAATTTCAGTTCAGAGTTCAGGACTCTCACTCTCCCCGTTCTGGGGCACTTACACACATTTTTCTCCCCCACAAAAGGCACTTGCAGCACAAAACAAAAGGTATTGTAAATAATAATCTTTAAAAATACCTTTAAAAATACATTTAAGGGTATAAACATTAACTTCTGTGAGACAAGGAAGAGACATATGTACACAGATCTATGCTTGTTTCAAAACTAGAAAACGTATTTCCCTCATCCTTGTGATGTTAATCAATTCAGCTCATTAAACCCTGACTAAGAATTTTAAATCAAAGTTAAGTTTCCACATACTATTAAAACTAAATGAAACAATAACAAAAACCCCAAACCCACACAAGCAGTAAAACCCTCCCCACTGCATCTCTTTTCCTCTCTATCACAAAAAAGGCTCAAGAGACTCTAAATTTGACTCTTGGTACTACTAGTCAGATCGGTTTTATTAATTAAGACAAGGAACTTACTGGAATTTACCTTGAAAAGACCACACAAGGTACATTATTAGAATAACCTCCTTATAAGGAATAGAAACAAGAAAAAAAAGAGAAGAATGTAATTGGAATTCATGCTATGGCAGTGTCAGAATAGGTTACTGCACCCACACTGCAAACCTGCCCCCCACCTCTAGCAAGGAAAAGCAGAGGACACTGAGTTTTCTCAAGTTGAGGAATTTATTAAACGGAACAAAGAAAATAAATGTGAATTCTCCAAAAATGGGATCCCAGAATGGTTTGGATTGGAAGGGACCTTAAAGACCATCTCATTCCAACCACCTTTCACTAGACCGGGTTTCTCGAAGTCCCAATAGTTACAAGCTGAAATTATTGGAATGTCTCTCAAACATTGCAGATCATTTCAGATCATACCACAGCAAACCAGACAAGTAGCTTTACAAGAGAATGAGTGACGTTACAGTTAATAAGATTTTTTTTCTTAATTTATATTCACAAGACATCTTTTAAATTCCCCCTTTCTTTATGAGAAGGGTGCCCACAACATTCAAAATAAGCTCAGCAGGAAGAGGTGAAGACTGAAAGGGATACCCCATGTTCACACGACTCTGTGAAGGTCCTTGTTCCCCCTTTTTGGTGCCTGCCCAACATCCCAGGCCCTTTCCCATCACTGCATCATCCCTGGTAGGAACATGCACAGTACCAGGAGCAGGAGCAGGATGGAAGGGGAGAAAAGCCTTAGGTCTAGGGGATGCTGCACAGCAGCTCAGGACAGCTTAGATTTGAAATTAGCCTGGCTAGAATTTGCAGATGGCTCTTTCTTGTTGTAGCTCTCAAAGTGCTGTAAATTTTGGTGTTATATCTGCTGTACCTTCCTGTCTTGCCAAGTGCTCAAACTGAAAACAAAACCTAAATGAGCTCCCTGAGAGAGAAAAAGCCAAGCTGAACAAGCCTGAGCCTCATGAAGACTGATAAATTGAGCACTTGTCCACCAATTTCATATCCCAGTGAAAACTGGATCCCCTTTTAAATGCTCAGGAGGTATAAAGGGAATTTTCAAAGGGAATCTTGCTACTTTGGAGAGCAACACCTCGACTTGGGCTGCTCTGTGTGTGCCCTGCTCCAACTCTCACTGAGACACACAATATCAGGCAGCATCGTGGCTTCAGATTATTGGGCTACAATGAATATTAATTCAGCTCTGTGCTTACAGAATGACTAACTCAATCAGTGAGTTTATTTGAGACATATTTAAGAAGGGGTATTTATGGATTAGGCCCAGATTTTAGAAATGAAATGGGAGACAATCTAACAAATCTATCAGGAATAAGATCAACAACTTAAAGTTTAAACCAATCATCTTGAGTCTATATTTGAACTTGGATATGCAGATGTGGTGCACAAGTCCCAATGGTTCAGCAATACACTCAAAGGATCAACAGCCCTATAGACAGCTAAATTACTCGGAAAGCCAGGGAATTTATCAAACATGAATTTCAAAGTGGATTCTAGCCTGCAGGAAAAAATGGAAGTGCCCATTAATGTACATACAAAATAAATGTTGTCTGCAAGCTCATTCAACTATTTATTTTTGACACAGAACTGGCTAAAGATTTTTTAATTTACATAAAAAGGTACAAAGCCTGTAACCCCTTTGATGGAAGAGATGGGAATAAATATCCTGCAAAAGAGGGTTTGTTTGTTTTTTAAAGGAGCACTAACAACCTCGCAGGTACAACACAAAGGAATCATTTACGCTCCTTCACATCTATTAGTGCATTATTTATAACTAACTCCAATTTGAGAACGTTGGCATTAAGTATGTTTCTCACATGTAGAGGAAATTCTTACAAACTGATCATATATTATGGATGAAAATTGTAACAGCTACACCGAAACTAGTTAAAGCAGACGTGGCTGAACTGAATGAACACTGGAGTGGGCCCTTCCTAAGTTAGGTGCTGCCCAACTATTTGTTTATTTTACACACCAAACCAAAGAAAAGGGAAGTTAAATCCATGTATTGCTGACAGATCATTTATGAACAAAATTTTGGCTTTAATAACAAAATATTTCACAGCCAAGACTAAAAAAGAAATAAAAATCATTGAATCATCCACAGGTCTTTCCAAATCAAGATGCTGCTTTGCCTGTAGAGAGGGAGGGCCTGAACATCATTAAATCAGAATAAACTACACATAAATTATGTAATATAAACTTATAACTACATATTTTAAAACAAAATTTCTATTTCACTCCTAAATGAAATAACCTTAAATCCTCCCAACACTTCTAAGACGTGGCCTATTGCCCACCCCAAACTTGCCAAAACTGGCATTCAGGAGAACATATCCCTCTTTCAAAAGGAACTCATTAACTATGTTGTGATTCATGGGATTTACTCCATCAGTCTTATGACTCAGTAAGTTTAAGCCTCAGACTACTTGAACTAAGTTCCTATGTCGGTCTCAGAATCCTCCTTCCATTCCAAATGGGATCCATTGGCAAAGATCTGCTTGCAGACCCTGCTGTTCACCAGCCTGAAACCCCTGCAGGTGAGCAAAGAATAACATGAAACTTCATAAAACACTATTTCAGCATCGCCAAGTTGTTGAAATTCTTCATTACTTTTAATAATTTGTCCATGATAAAAATAGTGTTGCACATTAAATCACCCTTACTCTCCAACTGCATTGAAGTGGAGTAAAAGAAGAAGAAAGGAGGTGAATTGTAGCAAATATCTTACAATCAACCAGCACAGCAAAACCCATATGGTGTGTGCAGACCACTCTGCATGACTTTGCATCCTGCTTTATACAATGGAGATTATATCTGAACTTAAAAAAAAAATCACACAAGAGACTCTCATGATTTATTTGATGTCCACATAATAAAAGAATGTTTGCTTCCATGTTAAAGTCTTCACCATATTGGAAGATGTTTGTCTATAGGACCTGAGATGGTGAAAAAATGCTTTATTACTTTATAATACATCACACATAACAAATATTTGTTTAACAAAGCCTGCCTGAACTTCATGAATTAATCAAAATTGAATGTGGCAGGACTTGTATGATTAACTCAAAAGCCATATTCCAAATGATAAATAAACTAATATTAACCTTGTGTGTTCATTAATAATGTAAGTTCTCCATAGTTCACAAACACAACTGATACAGTTAATTGAAGGTTCACATTTGCAAAATATTCATAATTACAGTTTCAATGTTCTGTTCAGTCAGCATCCAAACTAATAAAAAAGCGGATTCCATGTGCTCTTCAAATTTAAACCCACCACTCCTCTTCATTAGACTCCTGATGTACCTGCAGGAGGGAAAGCAGATGGGCTGGGAACATGGAAATAAACATCATTACCTGTTCCTAAGGGAGGAGTTCTTTATTTCAGCAAAAGTCCTGTCTCAACTTTGGTCCCCAGCTTTTGAGACCCTCAGTCGGGTGGTCCAGAGACTAAAAAAATCTGATTTTTACAACAGAAGCCTTACAGAACCAACTGCAAAACAATATCAATATCATAATAGATTAACTTTGCAAATGATCAATACAATATGTGACCTAAGAGCTCAGAAATCACAGAATCACAGAATGGTTTGGGTGGGAAGGGACCTTAAAAACATCTCATTCAAATCCCCTGCCATGGGCAGGGACACCTTCCACTAGCCCAGGTTGCTCCAAACCCCGTCCAACCTGGCCTTGGACACTTCCAGGGATGGGGCAGCCACAGTTTCTCTGGGCAACCTGTGCCAGGGCCTCCCCACCCTCACAGGGAACAATTTCTTCCCCTATCCCATCTATCCCTGCCCTCTGGTAGTGGGAAGACATTGTCCCTTGTCCTGTCCCTCCAGACCCTTGTCCCAAGTCCCTCTGCAGCTCCCTTGGAGCCCCTTTAGGCACTGGAAGGGGCTCTCAGGTCACCCTGAAGCCTTCTCTTCTCCCAGCCTGGCTCCAGAGCAGAGGTGCTCCAGCCCTTGGAGCATCTTTGTGGCCCTCTCTGGACGTGCTCCTAAAGGCAAATGTAATGTAAATGTTAATGTGTTCTCCTCTTAAGAAAACAAACAAACAAAACAAACAAACAAACAACAATTTAAAACTCACACACACAATCCCCCCAAAAAACCTAAAAAAATAATCCGCAAAAAAAAACCCTACGAAACCCCCAAACAAACCCCTCCAAGTCCTATCAAAAAAAAAAAAAAANTCAGTCGTCCCTTGAAACATGAGAATTCTTCTTAAAAAAAAAAAACAAAAAAAAAAAACACACAAAAAACCAAACCCACATCTCTTACTCATAAACGTGTTGGCAGTGGGATCAGCAGAGCATTTCTGCCCACCCATCAGGGGATAATGAGCCAGACTGGCTGGAGGAGCATTTGTGGTCAGCGTGGTCCATGAGCAGGGCGAGGGCTGAGTGGCAGCTGGGAAGGTGTTTTTGCTTTTTTACCTCCATAAGCCAATTTTACCTCCATTTATCTATCCAATTAGGAGAATCACAGAATCATAGAATCAGCCCGGTTGGAAAGGACCTCAGAGATCATCAAGTCCAACCCTTGATCCAACCCCACCGCGGTTCCCAGACCATGGCACTAAGTGCCACGTCCAGCCTCATCTTAAAAACCTCCAGGGATGGAGAATCCACCACTTCCCTGGGCAGCCCATTCCAATGGCTGATTACTCTCTCTGTAAAGAATTTCTTTCTAATATCTAACCTAAACCTCCCCTGGCACAGCTTAAGGCCATGCCCTCTTGTCTTACTGCTGGTTCCTGGGAGAAGAGACCAACCCCCACCTGGCTACAACCTCCTGTCAGGGAGTTGTAGAGAGCGATGAGGTCTCCCCTGAGCCTTCTCTTCTCCAGGCTAAACAACCCCAGCTCCCTCAGCCTCTCCTCACAGGGCTTGTGCTCAAGTCCCTTCACCAACCTGGTTGCTCTTCTCTGGACCTGCTCCAGCCCCTCCATGTCCTTCCTGAACTGAGGGGCCCAGAACTGGACACAGCACTCCAGGTGTGGCCTCACCAGCACTGAGTACAGGGGCAGAATCACTTCCCTGTTCCTGCTGCCACACTGTTCCTGATCCAGGTCAGGATCCATTGGCCTTCTTGGCCACCTGGGCACACTCTGGCTCATGTTCAGCTCCCTGTCAATCAGCACCCCCAGATCCCTTCCTGCCTGGCTGCTCTCCAGCCACTCTGTCCCCAGCCTGTAGCGCTGCAGGGGGTTGTTGTGGCCAAAGTGCAGGACCGGCACTTGGCCTTGTTGAACCTCATCCTGTTGGAATCAGCCCATGGATCCAGCCTGTCCAGGTCCCTCTGCAGAGCTCTCCTGCCTTCCAGCTGATCAACACTCCCCCCCAGCTTGGTGTCATCTCCAAATTTGCTAATGATGGACTCTATCCCCTCATCTAAATCATCAATAAATATATTAAACAGAACTGGCCCCAACACTGATCCCTGAGGGACACCACTGGTGACCGGCTGCCAACTGGATGCAGCCCCGTTCACCACCAGTCTCTGGGCCCGGCCCTCCAGCCAGTTCCTCACCCAGCACAGAGTGCCCCTGCCCAAGCCCTGGGCTGCAGCTTTTCCAGGAGAATGCTGTGGGAGACGGTGTCAAAGGCTTTGCTGAAGTCCAGACAGACACATCCACAGCCTTCCCCTCATCCACCAGGCGCGTCACCCGATCATGGAAGGAGATCAGGTTGGTCAGACAGGACCTGCCCTTCCTAAACCCGTGAATGAACAGCATTGCAAAGTCCCCTGGGACTGGGTAATAAACCTGTATCTGTTCTGAAGTGGGCCAGGCTTAGGAAGAGGTTTAAAATGTGTTGAATCACCAAACCATGGAGATAATCCATGTCTCAGGGTAAGAGGAGACTCCGGGTTTTCATTGCAAATATTCCCCTACACACCACACAAACCCTTGTCTGCCCACTCCTCTCTGAAGTACAACTTGGCAAATAATATTAATGAACAATTTTGGCAAAAAATAGGCGCTTCTGAGCCAAAGTCTGTGGTTATTCTGTACTCAGAAGCCAAGTGTGTAGCTGGTTATAAAAACCTATATCCAATCTCTGATGAACCAGTGCCTTTGTGCTTGCAAAGTGCAAGCAAATCACACCTACAACTCAAACATTCAGCATTCACTTACCACAAAAGAGAATGAATATTTGCTTTGAATTTGTGTGGGTTTTCCCCAGCAAATATTCCTGACCATAAATTCTTACATTAGAGCATTAGTTAAGAAAAAAATCGAAAGTTATAAAGTGAGAAACCCCTTTGCCAACACAAATGTGGTTTAAAATCTGAGCAAATACTGATGAAAAGAGCTTGGGTGTGAAAAGGTGCCCAATTTTTTTGCTCTAAACAGTTGTTGTATGCGCATATTTGCATGTTCATGGCATTTTTTGCGTTGACTGTCTTTAATGCATTAACTGTAAGGAAGTCATCACACCCATCAGCATCCAGAACAGAGGCAGGAACACAAGTAAATGACATCCTTACTACACCATATTTTATGCCTTGTTTTTATTTCCTTGCCTTGCCTTTCAGTGTAAACAGTAGATGTTGTTCTAAGAGGTCACTTTTATATGCTGGTGCACCACTGAACTGTTTAGGTTTAAAATGACACTACTGTTTAAGACCCAGTAATTTTCAGAAGGTATGATTTACTGCTCTGGCACTCTATAAGCCTCATTTCATACCTCCAAGAATGAACTAGTCAAAGTGTTAAATAAACATGAAGTATAAGGCTTGTTTTCTTTCCAAAAGTGCAAGCACTGTGTTACTCTAATGATTAAATATTGTTTAAATATACAACTGAGTGACTAGTTTCACAGTCAATTCTTTCCCTCTGCTTCATTTTATGTATTAATTATTTTGTGTTCAGACAAAGGCTTTAATTAAGAAGCATAAAGAGTTTCTGAAGAGTGAAGAAGTAATGGTTTCATCTGCATTAAACTGATTATAAACAGTTATTTCTGAAGGAAAAAGGCATCAGGGGCAAAAAAAAAAAAAAAAGAAGAAGAAAAAAAAAAACCTCTGAACTAAGCTGGAATTTGTTAGAGGTTTTAGGACCTGATCCTGTCCCATGCTCCAGGGCAAAGCAACCCCATTTATTGATATCCAGATACTGTGCCCTGAGCCAGAAGTGCACAAACCACCCCAAGATATTCAACATGGAGAAGTTAAGCTCTTAGTGGGGGGTGCAGAGGCACTGGTGCATCCCAAGCCCCCCTTCCCACAGCCCCTGCTCATCCCTGCCCTCAAGGGATTTCATAGCCAACAGCCTTTGGATGTATTTAAAACTCAGGATATTTAGCAAAGTATCATCAGCCATTCCCAAGATAACGAAACACAGTTACCTCACAGTGGTTCTGTGAATCTTAAAGAAAATTCACCTATGGGAACAGAGCACTAAAATAGGATCCTTGCTCCTACACATCTCTAAAAGCCATTTTAAGCAGGAGATTAGTAAAACTTTTGAATGCAAAGTAGTACAGGTCATTAAATCCTCAGAAAGGTCTGTGCCATAGCAACAACCTCTCACAAATGTTAGAACAACCAGCAAGAGGATGAGCCCAAGAGGGAAACGGGCACATGAGACATGTTCAGTGAAACCCATCCTGCAGGAAAAGGGCTCAAGGTTTGTGCTTTCCATAGAATCACAGAATTATTTAGATTGGAAAAGCACTCTGAGATTATTGAGTCTTGCCATTAACACAGCACCGCCAAGCTCGCCATTGAACCGTGTCCCCATGTGCCACATCTACACATTTTTTGAAAGCTTCCTTGTTTTTAAACACGAGATTTTGAGAAACTGTATTTTTTATGTCCATGTGTGCAAAAAAAATCCCCCAAAACAACAACAACAAAACAAAACCAAAAAAACCTCAAAACCAAAAAAAATAACCAAGTCAAAACCAAACCAAACAAAAAAAAAACACCCAAAAATCAACCAAACAATAATAAAAAAAAAAACTAAACAAAAAAGCAAAATCCAAAATACTAGAAGAGGAAGAAAACAGGTGCTGAACAGTAAAAAATAAGGTATTTTTAATTTCAAGTGCAAAAAAACTTGTTCAAAAATGGGTTTTGTCACTGCAGATACGAAATCAAAAATACTCAAGTTTGTTGGAAGTGATTCCTCTGCTTATAAAGCCCTTGGCACCAATGCCTGTTTCTGGAAATTAAAATTACATGTGTGGAGTCACAGAAAATCCAGACCAATGTCAACGGTTGCTTTAATTCCCTCATTTACAACCCTGTTCCCACACGCTTATAAATTTGCCAAACCTCATCTCAGCCTGAAAACCTTCTTTCTGGATGATGCCTTTGACAGGCAGAATTTATTGGAGGTTTTACCTTCTGCATTGATCGGTGGAGTTTCCAAGCAGGATTGGCTCCCTGACTACCAGGAACCGGGAAGGGGCCTGTGAAACATGGATGGGATATAAATGGGACATGGTTTAGTGGGGGGCTTGGCAGTTTGGGGTTAATAGTTGGACTTGATGATCTTAGAGGTCTTAACCAGCCAAAATCATCCTGTGATTCTATTAAACAGAACCACTGGGCTGCCTCTGCCCTGCTGTAGCCCTGGACACCTCTGAACAAGGAGGATGCTGAAGCTGCTCAATGAAAAAGGTTTCAGAGTAGAAAGTAGAACTTGGAATTTGGTAGAAAATTGGCCTGACAGTAGTTTGAATTTGGGCAGACTTAGGCAGGAAGGCAAGGAGAGGAACAAGTTTTGGCTGGCTGATAAACGTTGGTGTGTCAGGCTGAGTGTTTCGCAAACTTTGCGCCTGCTCAGACTTTGACAACAGGAGGAGAGTTGTAGAAGAAGGTCTTGTGGTTTGCATTACAGATGACAAGTGATCCTTAGAGAATCATGGAATCCCAGAAGGGTTTGGGTTGGAAGGGACCTTAAAAACATCTCATTCTAGCCCCCTGCCATGGGCAGGGACACCTTCCACTAGCCCAGGGTGTTCCAAGCCCCGGCCAACCCGGCCTTGGACACTTCCAGGGATGGGGCAGCCACAGCTTCTCTGGGCAGCCTGTGCCAGGGCCTCAGCACCCTCACAGGGGAGGATTCCTTCCTAATATCCATTCTAAATGAACCCTCCTGCATTTTAAATCATCACCCCTATTGCAACAGGTGCAACAGATCTGCATCCCATTGCCACATGGATTGCACACAACTACAGCCCACTGGAAAAAAAAAGTTCTTCCCTGGTTTTCTGTCTTGGTGGTCTTAAATCAGACCCTTTTACATCATTTGAATGTTGGGGGTTGCTGCAGTTTAGTACCTTTTACTAACAGTCACATCCTCCAGCTCTGACACGACTGAAGATGGAAGATCTGCAGGGAAATGTAGAATCAAGAGCCATAAGACACTGGGTTACAGTTCAGGAGAATTTGCAATTTAAGTATATGATGACTGAAAAAGATGGAGATGTGTTGTGAAACGTATCATTTATCCAATCCATGTGCAGTGTGGTTAATTAAAGCCACCTGCAAAAGAAAATAAAAAGGAGTGTAAATCACAATTATCAAGTGAGCATTTCCTTATGTTAATGCAATTTATAACCCACACCATTCTCCAAATAAAGGCATAAATAAAAAAAGAAACAAGAACAAGTGAATAAATAAATAACTAATAAATAAGAACTATGAATTAAATAAATAATTTTACAAGTAGGTTGGAATAAACAGGACCTTTTGCTTTTGTGATGCCAGCGCACATGCAGCCCTCAGACTGGCTCAATGAGCCCAGGCTCAGGGTTGGGGCCTGAGTCCTCCCTCTGATAAAGCCCTGGGCTGTCAGCCCAAGGTGGTGGGATCTACAGGGATTCAAAATACTTTCCATGTAGAACTGGAGATAATTCCACAGGAGAAAATTTAAAAAAAAAAACAAAAACAAAAACAAAAAAACAGATCAATACGCTATTCAGTGTTTTCCATGGTACTGAGATTTTTCTATAAAATATTCAGGAAAGAAACAAAGGTTATTCCCATCGAACCTTCCTTTTGTGGGAAGCAACACCTCAGAAACATATAGGAAAAAACTACATCGTAGGATGCACAGAGGGGTAAGGAGGTTATCCCACGCTGGACAAACACTGGAGGCAAGTTTCAAGTGCCCTAACTGATGCAATAAAACTCCCAATACGGTATGTCCTAAACTTTGTATTCCTCATTTAACAAAAGACTCTGCCACAGATAAATATCAGAACAGATTTGTTAATGCTGCACTATTGGCAGCTAAAAATGGATCACTGTGGACTGGAAGACTGAACAAGTGCCAACAGGTAATAAATGAACGGCTCAGTCTAAGGATTTACTGCCAATGGGGGGAAAAGGGGAGTGATGGGAACAGAAATAAACTGAAAGCATTGAAGAACACACAAAATTTTTTGCCGGCTTCCTTCAAAATACAATTTGGTTGGCAACAGTTGGGGGAAAGAAGTAGAAACCCCTAATAATCCAGAGAAAGCCTCTGGGCTCCTCGGCCCAGACCGCTGTGCTGCAGCGTTCCTAAATAATGGGTAAGTGTTCCTAAATAATAATACAAAATTTAAAAACTCTTTATTTTCAGATAATGTGTTTGAACTGGCTCTTCTGTCTTAATCATCACAGACAGAGGTGTTCAAATACCTCACAGAGGCCTGCAAGAGAACGGGCTAAAGGGGAGAGACCCCAATACGTGCTGCCAGGGCTAGTCCTCCCAAGAGGTCTATGAGAGGGTTTGGCACTTCTCTGTGCCCTTCAGGCCTAGTGCTGCAAGGTTTTAATTGGATTTAAGGACTTCTTCAACTTTTCCAAAGGCTCACCTTTTTTTTTGGCACTGAAAGAGCCCTTGGGATGCACTGAGGTCCTCCTGTCACATGACAGCAACCTTAAAAAAGGGCTTGAGAATTTATGTTTAGAAAACCTTCTGGTCTTTCCTCAGCTGGTGTTGCCATCTCATGGCTTATTACTTTTTTAAAATATAAATATATGTGTACATACACATTGAACATACGTATATGCATGTGATTATACACATACTAAGAGAATGCACATCAAGTGCTCATGGCCACGGAGCCGCCTTGCCGAAGCTCAAGTTTATCGTCTCCTCTCAAGTTTAGCCTTGAGAGGAGATGATTGAGAGGGGATCTTATCCATCTACGTAATTATCTTCAGGGAGGGGCCAGAGAATGGACCAGGCTCTGCTCCAGGGTGCTCAGCAATGGCACAAGAGGAAAGGGCAGAAACTGATGCCCAGGAAATTCCACCTGAACATGAGGAAGAACTTCTTTCTGAGCAGTGACCGAGCACTGAACAGGTTGAGCGAGGGTGTGGACTCTCCCTTACTGGAGATATTCCAGAACTAACTGTGATACTTGTCATATGCTCTGGGATGACCCTGCCTGCGCAGGGAGGTGAGACCAGGTGAGCCACTGCGGTCCCTTCCAACCTTTCCTGTCCTGTGAGCTCCTCTTGCTGTGGGATGGATGGAGCAGTGTCTCTCTAGTGAGCCCAAAAATGCTGATGCACCATAATAAGTATGAAAATATTAATCATCGAAGCAGCTTCTCAAAAATCCTGAGGTTCAGAGTTGTTCTTCCATCGTCACAAGCCTTGCTGGAGCCATGGTTTGCTCACACAGTTCTGTAGGACAAGGTGAGGGATTTGTTCCTGGCAGAGATGCCGCTCAATGCTGATGTACCTGTATTCTGACTGTATTGTTCAATATTCTAAGAGAAAAAATCAGCTAAATGGTCTGGAGAGAGGCCACTTCAGACCTGAATCCAATTGTTCACTTACACTGGGTGTAACTGCTAGAGCAAAGGCATCTTATTTTCCCGCAGCATTATCTGCACGCATCAGGTACAAATTTCTGTGTGGCACATTATTGATCTTCACACACCATATAATAATAATTTCAGGACAAAAAGTCATGGGTAAAGGTATCAGCCTGAGCTGAAGTCCCAGAGAAGAGGATCAGTCTGTATGGAGAGTCTGGAGCAGCATTAACAAGCCCTGTTAACTCTATTTAGAAAAGAAAAAAAAAAAAAGGAAGTCAAAAGGAAGAAAAAGTTCCCCAGCAAACTGAAAGATATGAACTTGATAATTACTTGGAACCAAATTAATATCAGGATGGCTGCCATTATTCTCTGAGGACAACCATTTCATCTACTGTGCAGGTGTACCCTCCAAGAGTGGATCATGCTGATGAAAGACTGAGAGAATTTCAATGACACCTTGAGGGATCTTATGAATAAAATATCAAAAAATGGACATCTCCTTTGTATAGGGAGATTTTAATGCAAAAACTGTAACAGGTTTATAAGTTACACCAAGAAAATAAGGAAGGTTTATTCTGTCTTTGGCTGAAGACAGACAGATATTGCCAAGTCAAAGTTTTTCATAACCACAAGAGACTCTTCTTTCAAACGCTCACGTTACCTCTGGGCCGGACTCTTCTAAGCAGATTAACAACACACTCATAAACCAACAAAACTGAGAAGTGACCCTTTCTCCTCCAAGCCCTGACAATCAGAAAACTTCCACAAGAAAACCACTTGCACTTGCAATCAAATCTCCACTGGGCATGTTACAGAAACAGGCAGCAGAGAGCAAAGCACGGCAAAAGTGGATTTAATAATAAACAGGGAATAAGAGCCTTGTTCTGAAGGAAGGAGAAAACAGTGATGGAAGAAAAAAAACTTACAAAAATCTACACTCAAATTAGTAACTAACCTGGCTGAGAGACCTTTTTTGTGCCCTAGGTTTCACCTGTGTATCATGTCAAAGGGATATGTCATAGAATCATGCAATTCCAGAATGGTTTGGGTTGGAAAAGACAGAATTACGGCATCACAGAGTCAATTAGGTTGGAAAACAACTCTGAGATCATCAAGTTCAACCTGGGACCCAACAACACCACGTCAACACTCAGTGCCATGTCCAATCTTGCCTTAAACCCCTTCAGGGACAGTGACTTCACCACTTCCCTGGGCAGTCCATTCCAAGACCTAAAAGATCATTTCGTTCCAACCCCCTTGAAATGGGCAGGGACACCTTCTACTAGACCCAACCAACCCCACCAGCATCACCCTGTGCCTGAGAGCATCATCCAAATGCTCCCTGAGCTCGCGCAGCCTCGGTGCTGTGCCCCCTGCCCTGGGGAGCCCGTTCAGTGCCAACCACCCTCTGGGGGAAGAACCTTTTTCTGATATCTCACCTAAACCTGCCCTGACACAACTTCAGGCCATTCCCTTGGATCCTGTCCCTGGTCCCCACAGAGCAGAGCTCAGGGCCTGCACCTCCTCTGCCCCTCCTGAGGAAGTTGTAACTGCAGTGAGGTCTCCCCTCAGCCTCCTCTTTTCCAGGTGATCACACCAAGTGCCCTCAGCTGCTCCTCACACAGCTTCAAATCTTTGTTGCCCTCCTCCGGGTGCTCTCTAATGGCCTAATATCTTACTCACATTGCGCCCCCCCCAGACTGCCCCAATATTCCAGGTGAGGCCACCCCAGGTCAGAGCAGGGTGGGACAATCCCCTCCCTGCCCTGGCCAACGATGCTGTCCCTGATGCCCCCAGGACAGGGTTGTCCCTCCTGGCTGCCAGGGCACTGCTGACTCATGGACAGCTGGCCACTGACCAGGACTCCCAGGGCCCTTTCTTGGCACTGCTTTTCCATCATCTCATTCCCCAGTCTGTCTGTATATCCAGGGTTGCCCCACCCCAGGTGCAGAATCCGGCACCTGCCCTTGTTGAACCTCACAGAGTTGGTGATTGCCCAGCCCTCTGATCTGTCGAGGTCTTGGAGGGAGTCAAGAGCTCACTAAAACCCCAGGTGTGGCACGGGGGGCTGTGCCTCCCCCTCACAGGCTCCCAAAGACCTTGCGTGCTGCCGGGAATGCCCACATGGCAAATGCGTATGTTTGCTGCTAATCTGCACGGAGGGGTCTGCGTGGCATGAGCTGTTTAGGTTCAAGGGTGTTCCACTAGCACAGCTTATTGGGGACTGCATTTTCTCCAGGGTACAAGCCAAGCTCTACATCAAAGCCTGATTGAGCAGAAAATATGTGCTAATGTTCACAGCAGTACTCTATTATGGTATAAGTATGCTTGTAAATATTCACTACATGTTATTACGCCATTTGAACCAAGAATATTGCAGGGTTAAAGGTCGGCCCTAATGCTCTCTCAGGAGGCAGCAGTTTTGAATATAACCAAATGGGATAATGGTCAGGAATACCCAGAGGGGGCAATGTAGCACATCGTAAAGAATTGTGCTGTGAGTTTTAAGTTTTCAGGACAACAAAGATGCCAAGGAGATGGCTCATAAGCAGTCATTATTAATGGAATGACAAGGGTAATGTTAAGCAGGATGTCTTTACTATAATAAATCTTGTCCCTGCGCCATTAGTAGTCCTTACAACTGCAAATAGCAGTTAGGTTATAACCTAACATGGCAGAATTTTATCCTCTCAATCTCTAATGTATTTTATAATGCTGTTAAAGTCAGGAATAGCAACTGTTTAAGCTCACTTAATCTGTGAGAAGTTTAAACACGAATTTTAAATGCGAAATCTGCTTTGATAGTAGTTTCTCTTAATTAAATAGATGAAGTAGCTCTTTCTAAGCATACACTGGGCTGTACTAGAGGGTCGGGGGAACACTGGTGAATTTAAAACATTAAATATTTTCCTTCAGATGTAAATCCCGCATTCTAAAAAATACACAGTTTTTATCTTAATTTTAAAAGCTACTTCTAAATTAATTTATGGACTTTTCTCCTGTTGTTACAACACTGATTTTCCAGTCTGAAAATAAAATAAAAATAAATAAATTTTTAATTCCCTGAAATGAATTCTTTTGGGCAGATAACAGTTTCTTTTCTTTTCTTTTCTTTTCTTTTCTTTTCTTTTCTTTTCTTTTCTTTTCTTTTCTTTTCTTTTCTTTTCTTTTCTTTTCTTTTCTTTTCTTTTCTTTTCTTTTCTTTTCTTTTCTTTTCTTTTCTTTTCTTTTCTTTTCTTTTCTTTTCTTTTCTTTTCTTTTCTTTTCTTTTCTTTTCTTTTCTTTTCTTTTCTTTTCTTTTCTTTTTTCTCTTCTCTTCTCTTCTCTTCTCTTCTCTTCTCTTCTCTTCTCTTCTCTTCTCTTCTCTCTCTCTCCTGTCTTTCCTTTCCCTTTCCCTTTCCTCTTCCTTTTCCTTTTTCCAAATTCTGCTCTAAACACAGCAAAGAAAATCAACAACTCTTTCCATAAAAATGGTGTAATTCCAGATTGACATTTTATGAGCAGACTCTGATCCAAGGACAATATATTACTTTCCAAATCTTTCTTTGAGTCATAGGGAAAGCAGTGATATGATGCAAAAGACTAAATAAATAAATAAATGGAAAGGTATTACAGAAGAGCAATTATTCATCTTAATGCATCAAATTTGGCTCTGTTAAATGGCTCCTGAATCTTAGCTAACTGTTTTATAAATATTTAAACAGCTTCACTGCCAGCTATCCATTTCACCTGCTTTGTTTTTCTTCCACCGATCTTCCAGAAATAGCAATGGAATAACCAGTTCAATCAACTCAGGGTAACAGTGTGGCAGAGTTGTCCTTGTATCATGATAGATGGAATCCAGAGTATTAATCAGAGGCCAGCAGAGCATTAGCTGATATGATCAAGCCCATCTCCAACCATTCTGCTGTTCAACACGCTCCTTGACAGCTTTTCTCTTCTGAAAGTTGTCAGAAAGCCCTCTGAACTTCCATGTGAAATTTGGAAATCAGCAAACTGAAGGAATCACAATGGGTCTTGCATATTCTTTCAAAAAAAACCCCAATATTCAGAATGTATTTTACCTGGTAACAAAATTTTGTCATTAAATGTTTTGGTCTGCAAAGGATTTGAGTAGACAAGTGCAAGGTATGAAAGTAGTCCCCTGGATAAAGAACTAACTTTCACCAGAAGCTTTGTTATCCCTAACGTCTGGGGATCACCTTTCCTTGGTGATCACTATGTCAGGAGTGTTTAATACCTTCCACTGTAAAATATCTTCACTGTGATCTTTATTTTCTGAAACCAGATGAGCACTGAGATGTTGATGTCCCATTTCTTCATCCAGCTCTTGGCACTTCAGAGAGAACCTCGTCACCCAGGTGGCAGACTGGGACCTCGACCCTGGATGAGTGGCCAGGACCCAGCAGAGCCTCAGAGGCTGGTCCAGACTGAGCTGTGTGAGCTGCTGCTCTCCCTCCTCAGCCGGGACCTTAACACAGGACCCAGATCCTTCTTGTCTCCTGTGCCAGGAGAGCTCCCCCAGGTGACAATAAATTCTCCCACAGCAAAAGAAGGCCAAGTCCTTATCCTGAAAGCTTTGAGTGCTAATAAGGCCAAGGTTGTGGGTTTGATCCCCATAAGGGCCATTCACTTATGAGCTGGACTTGATGCTTGTGGGTACCTTCCAACTCAGAATATTCTGTGATTCTGGGATCCTGTGAGTTCAAACACTGATAACATAACAGGTCATTTACAGAACGTGATACCTTGGGATTTATTTTTTTTTTCCTATATTAGGATGCAGACAAGTAGCACCAGTTCAAAACCCTTACTGAGATGCCAAAGAAGTTGAGCCCTTACAAGCAATTTTAATTTCATGGACATACTACAAAAGCACATCATACCCTCTGGGACATGGTATGACTCTTGGGAATGGTCCTGTGCAGGACTAGGAGTTGGACTCGATCCCTGTGGGTCCCTTCAACTCAGGATATTCTGTGACTGTGTAATCAGAATTTTGACGAAAGCAGCCAATAAAGGAATTTGGCCACCTCGAAGTGATTTCCAGAAGAGCCCAGGCTGTTATTGCCCCCCTTCCATTCCAGGGAGCCGATGGCACGTGTTGCACAGCAGGAAGGGGCAGAGCAGCTGTGAGACACAGGCAGGAACTGGAGCAGCCCCGCGGATCTGCTTTTCCCACCCAAATGCAAAGCAGAGCTCCGAGTGCTCCAGAGGTCTGCTCTCTGGTGAGGTTCAACATTAAGATGTGACAAGCTCCTTATATACAAGAGGATAAATGATATGCAAAGTCCATACTCTTTGTTCTGACAAGTGTCCAGAGGGAAAATTCTTGAGATAAAGCTGTAGCTTTCTAAGGCACTGGGGTAGGGTGGGCAGAATGATTTTATCAAAGAAGTTGAGCATTGAAACACTGAAAAACAGCACATTGCTCTCTGTCTGCACCTTCCCACCCCCATCAGTATCCTGTCCTTACCTCCCACTTAGCCATTTGGCATCTCCCAAGTCCATTGGGAAGGTTTTTTCCCTTTTTTTTTCATAGCTAAATATATAGAGAAAGACATCACCACATAAGAAGTCCTTCTTTTCCCTCTGAGGAAAGACTCAAGAGCCAGTGTTAGACCTGCCTGGCCCTGGTCTCACCTGGAAAGAACATTCTGTGTTTCTGAGTGACCAGTGCTGGGGCAAACACCTCTCTGAAGTTGCCTCAGGAGACACAGCATGGCTGGACACCCACCTTTCCTCTTTATTTGAAGCAAGACAGGACAGAGAGGGAGAAAATAACAGACAAATTCAGGAAAATGGCTAAATAAAGACCAGAGATGTCCATCTGGGCATGAAGCCTTGGACATGTCTGAAGGCCCACTCAGAAAAGAAACTGGTGCAGCTTTTTACCCTGCTCTATTTTAGCACCATGACCCCTTAATATGTACATTTCATATATGTATTTTATATATAATCTTGCCCCAGTGATGATAAGTCTGAAAAAGCTTTTCCACCCTTGCTGTAAAGGCTGCAAAGGCTGCAAGTCCCCACTGCCAAACTCTGGTGGGCCTAGGACACATCAGAAGTAGGTACTTATACTATTGAAAAAAAATTGGGAATTTTCATGGATGCCCCGTCCCTGGAATGTCCAAGGCCAGGTTGGACAGGGCTTCAAGCAACTGGTCTAGTGGAAGGTGTACCTGACCATGGTAGGGGAGTGGAACAGGATGAGCTTTATGGTCCTTCAAACCCACACCAGTCTGTAATTCTAAGATCCAATGGTTTCTGAATTTAACCCAGCTATCTCTGAGACTTTGGTTGCATTTGGAATGAAAGACTTTCATAGCAGGGAACAGATAAATCCAGATGTCAAAGAAACAAACTGTTGATTAAGAGCTCAGCGTGGTTCTTATGTAAATACGATGTAAACATTAAAATTCACCCTTAACTCTGTTTACCTCCAAAGTGCAGAGCTCATCAATTATTAGGCATTGTTTTAATGCACACAGTATGCCCCTATAATATGGCAATAAGTCCCAAAGACTTATGTAAAATATCTCTTTTTTAATCATGTCTAGTTTCATAGACAAAAGTAATCACTAAAAAGCCAGTGGCTACAAAAACTGCAAACAAAATGAACATTTAAAAGCTAATGACTTAAGGGTGATTTTACAGACATATAAAGTATGTTAGGGGCTTACACTATTTGTCATTAACACATATTTTGAAAGCTCGGCTAATATAATGTGACACAAAATTAGTCAAACACAATTCATGCAATATTGTTTAATTTTACTCCTCATTTAACTTGGTTTTAAGCAAAATCATTATGTCACATGATAACGTTCACTTGAACAAGAAATATTTTATAATGGTGTCTGCGTTTGGAAATGAGTTATTAGGAGCTACATGCTGAACACATTCTTAACTATGAAAACTATAAAGCTAATAGCTTCATCATATTTTGACAACATCTACATACTTTATGCATTATTTACAAGAAAGATATAAAATGAAACTACTGAATATCTTGCCCCATACTTCACAGTCATAGTTAACTGGTTAAAAATATACCACATTTATCTTCCGCCTGCTTTGGATTTGCATAGGGATATTTGCATACCGTGTTGCAATGTGCTCTTAATGTAAAATTTAACCTTTGTACTTTCCCTCTGATGTGGAAGGTATACTCATTAAGTTAAAAATAATGGTAAAAATAAGTCTGCTGGTGATATACTTTCCATGAATGATTCCCTTGAGTG
This sequence comes from Oxyruncus cristatus, assembly GCA_013399855.1. Classification (NCBI taxonomy): domain Eukaryota; kingdom Metazoa; phylum Chordata; class Aves; order Passeriformes; family Cotingidae; genus Oxyruncus; species Oxyruncus cristatus. Next base: position 134,571 of record VXAY01002786.1, read on the forward strand.
GTGAGGAAAGGTAAAATGTGGGTGGGAAAATGTTTAATTGAATTAACTCCTCATTTCCTATACTTTTATTCCAAATTTCACCGGCAGAGCAATTGGAGTGGTATTTGTCAACCACACAAGTTCTACCTTCAGCGCTGGGGCTCTCAGTGCGCTTCATCCTGTGTGTAAAGATGCATTTCCAGGCATAGATGGAGATCTAAACCATAGAATCACAGAACATCCTGAATTGGAGGGATCCACAAGGATCTTCCAGTCCAACTTCTGGCCCTGCACAGACACCCCAACAATCCCACCCTGTCCTGAGAGCGTTGTCCAAACACTCCTTGAGCTCTGTCAGCCTTGGGGTGGCGACTGCCCTGGGGAACCTGTTCAGAGTCCGACCACCCTCTGGGGGAAAACCTTTTCTTGATATCCAGCCTAACCTTCCCGTGAGACCTTTTAATTGCATGTCCAATCACTGAGTGCTGGAACTCCAAAAGGACCTCATGTCCCAGGCCAGCAGCGGGGAAAGGATTTGCTGCAGTTGAACCTTCAGACAGAGTTTAAACCTCTCAAATTTGCTCCAGCTACAGAAGCCCATAATGCAACATTTTCCCCCCTCCAAATGGGGCTAATTCTAAATAAATCCTAAAAGAAATGTAACTCCTAAAAGAAACAACCCTATTTTTGGTCACTTCTTTTTTGGGTGATGATTTAAAGTTAAGGCATCACCCATTCTGTACACAAAGCATATCAATATCACAGACAGAAGAGCATATGATCCACCAGAGCTTTGTTTCACACTCAGAAAACACACATGAATCCGCTGAATGCTACAACGGCAGTTTTGCCACTTAACAGCTCCCAAGCAATTGACGGCGGCACCTTCTATTTTCCCTTCCAAAAATTTCATGCGAGTCCCTCCCCTCAATGGTACTGCTGTTAGCGGCTGCTGGTTCCTTCTCTGTTCCAAGAAGACCCCCTCTGTGTGGAGAAATCCTGCACGACTTGCTTACGCGCGGTAATTGGACCAGTATTTTTTCCCTTTTTTTAGGGCAGATCTGGCGTTGGCGCTTTCTCTGCGCTGACCCACCGCCGACCTCCGCCGTTGACCTCAAAGGACTACTTTCTCTTTTGGTAAGAGATAATTCAGTCTCCCTGGTCTGCCTCCTGGGCACAGTCAAAATTATGTGTGGTGATTCTGCGGCGTGGACGACTGTCTGCGACGGGCTGAGCTAATACTGCAGCGTGCAATTAATTCAGGACCTCGGGATGGCCTTGAATGGCCCCTCCTCTACAGGGAACAGCTCCCACCCTCTCCCCACGGAGCCCTCACCTCTAATAAACACGAGTAGGAGTGTTTGGGGGATATGTAAATGCATTAATTTTTTATAAAATCAGTTAGTTAGCACCCGCTCCCTGCCGTCGGCTCTGCTGTCGGACACCAGGCCAGTGATGCTCTGCTGCCGCTGCCAGGAGGTGTGGAGAGCCCCAGAAAGTTTTAAACAAACAGCAATAGGCTAAATTTTCAGCAAAAAGCGAGGGAAGGAATTCAGGATTGGAGTTTTACTTATTTACTGCCTCATCTGGACCTGGCAGTGATGGTTCCAGCAAAGATCCTCAGCGAGGTAAATAAAAGCACGGAGCCCCAACAACTGGCTGTTATTACAGCAGCGAGAGGAGGTGTGCAGAGCAGGAAATAACTCTCCCAGGGATAAATTACATGTGATGAGGGCCAAAAGAATACAGCTCCTATTTCAGGAAGTCTTCCGGGCAAAAGCAGAGATTTGGCAGTTTTAGCGTTCCTTTCAAGACAATACACGTACACCAAAAACATTACTCTTCACAGAGTACCCCAGAGGCCTTTCCAATCATCTGGATGCTCGCAGTTATTCCATTCCCTCAAATTCAACACAGATCTTCTTTATTAATTTTAATTTGTCATCAATAACCTGACAGGCTCTCTTTCGGCAAGAAATACTGTATTAACTGTTTCACTCACTGTGGCAGCTATTAAAAATGTGATAATGATTAGCAGTAATGAGGTCAAATAGAATAATGTGAGTATAAGTTGCTACCAGCGAAATATATAACACAAGAGGATTTATTATGTTCACTTGCTGAAATGTAATTTAAAAACAGGATATTACCACCTGCTATGCTGGCTCATAGGGTTATCCAGATCATTTAAGCATTTCCTGCTAATATGTTTATTTGCTTCTGGCAGATATTACCACTACTGTATTTCAAATAACTACACTTAAAACAAAGTTAATTGTTCCTATCTCCTTAATATAAATATGATTATGTAAAGCGATGATTAGATGACTTGCTGGTAAACAGAATCATTTGAGCATCAGTATCAGTTAGGATAAAATCAAGGCAATAACACTGAGAGTTGTGGGCAATAAATCAGGGCTGGCAAAAGCAGATCTCCAGAGAAGAAACTTTTTGTGGGTGCTAAGGGGTGGTGGGAAGGGCTGTGAGACCCAGGCTGCAGATTTTAAGTATCAGGGCAATTTAAGTGAAACATTTAAACTTAATCAATACAAAACATGATAGATAAAGTCATTACCCTGTATTTTCTTAAAAAGATTTTGGTTTTTGACTTCACTGTATTACTTTTCCATTTGTTGATCTAAATAGATTAATCTTCAGTTTTCACTGCAGTGACACAGAGCAATTCATTAAGGACCTGGATGACAGTGGATCTACAAAAGCTTTTTCAGCTTGAGAAGATAAGATTTTCATATAAAAAAAAATTATGTCTATTTTTAAATCTTTTACATATGTATTTTTCCGTAAATCTTTTTATATCTATTTTTAAATCTTTCAAATCTAAAAATCTATTAATCTATTTAAATCTTTTAAATCTATTCAGCTTTCATTTTGAGCAAAGATTACGGAGTTAGGCCAAATTCTGCCTCTGCTGACACAGTTTTAAATCCCCTGAACCAAGCCAGAATTCAGCCTTAAACCTGTGCGATGTAAAGCACGACTTAACCTTCAGCACCGAGACTCCATCGCCCTGGGAAGATGGGCTGGCAGGACTGAAGTCCTGCTAGAGGAAGGAGACTGCAGGAGGATTACCTTTTTCGGGATATAAGTGATAGCCACACAATCTTCCCAGCTAATTACTCCATGATCAGGAAGGAGAGACTTTATTTTTGGAAAATACCAGTCAGCAGTTCAACACTAAGCTTTCGTTGTTTTTTCTGGCTTTTCAATGAAATCTGTTGTATAAATAATAAAATAGGGATGAAGAAGCATAAGTGATACGAAAGTGCTGTACAAGAATGGATTCAAGATGTGCCAGGGAGGTTTAGGTTTGATATCAGGAAAAGATTCTTCCCCCAGAGGCTGGTTGGGCACTGAACAGGTTCCCCAGGGCAGTGGGCACAGCACCAAGGCTGACAGAGCTCAAGAGACTGGGTGGCATCATCTGTGCAGGGCCAGGAGCTGGGCTGGATGATCCTTGTGGGTCCCTCCAACTCAGGATATTCTGTGCTTCTATGATTCTGCCAGAAGAGAGGACATGGCAAGTCAAGGCAAAATATGTCCCAAATAGACATTTTAGAATATGCATTTATACTTATTTATCTTATTTAAACAGGTTTTTTTAATCTGACATGTTTTTCATGTTATCTTATATACACCTGTTGAACAAATGCATATATAAAGTGGGATTTCCTGAGATTTACATAACCTTTACTTTTTAAAAGCTGGATTCAATGGATAGTGTTTTATTCCTGGCAAAGGAAGAGCAGGCTGCAGTTTGAAGGCAAGTATGAATGTGAAGCCCAGAGCTGTGATTAATTATAAGGTAAAGACTTTCTCCACCTGCATCTTTGCAACCACCTCCAACAGTGTCACTCCTCATCTTCACTGAATAAACAAGACACGTGAAGATTACAAAGAGACATTATATTTTTATACTGATGGCATGACACTATGTTATGTGCAAAAGAAGTGGAATAGGAATATTGGGAAGTTCCTCCCACTGTATGGGAGCTTTGTCTGCCTTCTTCAGCATCTTCTTTCCAACACCAGCAAGAGCAGGGTCCTGAGCTCCAGTGACACTGAGGCCACTGGAAGCCAAAGAAATAATCATTTCTGTTCCTGGCGGGATCTTTTCCATGCAATGGCAATGAAAAACTCTCCCAACATGTGATTTCTGCCCTGTGAATAATGCATGGGGTTAGGCTCAGCCCATCCTGGGCATCCTGGCATCCACTGCTAATCATTGGCTGGAGTAATTGGGCTCTAGAAGACTTTCCTCATATAAAGTCAGCGTTGGGAGATGAGCATGGAGCTTGCACTGAGTTTGGTTTTGCACTTCTCAGGGAAAAGAAAGAAAGCGGGGGAAACAAAGTGAAAAAACAGAAAGAGTGAGAGGGAGGGAGATGGCTCAGGGCTGTTCAAAAGTCAAGTGATTGATGACACTGCATAGGGAAGGGTAGAGGGACAAATTAGGCAGCACCCCTTGTGCCATATGTCGGGAGGGCAATTCCAGAAGTGTTGCTTTCTCCTGGCAAACCCAATCACTGCTGCTGTGCCACAGGGAGAGGCCTTCAGGGGCCTCCTGCCTCCCATCACCGTGCCCAGGTACCCGTCAGCCCTCTGTGCTCCTGCTGCTCCTGTGATGTTCCCCCACCGCTGGCTTTACATATCAGCTAAATTTGAATTGATGAGAGGTACAGTGTTTGTAATCCTACATCAAGCGGTGCCTGTGTCTGGCATTTATTTGTGCTATTGCTTTGGCAGCTTCTTCCAGAGCCTCCTCTCATCTGACATGTCAGGTCTACAATCAAAGAGGAATAGTGAATTCACTTTTACAGTTAGGCAAGCTGAATGCTATTACCCGTGTATTTGTCACCAACCTGCAGATCCCAGTCTCTAATCTGCCATCTGGATGGATGCTACAAAGTTAAGAGCCAGGGACATGCATTTCTCAGTAACTACCTGCTGTCAGCTATTATTTTAAGGATCCTGTGATTTTCTTTTATTTTGACTAGAAAAAACAAGGCAGCTGCAGTAATAAAAAGGCATATCAACTAGTCACTTCCTGGCAGATTTGTCACTGGTGTGGATACAGTAGTGGTATTTTTTGTTAGCAAATGTATACAGTGGAATATAGTATTGTAAATCTGGAGTGCGTTCTTCACAAAGGGAAAAAAAAAAAAAAATATTCCTTTTTAGAACCTTGTATACCCAGTCAACAAAATAAAAAATGAAAACGGATTTGCTTTCACCTTATTGTGCACACGTATTATATTTTTCTTTTACAATATTGTCCATTGTGTGCAACAGACTTCATAAAAACCCTGTTTGGGTTTAAAAATTGCCATTGTCCTCCAATTGTGGCGGCTGCATCCTCAGTTACTGCCCAAGTCCCGGGCTGTAAATATTTGCTGAGAAGAATCAGAGGTTTTATGTTTGGAGAATCTGGAGAATAAGATTAACTTTTCAATTAACAATTGAACAATTAACAATTTTCAAATTAATTTATTATAGTAATGCTTTGAAAAAACACGGGCAAGAAATGCAGTGATGGAAAAGTATCCCAAACCAAATTAATCCCCTGTGTGACTCTATTTCAGTCAACATAGTTAAATCAGGATAAAATTATAATTAATTGTCATTAACACGAGCATGAAGCAACTGACGAGAATAGTCTAAGAGTGAAAATAATATATACCCATTTCAGGTCCTGTGGTTCTACACAAGAACAAATCGTTCTACTTTCAAGCTGCCATTTATCATCATTTTAGATGATAAAGTGATTGTTTTGCTCTTGCATTTCATTTGTTAGAAGTTCTTTGATAAAGATCCTGCTTGCAGTTCTCAGTATATGGCTGTATTAAATAATCAAAAGATTTCTTGTATGACACATTTAGGATGTGGAAACACAATTCCAGGGGTCTGCGGTGCCCATGGATGGTGGGACATCCCCACAAGGCAGCACACACACATGTAAGGTCGGCATCCCACACAAAGCCCCACTACAACCTGCGTCACCTGGAACCTTGTGCAGGGGCCACAGATTCTGGGGTTGCAGACCAAAATGATGCTTTGGCCTTAAAAAGAGGAAATTTGGAGAAAAGAATGCTTCAGGGAGACGTCGTTGTGGCCTTACAGTACTGGGCTTGTAAAAATGGACATCGACTTTTTAGATGGGCAGATAGTGACAGGACAAGGGGAATGGCTTCCCCCTGCCAGAGGGCAGGGTTAGGTGGGATATTGGGAAGGAATTCTTGGCTGTGAGGGTGATGAGGCCCTGGCATAGGTTGCCCAGAGAAGCTGTGGCTGCCCCATCCCTGGAAGTATTCAAGGCCAGGTTGGACAGTGCTTGGAGCAACCTGGGCTAGTGGAAGGTGTCCCTGCCTGTGGCAGGGGATGGGACTGGATGGGCTTTGAGGTCCCTTCCAGTCCAAACCATTCTGGGATTCCATGAACTTCACTATACCAAATCCACAGCAAATCCTTTCATCTGGTTGCCATGTCCACCCACCCACCCCAAATGCAGAAATCCTAAAATCCCAGGATGGTTTGGGTTGGAAGAGACCTTTAAAGCTCATCTGGTCCAACCCCCTGCAATGAGTATCCCTTGGTGGGTACAAGCTGCAGCCCCTTGTCTTTGCCACAGGCTCATGCTCGTGTCCACTCTGGAGGTGATGGAGATCATGGACTGTACAAACCTCCACCTCTCAGACCCCAAACACCCCATGGTCCCTGGGGCTGCTGCGGCCAAAGCCATGTTCACAAGCAGTGCCACAGTGATGGGTTTGATGCTTCAGGGGACTGTAGTGAAAATGGGAAAATTCTGACTCAGTATTTAAAATCTTGTTGAAATATGTAACATTCCAACTGACCTATACACAGGTAGTCCATTTAAGCCATGTTTTTCCCTATTCTGAGCTTCCTTGAAACAGTTTTTCATTTGGTGAATATTAAATTCCAGAGACTCCCAGATAAGGGAGGGCAGGGATGTGCGAAGGGGAGTCTCAGGGATGCTCACTCATCACTGCTGTTACCTCCAGTGAGCTACTGGTGGGTTCAGAACCTAATTCTGTGTTGGCTAAGGCAAATTTTCACTTCCTGTTGCTCTTTTTTCCTGAAGAGAGGTTTTTTGAAGAGTTGGAGTGGAGGACCTGAGCTCTTTCTTATGGCTGATGAGTTCTCACTAATGATCAGAGAGTGCTGCATACTTTGGGATTTGATTTTGGTAAACATGCTCAATTTAGATGCTTATTCAAAACATCCAGATCTCATCGGTCTCCAAGATGTTTGTGACAGCTACAAAAAAAGTGGACAAATTGTTAATGGCTGAGGAGCAATCAGAGTGTACAGCGCTTAATGAATTAAATTTTAATAGTCCTTTCAGATGATTCAGAGCCATCCAGTTCAGACCTCAGTCAGCATATGGCATTACCTGATGGCTGCTACTCTTGTCCTCTTTGTCTTACTCCATTTCACTTGCTCTGCCTAGTTTTCAATTGGACAGCAGGGGCTGGAGGGCTGGTGACCCGACCTGAGTCATCCTCCGCAACTCCTGGAACCCCCGATGCAAATCAGAACAGCTGAGCCCAGAACTAACAACTGCTGGGAGGAATTGATGTTGTGTGTTTTAGAGGCTGAAAGAGGAGTATTGAAAGAGTTTTTATGAGGCTCCTTGTGCTTACATTTTTATATACCATAACCTATGAAAATAATATGAAAGTATTAAATGCAGCCAGGTTGCTCGGAGTTCCATCCAGCCTGGCCTTGAGCATTTCCAGGGATGGGGCAGCCACAGCTTTTCTGGGCAACCTGTACCAGGGCCTCCTCACATTCACAGGGAAGATTTTTTCCTAATATCCAATCTAAGCCTACTCTCTGTTAGTTTGAATCCATTGCCCCTTGGCCTGTCACTGCATGTTCTCTGGTTGGAGGACCAACCTCCCCACTGTTAACACAGCCCAGGCAGATTGGACAAGCAAATGTCAACTCAAAATATCTAATTAGGTTATTCCCACATCACCATCCTACATCCCACCCATCCCTGTGGGTGCTACAGGAGCAGCTACATCTTGGTACCTGTAAAAGGAAAAAAACCCTTTCTATCTCTTCTGCTCATACAAGTCACAAGTGACTCTCCAACTATATTTCAGCAACTAAATGAAAAATAAGGTTTAAACTGAATTCTGATGGCAATAGGATTAGAGTTGAAACATCGAGAGAACTATGTAAACATTCCTGGGAGTTTCTGTAAATCCAAGTGCTCTGTAAGTCAATCTTCACTTGAACGTGTTCAGCTCAGTTGCAGTTAAGATGAACTCGGCCTTGAAGGCTTGTCAGACACATAGACCAGAGCATAGTGGATTTGTGTCCACGTAACTGGAGCCAAATGTTGGTCTCCCAGCATTCAGCACCCCTGGAATGTGTAGGCTCACAGAGCTGGCCAAAGACTTTCAAAGGGTGCCTTCAACAGAAAGCATCTGTGCTATAAAAGAGGCATTTTCTCCCCTTTGCCTAAACAGTTTTCACTGAGGAAAAAATAAATAAATTAAAATTTCTTGGAAAAGCCATATTGCTCCTAATTCATAGGATCTTGGAGTATTTTTCAGGAAAGTATAGAATCAAAACATCTAAACCAAATGTATTTTATAACTTTTAAAATAATATCTATTTTTAACATTTTTTTTTTACTACCTAGAGAACAGAGCAGTTTAAGACCTGTTACTCCACGTAAATAACACGTGGAGTACAAGACAGGCAGCTCATGTGCTCTCTGCTGAAAATATATCTGAGAGAGACATTTTCGTAAAACACTTCAGTCAGCAAAGTTCTTGCTGAGTAATTTCACCTACGTGGTATTTAGGTGTAAACAAGAGGATGCATCAGTTTGTGGGAGAAGGTTATGTTTTATCGTTGGACTTGTTGATCTTAGAAGCCTTTTCCAACCTTAATGATTGAATGATTATGCTGTATTCATCTTTCTATTGTGATCTATCCACCCTGAAAAGAAGATAATGATGGGCAGCTCCCTCAGGCATTGGCTGACAAAATCAGTTGGTGTTTACAGAGGGGTTCAGTCCTGCCATGAGGGGTTTCCAAATTGCCACGAGTTTATTCTAGGCAGAAGAGCAATCTACATTCTTTATTTATCCTTTTCAGAGCTGTCAAAAGATCATTCCTGTAGAGGGGGTGTGAGGGTTCAACTCCTTGCATGGGAAGTTAGTCTTTGATAAGAAAGAAAATGCAGGATTAGCTGGTCTGAAATTCTGCTAATAGATTAAAGGACTCTCTCCAACCTTTTAAGGTTATTTATTAGTAATTTATTAATACAGTTAGAACAAAAACGACTGTTGTTTTCAGAATTCATTTTTCAGGCTGCAGCCTCACACCAGATGACACTCGGGCGCCAGCTCTTTGGGAATACACATCAAACCCTGGTTCATAATTTATGTAATGACATATACTTGGACACTGATTAGCTACCTTATCAGCCCTGTAATAAAGGAAGCATAACCCCTAGTTTATCATTCATTTATCTGAAGTCATTTTGAATAATATCACAAGATTGTAATGTAATCATTATGCTGTACAGCATGTGTGGGCCAGTCCCCTACACTAGCAGTGTCAGAGGACTGTCATAGTTCATACTACTTAATTTGCTCACTTCTTACACATTTATGAAATTGGAGTCAACAGTCTGGTGGAGCAGGAATATTCCGGGCAAGAGACTTACACAAATTGTTAACAGGGTGTTCATTGGGAGGGTGAGGAAGCACGAGGCAGGATGAAAATGGTTTTGTGATGGAATTGAATGGGTGGCCAAGGAGCAAGTGGCATTTCCCTTGATGTCCTCCATCCAAAGCACCCGCTGACTTTGTTGGCACTTTCTCTGTGCATAAGGAAAAAGTTTCCCTTTAGACATCTTAAAAGCCCTCAGGAAGGCAAAGGGGTTTCTTCATTGTCTGCAAAGCTGGGAGAGCTCCTGAATTAACCTTGGAGCTCACAGTGAGGTCTACAGGCAGAATAAACACCAGTGGCCTGCATCTCCCTGGCTCTGGGGAGGGCAGAAGGCAATGAATGCATGGAGACATCTTCCAAACTCAAGCACAGGCCTTGTACTTCTTCCCTGGGATGTTTGTGGGTTTATAACCAGCTTTCACAATATTTTATATTTTAATTTAGGTGTCTGAGTTTTTTGAAATGGTGCTGATTAAGGGAAAAAGGTTCTAGACTTCATGGGCTAGGAGAAAACTTCGGAAACATGAACTGGCAGAGTCTGAAAGAATCAGAAAAAATGACTGTATTTATATATATTAATATAACATTTATGCTGCTCTTATGGAATTCAGTGCCCAGCTTTCCACCTTTTGAGTGTCTGAGGTGCACAACCGTAAGATTGCAGCAAAACCCTGCAAGTCTTACCCAGAACATGGAGCAGAAGCAAAACACCAGCAAAGATGGCTCAGTACCTGCTGATCACCTGGCCCTGCTGGGCCATCACCTACATTTCTGTCCTCTCAAGTCTCAGTTTTATGGATCTGGACAGATTAACACCAGGTTAGCAGCCAAGGATGAGAAATGCAGAATTTGGGGGGCTTATCTCTGCAGCTGGGCAGGGGCAGGCGGAGGGGCCCCGGCGCTGCCCGGATGGGGCCGTGGCGGCCCCGCAGCCCTGACAGATGAGAGGGGCTGATGGATGGAAGAACTGGTGACAAGTTGCACTGAGATAATGATTGCTGGGCAGCAGGAGTCATTAGGGTGTCACGGAAAAACCCCAAGATTAATGAACAGCACGAGTTGGATAAGTAATGAAAAAAAGGGAAGGGATGAAAAGAGTAGAATAATGTTTATTTTAAGATAGTTAATCAAAAGAGGCAAATAATTAGAGATACAGTTCTTTTCTGACATCAGTTTAATGAAATTATAACTGCAAAATATAAAATAGATATAAAACATAGAGCGAAGCATCAGTGTCCCAGTGGGAAGTGGGGAAGGACCCCTCCAGACAGCCCCAGCAGAGCAATCGGATGGATGACGTGTATTTTCCTTCTGTGATTGCCAAACAGATCCACATTCCAAGCTTCATCCCTCACATATAAATAATCATTTCATGAATAGAGATTAAATGTTTACTGTAAAAACAATTAAATTTGTTTCTAGCCCTTTCTAATGTAAGACAGTAAAAGCAGATGATTTAATCATCAATCTTGCATCCTGCATTTATTGACTAGAAATGAATTCTTGTTACAATTTTATTTCTATGAGAATAAAAATACATTCCACAGATTTTACCAGGGAAACTCATCAGTAAATTGTGGCACTTGAGTTCAAAGTTGATGGAAAGAGAAATAATACTCAGCAAATTATCCCTGAATACAGAGGAGGGGACAGGTCAGTGGGGGAGCGGGGGATGACCAGGGCCTTGCAGGGCCATTCCAGGCTGTAATTCCTGCAGGGATCACTCTGGGAACACTGGCTTTGTTAGTATCAGATGCCTGATGAAGATCAAATGGTATTAAATGACCGTGATTGCATCAAACCTCGACTGAAGCAGATGATGCAAAAAAATAAAAGGAGTGTGTGAATCCCTGCACAGCTGGAACAGCAACGGAACCACAGGAAAAACGGGAATAAAACTGAAACAGGGATCATCAGCTGAGAACCACATGGTGCATAAAACAAGCCAGGCCCCTCTGAAAGACTGAAAATTTAAATATGAATGAAACTTATGAAATTCTGCCTCATTAAGAAAGAAAATAAAGTTTTAATATTGCAAGAAACAATTCAGCTTAACTCAGATTTTATTGCACTCTGGAAATAACTAATGTGTCAAATAAAAATGAGCCCAGGACAAAGGCAGTAATATGTGCAAAGATGTCATAATATCATTGAAAATACTGTAAAACCCCATATCACCACAATTTACAAATGAAACACACCTAAATTATAACGTAATCAGGAGGGCTTTTCAGATTTCAAAGCAGAAAGGCAAGCCAAAATTCGGATAAAAATACTCCTTCCTCATTTGTGCAATGGTTTACACCACAATTCTTGCTATGAAATGAGTCAACAATATCTGTACCTTTTGGTGACATGATTACTTTGCTTAAAGTACTACAGGAAGTGAACTTTTCTACAAACTGTGCCCAATCTGAATGTTTCACTGGACATTTATTCCCTCAAGACTCAAAAATAAAGCAGGAAAACTTGGTTTGGACGGTTAATAAGTTCAAAGGTCTGCTCCAGCTAAATAAATTAGAAAATATTTTGAATATTTCTGTATGGGACTTTTTCATGATATCACTCCTGAAGCACTTCGATAACAAACCCCTTTTTCTGTGGATATTTGCAAAAAGCCATTTGTTGAGCATTCATCCATGGCCACATTTGCTGCATTTCAAAATAAATAATGTAATCTGTGATGTAACTGCAGAAAGATGCAGAATTTATAAGATGTGATCTAGGCAAGGAACAGATATTAGACCACATAGTTCCAACATTTGTTTCCAAAGGTCTTTGAAAATGTTGTCAATACTGTCTTCTTGAGAGATGCAAGTGCTCCCAAGTACATCTTCCTGCAAATTGTGCCTACACCACCTTTACCCATCAAGTGCAGTTAAAATTTGAGGAATGTGATGTAACTATAACTTATGTCACACATCCCACCTGCACATAAACAGTGAGTTATGTCACTACCCAGCCTTGGATGGAGAGCTCTGGGAAGAAATTCCTGATGTGTTCAGGTACCTACATCACCTCCAGCTTGTGCCCAGTCTGGTGCAGAATCTTCCCCTCCCTTTTCCTCCCCAGTATTCCAGAACCACCTCTGTAAAAGGATCGGTGCCTCCCAATCTTTCCCTGAGCATCGCCCCTCCCTGGGCTCTGACTGCTTTTCTCCTCCCCTGTGTACTCTACCCTCTTTCAAACTTAAACTGAATCTTTATTTCTAATTGTCACAGGCGTCGAGCACCTGTGTTTTCAAATGGAATATAAAACAGATGGGAAATAATTACAACCCAGCATTCTTTCCTAAGGCTGAAGGCACATTCCTGGCACCTATTATTCTAACTTTGCTCCTTTCTTAGGTCATCTTTTGATTTCAGAGTATTCTCTTCTTTCTGAAACTATGGCAAACTGGGGAAAAAATATGCTTGAAGTTTCTCCAGGATCTGCTCATGTGCATATGGCACCGGGAGGGGAAGGAAGCAGGTATCTGCTTTAACAGTAGACCCATATCCAGCATGAGAAGTAACAAAATGGTTTTAAAAGCACAGCAAAAACATGGAGTCTTAGAATCCCAGAATCCCAGATGGGTTTGGGTTGGAAGGCACCTTAAAGCTCATCCAGTCCAACCTCTCTTCCATGGGCAGGGACACCTTCCATGACCCTAGGTTGCTTCAAGCCCCATCCAGCCTGGCCTTGGACACTTCCAGGGATGGGGCAGCCACAGCTTCTCTGGGTAACAAAAGCTCACAGAGCCTGTGTGTATACTTTTCCCAATTTCAAGTTCACTCCTAAACCCCAAAATCCAGGAAGGTGGTGGTGGAGTGGAGAAGCCTGGAAGTCCTGGCCTGGCTGGGGAAAACAGTTGGTTTTCCAAATATGGGAAGGTTTAAATGACAACTGTTAAAAACATAGACTTTGCCTGCAATTAATCTTTATGGGGATGCTGTCAAATCCTCAGGATTTTAATTACCATGAAGTCAAATCTGCTTCTACAAAGCATTCCAGCTGTACTGTGCTTTGTTAAGAGTAACACTCTTCAGCTCCTACAAATTACAAAATACACCAATTACACCAAAAATTTCAGCAAATTCCCCAAGTTTCAGCTCGACCTTGTTAGGTCCCCTCCTCTCTGCCCCATGCTCTCTCTCCCATCCCTGATGCTCCCACCTCTGCTAAACCTACTTTTTAAGTAATATGATGAGAACCAGTTCTATTCTAAAAATTGATCTCATCATTTATACTCATATAAATTTTAATCTTCATATCATCCGGATACCAACTAATTGTTGGTCACCAGATATAACCATCTCTTCTAGTAGCTCTATTTTTTTCAGCAGCTGGTCAAGTGGTTAAAAAGACCATCCCTACTCTGTTGACTTTAATTTACAGTTGCTCATTTACCTTAAGTGACACCCATAACGCTGCTCACAGCGAGCTTGATGTGCTCGCAGAGTGGTGAAAGCAGGGAATAGGTTTGGAAGTGGACATGGGAGCACTGCAGCACAGCTAATAACTAAGGTCAGAACCAGAATTAGTTAGTTACTGTTAGTCATTTCAACACCTGGTCTATAAAATGCTGCAGTTGAAGATCCAGAAAAGACCTGGATTACTAGAGCAACCTGTTGGATAAGGGTGCATTTAATACCTGGTAGTGCTATTTTAAAACCAAAATATGCTCAGAGTTACTCGGTAGCCTGAATTACAGACAGCTTTATCTTACCTGCACCAGCACAACGTGAAAAGTGCTTACGCTGTGCTACATCTATCACATAATTAATCCCATTATTGCTACACAAAATCTCATGTGTGATAATATTTTCCAGAAATGTTACGCTACAAAAAAAGGTCAAATATCATATGATTTTTTTCTGCTGGATCCTCCTTTAAGCCATGTTTACCTTAAGATATCAGGTTCCAGAAGGTAAAAGGAACAATAACATCTGATAGTCCGGTTGACTAATGACAGGGACACACCTGCTGAGAAGCCAGAGCTGGTCTCAGTGGTGGCACAGGTTGGAGAAGGCATCACAGAGTCATGGAGCAGCCAGCTGTGCTCCTGCACTTCCTTACACATATGTATCTATGAGAGCTAATTCTCAGCAGCCCAGCCCTAAGGGTGGGACAGTGTCACTGGACTCTTTGCTCACCTGTTTTTTTTCTGATCGTGGTGTCTCCGTAGTCCTGAGCTCCAACAGCATTTTGGTTTATCATCTGCCTTTCCAAGAATCATAGAAAGGCTTCGATTGGAAGGGACCTTAAAGATCACCTTGTTCCAAGCACCCTGCCACGGGCAGGGACGTCATGCAAAGAGAGATTCATCTTTGGAGTTGCAGGGAGGAAAAGAGGTGTCACTCTGATTCTCAACTTTAATTCCATAGTGAGCACTAACACACCAGGCTGCACAGTACTAGGAATTGTTTCCTGTTCAAAACCACCCCAAACCCTCCTTCATGGAGGTCTTCTCCAGGCAAAAGCCAAGGCTGGATGGGGCTTGGAGCAACCTGGTCTAGTGGAAGGTCCATGGCAGGGGAATGGACCATGATGGTCTCGAGGTTTTTTAGAACCCAAACCAATTTGTAATTTTATGATTCTATAATTCAAGAAGGGGTGACAATGAAACTTATTTAAATTACTCCGTTTCCCCCTCATGAGTCTGTTCTTTCCAAGAGAACAGAGGTGCAGGGTAATTCCTTTTGCTGGGAATCTTCAAACAAAAACATTCACTTCTCCATGAAAACAATAAATAAAACATGCAGAGCCGGGACCATCACCTGAGTGTCCTGTTGATACCACCACAACTTCCATAAACCTATCAATTTATGAGTTATTAATACCTGCTGTATTATTTGTGAACATCGTATGTCATTCACAGGAGAGCTGAGGCTTGCAGAAGTTTAGGGAGAGATTCCTGCCTCCATCCCAGCCAGGAAAACACATTGGGAAACACAATAGATGTTTGGTCATGGATGTTTGCTTTTGGCTGACCATGGCATGGTCTCTCCTCCTGGGAGAGGGATCCTTCCTTGTCCTCCCAAGTCTTGTGCTCTGAAAAGGAAACTGAGCAACGTAAGGCCCCGTTTCTTATTTTTAATTTATTTAATGGATCTGATCCAAAGCTCCCGAAAGCACAGGGAGTGAATTCTTGAGGCACGTCAGCGACAGGCGGGATCTGAAACAAAACTCTTGCTTGTGTGTAAAGATTAAAGTGCTGTGGAACCATGAGAAAATGTCCCTTTCATTTCAGTATTGATTAGTCTTTATTGAACACACACACTTCTGCTAACTCTGCCTTTGCTGGGGTTTGTTTAGTTTTTACTTCTTTCATGATTTCAAGTGCCTTTGACTATAATTTTCCCTTTGCTTAACTCAATCAGCTATTGATAAAATCCAAACTGAGATACTGAGTCCTTAAAAAGAACCTGTGTTTTTTCTATTCTTTAAAAAGTACTACTGCCCGTCTTTGCTGCGAACCATCTGTTACACGTCTAATTAAAATATATTTGTAATGAGCTTATTAGTGCACAGAATATGTCCTGAACAGGATGTCAGTCAAGAACCCATTGTTTGGGGAGATAAGATGCCTTAAACTCCTATTAGTTTAACAAAATCCTGCACTGGTGTTTTCAGCCTCTATAAAAGCAAATTCCAAGAGGGCAGGAATTCACACACTTTTTGTAATAATTTCCTCTTCAAATATGTTGCTGTTTCTTTCTAATACAGAGTCAGATGGCCTCTTATAATTGCAGTATCAAATCTTTGCCTCAGTTTTCAACTGCAGGTGATTTCAAATGATTAAAGATGCACAACAGGGAATAAACAAAAATGCTTACATGCAATTATTTTTAATTAGTATTTGGCTATAAAGTGTGTGCCTTCATAAAAAAGTCTGTTATTCACATAAACATCTGTTACCATACACACAAGGAAACACACTGTAAGTCTGTCATCACATCACCAAAACAGAATATACTAAGGAAGGCTGGACAGGAAAGCCAACACTTTGAGTTTTTAAACAAAAGATATAAGCATAACTGCCAAAACAGACACTGCACCACACCTTTCAATTAGCGCAGTGCACAATCAAAGGAAGAGCTATTACCAATGGAATTATACTTGAAAATGTTAAAATAGATGGAATTATTCTTTGAAAACAATGGAATCTGTAAGCACAAGACGATTTCAAACTCTTTACTAATTTTGCACCAGCGAACATAATCAAAACGCTTCCTGTTTGCACAGTATCTCT
Organism: Oxyruncus cristatus; assembly: GCA_013399855.1. NCBI lineage: Eukaryota > Metazoa > Chordata > Aves > Passeriformes > Cotingidae > Oxyruncus > Oxyruncus cristatus. The sequence continues at coordinate 151,519 of VXAY01002786.1, forward strand.
GGGTACCCTTCTGACAACTTTTTTAAATCTTATTTTTGTTCATTATTTAAGCCCTCTCCAAAAAAAAAAAAAAAAAGAAAAAACCCCACAACCCTCTGCTGTGGCGTGAGCACATAAATAAACCTGCAATGTTCAGTTCTGGCCTCATTTTGCAGAACCCGACTCAGGGACGTTGACATATTTTAAGTAAGAACCCGACAAACAGCGAAGTAAGAGAGATATACAGAGTAATATAAATTAATACCACCATAATTGATAGGTGGAGATAAGGTTGCTCTGCGGAATACTGAGAATAAAATGAAGAGGAGGTGTGAGAGTACCTTGCACATGAATTACTGAATCGGTGGGAATTGCTGAGCTCTGCTGCGAGGAAGCTCTTGGAAACACCTCCAGCAGCCAAACTTAACACCTTAGTTCCACCAGCAGAGAAACCCACAGCATTAACCACCTAGCTTAAATAGCACAGCTCAATTTGCATGAAAATAAAATCAATTGTTTAATTAAAAAGCACACATGGCAGTATCTGCCAGTTGCACCTCGGCGTTATCTATGGTCGGATCTGAGGAGGAAAAAATCACTGCACCTCAATTGTGGCTCTGCTGGGACCAATAACTTATCATTACAGCAGAGCCAAGCTGGGGGTGCTGCTCGCGGGAAACATGGCTGGAGATGCCACGTGTGATCCTGACCCAGCACCTTGACCCATTAATTGTGAGCACAAATCTTTCTGCATATCCTGGGAGAGCTCGTGTGTCTTAAAATCCTTCCTTCACGAGCTGTTAATGAACGTCCTCTGGGCCCGGCTTCCTACTCAAACCAGCACATCTTGGCCCAGAGAGAAGCCAGAAGTACCCTCAGAGTTTCTAATGGCAAAGATGACCCTCTGCTAGGGAGCAGATCCGAATCTTTTCCAGCTCCCTTTGATTTACAAGCCTTCTCTTGCACATCAGCATTTCATATATCTTCCCAAGTGTCAGAAATATGAAAGTCATACATTACAACCAAAGAATGGCCAGTTCATTACTATCATTTTATTTATTTAACAAATACGGTATTTAATCAGAAGGAACTGACAGCTACAATTGTTTATTGCAATCATACAAGACAGCAATAAATAAACATTGCACACTAAGCACAAGGTAGAAGGATCACTGGAAACATCCCGTATAAAAAATTCTTCCAAAGAATTCCTCTCTAACGGACAGTATTTGTAAATCTATTGACAAAGAGCTCCAAAAAGATAGAGCAGTAAATAAAACACGTGGGAGTAGATACAGTAGGTTTTGCTTTCAGACAAGCAAATTAATTTCTGGGTTGACTCCAGAACAGAACGACACCACTTCCAGTCAGCATTGGACTAGGACAGTGACATATTACACCCTGACTCGTAAATAACAACAGTCCCAGGAAAGCCTCATCTGCCTTTTAGTGATCAACAATTTTCCATTCCATCAAATGTAAATCAGCACTTCTCTCTTCACACCCGAGATGGGGTGGGCACCGTACAGCCAACCCTCACCAACTCCACTTCACCCACTGGAGTTGGGGTCCCCTCCCCAGAGGAGCTGGACCATGTCACAGCCTATAGTCCTCAACTTTTCCTTCTTTTCCTTCTCCTTTGATTCTGTTCTCAGCTTTGTGAATCCTGACTTATTTGCAAAAGGCAAAGAAAATGTGTCTCCATTTCAAAAGCTTCAGATTTCATGCCCCCTCCTGCTTTCTGCAAGCAGAAAGTGGGTTTCATTTAAGACACCTCAGCTTTCCCAAATTCAGTGAGAGTTTTGCAAGAGTTAGTGGAGCAGGAGAGTGTCTCAATAACTGTGACAGATGGCTGGGCCTGAGAGAAGAAATAACCATTTTCCTCCTGAAATTTGCTGTAGTGCCATGGCAGGGAGATGCTTCCCTTCACCACGTAGGACTCCCCAGGTTGAGAATAAAGTCAGCACTTTTCTTTATTTCTCTTCTTCTTGGTTCTTCCCTTTGGTTTAAAAGCATCTCTCATCCAGCTTGGAACGTTGACGTTGAGGGAAGAAGCTTTAACTCTTCATCCCTTAAGACAAACTTGGAAGGAAAAGGGAAACAGATCAATCCTGGCAGTGGCTGGCCAGGGGGTCTGCAGGATCTGTGCCACGCAGCATCACCTGGGGATGTCAGGGACCCTCTGCCAGCTGCCCCCGGACCTGGACAGCTCCCTCGCCCTCTGCCCCTCACACAGGACTGGAATTATTTCAGAATGTGCAGGTCCTTGTCATGTTCAGCATCACATTAACGAGGCAGGAGATGAAGGTCCAAAGCCTCAAAGCCCCTTAGGTTCTCTGACAGCTAACAGAGGACTAATGGTTCCTCAGAAAAGAACTATTTCTATGTCTACTGCATATTCCTAAAAATTAAACTGTAAAAGGATCAAAAATAAGGAAAAAAACCCAGGTGAAATGGGTATTTCTGTTCCAAATGACTATCCCCCTTCAGCATGAGACCCAGAATCCCATATCCAAATTCACAGAAAACACAGCATGGCAGCTTCAGGAGAGGAAATATTGTAAGAGCAACCAAAAAGAGCAAAGGAGGGGTGGGTTTTTAGATCCATTAGATAACTGAGGCTGGCAGGAACTCTAGAAGTTATCCCATCCAACCTGTTGCTCACAGTAGGGCTGACTGCACAGTCGGACCTGGATCCCAGAGACTTCTCAGGTCCAGGCATGGAAATCCAACACATTCCTTCACATCAGAGCAATCCCAGGCATTCCAAGGCCTCAACACCTTCCCTTGCTGTGCCAATGGCATGGTGTTGGCACAGACCCTGCCCTGACTGACGGGAATGGGAACAGAGCTGTGAGCAAGTCCTTTCACAAATTATTCTCTTGGACCTGGAAATACCTGCCAGAGAAAGATGTAGATCAGGGACAGACCAAACCACATCCATAGCATTCAACATGTCAGAGGTGAAGAGCTGCAGTAGTTTTAGGGACAACAAAAACCAAATTGACCAGGAGGTGTTGGGCAACTTCTGGCTCTTGCCACTGACCACAGACAGAGACAAAGACACTTCCCAGGTTTGAATCCAGACAATGCTCTCCTGGGGTAAATCAACCAGACAGAATAACCACCATATCATGCAAAAAAGGCATTAATTATGTTAAAGTTCAGTAAAAGATAAATTATTCCAGAAGGTGAAATAGCTTGGTCTCAAAAAGTTCAGCCAAGACTGCCTTTTGAGCACATGAAATACAGACCCTATTCCAAACCGTACATCCTCCAACCTCAGAGGATCCTGGAATAGTAAGTATTTCCTCATGCAGATATTTCATCTGTGAGCCCACAGACTTTGAACTGAAATTCCTTAAAGTGTGGATGTGGCACCTGGGGACACGTGATGGGCTTGGCAGTGCTGGGGGAATGGTTGGCCTTGATGGTCTCCGAGGCTTCTCCAACCTCATGGATTCTGTGATCTACGGACACATCTCAGTCTGAACCTACAGATAAGGAAAAACAAAATGAATTGCACTTCACAGAGCAAAGGGACAGAGGAGCCAGAGATGACAGCAACCAAAAAGTGACTGACTCCTCCTCGGCAAGTGGGAAACGCAGCAATTCCTCAAATGGCTCCAGGTATTTCAGGTTCAGGAGGCATAAATACCAAAAAGAAAATATTGCATCTATGCTGTTATATATTATATGCTAAACAAACGTTATTTGTGTGGCTTAATTGTGAAGTTTTGGGTTATATTTTGTTTATTTTTTTCCAAAAGAAGCTGATGACAGTGACAAAAATATTAAAGATATCCAAGAAGGTTAAACCTCTGGTGTGCTCTACTTGGAGGAGGTAAGTTGAAGCTTTAAAAGATGGTCTTGTTGCAGTCAGTAAGAACTCGATGAATGGAACCCTTCAAAAGCATTTCTAAGCACTAATTAATGCAAGTCCTGGAGATAAATAAAGCAGCGAGGAGCAATTGTGCCTGCAACAATGTGAGGACTTCAAATGAGCGTCTCATCTTTGAAGGAGGAATTTTAGTTCTTCACTTTATAAATTAATCTGTCTCCAGAAGCCTATTATTCCTCTAACACACAACTTAAAAACAGGATGTATTTGGGACTTTCCCATTGAGGGAAACATGAAATAATGCGACAATACTTGGTGTGTAGCACCGTGCCAAAAACATCTCGTGTATCTTTGTGAAGTTTGACTCAGAATCACCTGATTCCTTGAGGCTCTCAAATGCCACTGCAACAACAAACACTACCCAATTTCCACGACCGTTGAGAAAAATTCCGACTGCAAAGCAGCCTCACAGCCCAGAAGGCAAATACAAAGAATCCAAGTTTATGTATTTGTTGATTTTTCCCTTAAACCCCATGATTACAAAGCTAAATTTGCATTTGCCTACCCCAGGTGGTAGGGAATCATGGAATCACAGAATCCCAGGATGCTTTGTGTTGCAGGAGACCTTAAAGATCATGTCATTCCACTCTCTGCCACGGGCAGGGACACCTTCCACTATCCCAGGTTGCTCCAAGTCCCATCCAACCTGGCCTTGGACACTTCCAGGGAGGGGAATGCAAATGCTCAAAAGCAGCACAGACACTGGAGAATGAATAATAAGAACACAACTTTTATTTTCTTTGGGAATGCTTTGTAAAGACAATCAATTTCTGGAGGAATCATGAGGGAACACAACAAATGTTCTCCTGGAAAATAAGGAATATTGACAGTTGGTGTCCAGGCCACTGGTAGTGTTGCAGAAATCTTACACTAGACAGCTGCTTTCCTTTTTCCCTGTTATTTTAACTACTCAGAGCAACACATGTCCTGATTGCAGAACTCTCTGATTCTTTGGAACATCAGAGGTTTCACGTTCTTCTTGGAACTCAGGGAATCTCAATGAATGACACTTTGTGTTCCCATTTTTCTGACTCTCTTCCTTAACATTTCCCAGAATTAGGTAAAACCTCCAGCACATTTTGCAGCCAGCATGAGATGGGGGGATTTCTTCCTTTTCCAGCTGTCACATCAGTATCTCCAAGCACAGTTTTATTTAAATGTTTCAGCAAGAAGACTTGTCAAGCCTAATTTTTTTTCCTGCAGCCTCCATCTCCGAGTCCCCTGATTTCCTGTTTCCTTCAGCTGGCTGGGATCCACCAGGAGATGACATCCCACCACTGCTGCACTAACGACGCAGAGCCATGAATTCATTCCCCGATGCTCAGAGAAACCTCAGTGTTCTTGCAATACGAAGTTGTGACATCGATAATATTTTATGAACTCCTTTTTTATCCACGTTTTGTATTTTCCTGCTAATCCCTGATTAGCTGGAGGAGCTGACCAAGCCACATTCCCGTGCCCAAGAACTGGATAGTTTTCAGGGGTAGGGACTGGTCCTTTCAGTTTTCAGTGAAGAGTTCAGGCTAATTTACTGGGGAAACCACTAAATTATCACTGTGCTGAGAATAATAAATCATTAACAGCCAAAATCTCCGCTTCATTCTGGCAAACAGAAATATTTATATGGAGGCCTAAGTAGCACAGGAACCATCTGCACCCTGGGAGGGTATGGGAGGGTGTTGTTTGCTCCATCTCAGACAGAATGGGGTTGGAAATGTTTGGTAATTTCCTTACTCTGCTGTTACACACTACATTCACGTGCATCTGCTAAGCACAGAGTAAAATTAGTGTTTACAATTTTACTCATTTTTTTTTCTATTTTTAACCTTTTTCTATGTTGTTTACAACAAAAACTGGAGTAGTTATGGGTCACATTTTTAAAATTCCCCCTTTATTTTTCTTTTTAAGGCTTCCAGGTTCACTGTTGTCAGGTTTCACTTAACCTTGTTACAGCTGTGAATATTTTCTCTGCAGAGCTGAGAAGAACGTTGGTGGAAAGCACTCCATGGCTACTGAGGAGCTTCTTCTTATGGAGAGTAGATCCATGAACTTCACCCCTCTCTATCAGCACAGGCTAGAAATAAATATGCTTTTAGCCACCCCATTTGTGCCTCAACCTTTCAGCACCCTTGCCACTTATCACATTTTTCAAGGTCACCCACTAACACCGTCTCCCCAGTTGCCAAATCGATACATGCAACATCACACTTCCCATAAAAACAGTTCTGTTTAAATTCAAGCCCTATAGAAAAAAAAACTTACCCTGCAACAGCTTGGATTTCTTAGTAGGAATCAAAGAACCCTGGTCATGTTCCTCAAAAATAACGGATTTATACCATTAACTTTGACTGAGCACCAGAACAGGCATTCAGGACACACTTTAGCAACCCAGTTAAGTAAACTGGGCACTTTTGAGCAGGGTTAGTAAGGCTGTGACTAAAGTTAAGTCAACAGTCAAGCCCTTTGATGACTGTGGGTTTAGCACTGCTCTGCAGAGCAGGCAAATGGAAGCTGCCACTGAAGGCACCGAGGCTTTGGTTGGGCAAGGACACTGATTATATTCCAGGAAAAGTAAATGTTTACATTTTAATTTAAATAATTTTCAGTATTTTGCCTACATAAGACTAACTCCCACTAGTGTTTGCAAAACACTTTGTAAAGACCACTTCTTATTAGATCAAACTATCACAGATAAACTCCAGATCCTCACGAGGCTTCCCAAACACATGCAAACCTGAGTCCTCCATTATTGTGGGATGTGGAATCCAACATCCTGACAACCCACAACCTTCACCATGTGTTTCCATTCAGATGTCAAGGGGGGGCACGGCTTTAAGAGGAATAAGAGTAGATTTAAATTAGATATTAGAAAGGAATTACTTCCTGTGACAGTAGGGATGCCCTGGCACAGGTTACCCAGACAGGCTGCGGCTGCCCCATCCTTGGTAGTGTCCCAGGCCAGGTTGGATGGGACTTGGAGCAACCTGGGATAGTGGGAGGTGTCCCTGCCCATGGCAGGGGGTGGAACAAGATGGTCTCAAAGGTCCCTTCCAACCCAAACCAGTCTGTGATTCTATGACTCTATGCCAGAGGACTTTGGTCCCTGGTTTATGACATGGGACCAGCTCACCCCAGGGAATATCCAGATGTAGGACGGAACATTTCTGAGATAGGGTCATGGGCAATTCTGTGACCGCCTTCAATTTCTCCAAAGGATTTTTTACTGTTTCCTGGCTATATGGGGAGATGTCTTTTACCTGTGAGTAGAGTAAGATTTATGAAGGGAAAAAATTTCACATTGGTGTTTGTATTTCATTCCAGCTGCGTATTTGTGTGGGCATTTCCCACTCTCTGTTACCCTTCCAATATTCCCTTCCCGAGCAACCGGTCCCAGAACCAGGAGGAGCCTCTGCAAGTGACGTTATTTACATAAAAAAACCTCCTCCTGAATGTCAGCTTGCAAACTGGATTATTTACTGAAACCTTGTTGTTACACCGTGTGGTTGTACTGCACACTGGTGTAAGAACCACGTGATTGCAAACCATTAGTAACTGTCACAACAGAGCTCCTGCTACAAAGGAAGGGAACAGGGAAAAATACCTCCTACCCAGGAACTGGAAATTGGATTCAGGAGACATATTTATTCTAAATTTTGAGCCTGGTTCTCTGTGTGATCTGTGGCAACTCCTTTCCCTGGTCTGCTCTACTCCTTTCCCTTCTGAGAAGTGAAATGAATCGTGTTTTTTCTCCTCTGTAAACGTCATTTATATGATCAGATGGAAATGGCCAAGTGCAAAATTACAGCCGTTAACCTTTCCCACGGAATAATCCCAGGATCCACCCGAGGAGCCGTTCACCTGCCGGTGACACTTGGATGTCCTCAGGCGATGGAAGGCAGGGGCCCTTCATGCCAGAAAATAAAGCCTTTAAGTAGGAGCAGAGATTAACTTCACCGGCCAGAAACAGCAGTGGGAATGCTGGGAGCGACAGGGATAACAGCACGAGGAGAAATTCCAGGAATATTGTATCTGGACAACTCCAGCCTCTGTCTGTTGAAGAGGCCAGACTGCTGCTCAACGTGAGCTCTCCTTAAAAGCACCAAACCATTATCTGCTGCTCTGTGAGGGAGCAGCTCCAGCTCAGGGACTGCAGCCACGAGGACAACTTACGCTTGGCACAGCGCACGGAATTTGGTGGATGTTTGTCTTCTTAATTGTGCTGATATCCTTAACTTTGTAAAATAGTTCTGCACAGGAAAATTACATCCCTGCAAAATTCCGATCCCCTCTTACGGGCAGCAGCTGTTGAAATAACTGCTTTGCAATGTAATCCCCTTGTTCAATAATTCTTTGCCTTCCAATGCTGCAATTTACATTTTTGCCAAGGAATCAAACTGGTACTTAAGTATGAGAATAACTGAGGATCCTGCCTTTGTCTCCAGCCAACTGATATCCTAAGCCCTGCTATGACATTATATAAATATTCAAAAAATGCTTGTGAATACCATAATTTCTCCAGGTCTCACAAATGAGGAATTATCCAAGTAATGGATTATGAATGGAGTCGTAATGTATGGAAACATTACCCACCCAAAACGTATTAGGGAGCCCAGAGACTCGACATGAAACAAAATGTGTTAGAGGTTTAACAAAATAAAGCTGTCCCTTGAGATTCAGCCTCACTAATTCCTATTAAAAAAACTCCAGAAAGGTGAAAATACTGTTTATTTTTAAATATTATCAGCTCAGAAGTGCACCCAGGAAGATCTTATATTAAATACTTGCTTATCCAGCTAAAAACTTTGCAAGTTTAAATTGAAATTTTGAAGCTCAATAATCCAAGATTTCAAATAATAGGTGCATTGGCAAGGTGTGTTTTTCTCCTCAACAATGCCACAATCATGTTGGTATTTTGCCTCTACAGACTTGGTAAATTAAAAAAAATATGACACTATAGTTAATTTGGTTATTTGAAGTAAACTGAACAAAAATGAAAGGCACTGACTGGCTCAGGTTGCCCAGAGAAGGTGTGGATGACCCACCCCTTAAGTGTTCAAGGCCCGGTTGGTGAAGCTTGGAACTGCCTGGTCTCGTGGAAGGTGTCCCTGCCCATGGCAGGGCATGGGACTGGGTGAGCTTTAAGGTCCCTTCCAACCTAAACCATTCTGTGATTCTATGACCAGTTGCCTACTGAGCCCAGGGTCACTGCTGTGCCTGTGCCTAAAATCTCTGTGGAAGAAATTCCTGCCAAATTTATAGAGCTGCTGTCAGCCACCCTGCAAAGCCATTGCTCAACTCATTCCTCCACTGCTGTCAGCGTGCCAGACCCTTCAACCATTTCTTACTTAAGTACCCCTTACTCATGGGAGTGGGACAGAGGTGAAGATTACTCATCCCAGGAGTTGCACAAGTACTGTTGAGGGTGCCTGATCCAGAGCCAGCCTTTGTATCAGAACTGCAGGAGGAGCCAGCCTGCCTTCTGGGAAAGAAAGTTCTAAGAATTAATTTTGAAACTAATTTAAAAAGTTATAGTTTTCTGCCTTTTTCTTTTCTTTTCTTTTCTTTTCTTTTCTTTTCTTTTCTTTTCTTTTCTTTTCTTTTCTTTTCTTTTCTTTTCTTTTCTTTTCTTTTCTTTTCTTTTCTTTTCTTTTCTTTTCTTTTCTTTTCTTTTCTCTTTTCTTTTCTTTTTTCTCTTCTCTTCTCTTCTCTTCTCTTCTCTTCTCTTCTCTTCTCTTCTCTTCTCTTCTCCTTTTGCCTTGCCTTGCCTTGCCTTTTTTTCCCTTTTTTTTTTCCTTTCAAGTTGCAAAGGCTGGCACAACAATGGGTTTCCCTTCTTGTAGCGTATCTCTAAATTATAGGAAACTTGCCTCTTGGCCAAGCTGTGCTGGCTTGGAGCCAGGTTGGATGTCTCCATTCTCATCCTTTCCCGCACTCTTTCCACGAGCAAAGATAAAATCTCTTTTTTTTCCAGTGAAGTGAAGCAGAGGCTCTGGCAGATGGGTTCCTGACTTTACATCGCTCCTGATGATCCTCCACCACAGACAACTGTGGGCAAACCCCACGGAAACAAACAGAAAGGCTCACACTGTCTTCAACTGGCCTTGGCTTGGGGTCTCACAGCTTAAATTTAGTCAAGCAGGGATGTTTTCAGGCTTATATCTTCTTTGACTTTATCAAAAATTGCTAGATTGTAGGTTGAGGGTCATTTAGTGTCAGGGGGGAGAGAGAAAGAGGGTTGATGAAACTACCATGTGAAGAAAAAGTGTCTAGATCCTTAAAAAATTCTGTGATCACATAATATTCCAACTAGAATGTTATTAATCAAATATTTCCTGGATGACTGAGGCACTCTATTCCTGCAGCAAGTCATGTGGCAGCTCTGTAGTAAAACTCTGCACGTCTTGGGTTGACTTCAGATAATTCCATGTTTCTGAATGAGATTGAGGACCCAGATTCCTGTGCAGGACATGGAGAACCGTGGAGCTGGATCCCAGGGTGGGATGGATGGGCACAGGGTGCTCTGCAGGCTGCACTAGAAGGGACCACCCTGCCCCAGTATCCATAGGGATTTTTGTGCAGGGATATGCACCATGTTTTCCTCGAACATTTAGAATGAGGAGGGAATTGCCCAGCGAGGAGTGGGATTACAGCAGAACATTCTCCTGCATTGAAAACAAACAAAAAAAAAATCTCTTTATAACCTAAATAAAACCATAGATACTGTTAAAAAATACACTTGGCTTTTGTGAATATACATAGAAATGAGAACCACAGCCATGGCTGAAAGCCAACCTACCGAGGAGACACAAGTCATTATTTTTTAGAGGCTCCAAGAGATCTGTAGAGGGACTTTGGACAAGGGGCTGGAGTGACTGGACAAAGGGGAAGGGCTACCTGCTGACAGAGAGTAGGTTTGGATTAGATACTGGAAAAGAAATCCTTCCCTGTGAGGGTCAGGCCCCGGCACAGGTTGCCCAGAGAAACTGTGGCTGCCCCATCCCAACCAAGGCCAGGTTGGATAAGGCTTGGAGCAACCTGGGATGGTGTCTGTGCCCATGGCAGGGGATGGGACTGGATGGGCTTTAAGGTCCCTTCAAACCCAAACCATTCCAGGATTCCAGGACCCGTGTCCCACTGCCTGGATGATCTCAGAGCAAATCTGTAGCCCCATGTGGGACACACTCAGCTCAAAGCAACTATTGGGGTCCCCAAAGCTGTGCCAAAGTTTGTCTGAGGTTTGCAACTCACTTTAATGTGAACAAGGTTTGGTCCTTTAAATAGGTGCTATATTTATGGAGCAATGAGTAGCCAAAATGTAGGGAAAACTCAGCCAACTCCTTTGCTATTTTTGATGACACGACAAAGTCTGATTTTCATTAAGTTTTGCACATATATATCAGGGGTCCTCCTAGGGACTAGGGAATGAATGCACTTTGTTTGAACTCTATGGCTATTATATACTACTTTTTATTGATTTTTTTTTGCCTGTAATTCTCAATATAGTTCTTGTGTGTTCATGGAAAAATATTTATTTTTAGTCCCACCATTTTTCCAATATACTTGTTTTCCTCATAATTGTTTTCCTTCTGTTACGAACACCGTGTGATTACCAGGTACATCTTCCCTGTTTTCTAAAAAAAAAACCAAAACACCAAAAACAACAACAACAACAACAACAACAACAAAACCCACCAAAATATAGCCTATAAGATTAATGATTTTAGTCATCTTGAAAAGGCAAAATGAAAACAAAGCATGATCAGTGTATGTTGTATGCTCTTGTATGTACATATATTTATAGTTTCCAACGGTGCCCTGCCCACATTTTTGGAAGGAAGACTTGCCCCTGAAGTAAATATACAACTTTGAGAAAAGTTGGACTTTCTGTTTCAAAATGTTTGTGCTGGAAAAATAAATTTGGAGACCAACTTGCCACCTGAAATGTCACTTCATTCCTCACCAGAGCGTGTCCCCACCGCCTTCAAGAGGTTTATTCATCAGAGTAAGGGATAAGGAAGCGATGCAGGAAGGGATGAGGGCTGGCACCAGAAGTGGGGGCCTGGCTGGGCATCTCCAGTCACAGGCATCTTCAGCTGGCAGAGAGAAAGGGGAAAACTTGGCACTGCCCTCAGCCTGGGACATAAAACTCTGGAATCGCTTCCAATCTCAACTCAAATGCCCTTTCACCACAGTTTGATACTGGTCCTCCAAAGCTAAGCCAGGACAGTGGCTTTTGCAGATCCTCTGGCAAGGTCTGGCCTCAGGAGGAGTCCCACGGCCATCCTGGGATCCAAATAAATCCCATCCCAATCTTGTTCAGCTTCTCTCTAGCCAAAGTTCTGGGCACCTGGGGAAAGACTGGAGCGGTGGTGTGGCGCTGGAGGAAGGCTGGAGGTGCAAGTGGCTGTGGGAATGCACCGGGGAGACACAGCAGGGATGAAAAGCTGTAGCTGGTGCTGGGAAGAGAGCGGGGCCATCAGGGAGCCATCTGGGAAAAATCATTTTATTTATAACTTAAGTAATAGCACAAGCCACACAGCAAATCGATTTGCTTTTGGATTCCAGCTATTGTCTGATTGCCCAGACAAACAGCATCCAGTTTAAGTGGAGTCCACAGCAGTAATAACAAAGAAGGAACACAAATTTTAATTATGTTTCTCCAAGTCTGTATAAGTATTGTAGAACCACATAAAAATGATTTTTTTTTTACTAACTTGCAGTTGAAAATGTGTCATTAAAAGCTATGAGTCTGATTTTCTGCTCTGCTGGTCAGGATATTAACCAAAATGATAAAGTATTCAACTGTTTGAGGGGAGAAAAAGGAGAGGGAAATAAACGCTGAAGGTTTTGTGCTGGAGATATTATGAGAATGATGCAAAAATGAGAAACTTCATTGCTTTTCACATGGTGGGGTTGTTTTGCTGCAAGAAAGTGCTGGAATAAAAAGAAAGATAGTGGAGACTGAACTGGGCAACAAAAATAAGCCAAAAAAGGGAAAAAAGTGGTCAGGATGTTGGAAGCACAAGTGAGACCTTGTTTTTGGGTGGTGCCTATGGCAGGAGGGTCTCGTCAGGCTCCAATTCCATGGATCTGACAAGCAGTGTCAGGGTGTAGAATCTCCTACCACCAATGATTCAAATTAATTTCTGCTCTCCCTAATTCTGCAAGCCTGACTTCATACCCACTGCAACTTACATTTATTTGTAATCTCGCTGCTTACACTCCACTGAACAATAAAAGAACAATAAACTTAATAAAAAGCCCAAGTGATTGGAAAGAGCTCTGGGAATGGCAGTCCAGTATGAAAGCTATAAATTTACTTGTATACTCATGACATTGTCAGCTAATTTTTATGAAAAGCCCATCACAGAACATTGCACCAAAACACTGTGATCACTCGTATGTCACCCATCATACTTCCCCTGATAACAAAACAGAAAATGCATCATAAAATGATACTTCAAACTACAAATTCATCTTGAAATGCTCACTGTACACAGTAACAATTCTTTCCTGACCTTGTCTTGCACCTGAACCTTAAATTAATCATTCTTCTTCTATAACATTAAAGAATACCCAACGGTATTCTTTTATCGAGTTTAAAAGCTAAAACTTCAACTAATAATACCATTATTGTTTTGGTTATAATTTCCCTATTCAAATCTACACAGAGTTCAAGAAGTTATGTGGTGTAAAGTAAGCAAAAGGAGTTTTGGAAATAAGATTTAAAAGTATTTTTCTGTACTCAGATCAGAAAACATCGACTGATATTTAGAGGCTGAACCAAAGCCAGCTGAAGCCAAAGGAAAACACCTATTGATTTTAAACGTTTTGGGATCAAGCCCTTAACACCTAATCCTGAAAAATGCTGAGTATATTAAAGCCACACAGGAGCTACAGATATCAAGAATTCAAAGGACTAAATCCTATTAAATGCATAGTGTTGTCCTGACTCAGACTGAGATACTCAACTGGATTAATTAGGAAAGATCTTCCAGGAGATGGCCAAGATTTTCACCTCACTCTTCCAGTGGACACCCTGCTGATGTAAGGAACAGAAGACTGGGACAGCAACCATTTACAAGTGCCCGCCAAGGAGATTTTAGTGGATCAGATCTTCTCCAGTGAAATGCCTGGAGTTTTTAAGACACAGAGCTTACTGGTTTTAGCAATTCTCGAAACACATATGGAAGGTTCTCTGGCACGCATGGGTGCCTCCAGGGGTAGAGGCAAGAGACCCCTCAGCCCACCCTGGGGGCTGCTCTGCCAGCTGTAATTCAGTCTGTACTTCTTAATGTTTCTGTTAACAGTTATAAAAACATAGATCTGTGTTTTTCTTCCTTCCTCTGTCCACCAGCAGGAGCTTTGGCCCCTCAGTCAGGAGCACCAGTGCCAGGAGCTCAACCCCCAAATCCCCTTCTGGCCCCTGGGAACATCTCATGCTGTGAAGTTCAGCCGAATAGTTTCAGTAGGAATGTGAGTTTCTTTTCCTTAAACAAAAGCAACGAGGTTTGATCAGAGCTGCATAAAAATCAACATCTTCAATTGTCATCACTTCAGGAGAAACGTGACACAGCCTTTGTTTGGGGCGACTGCAGAGGGAACGGCAGCTACCGGGAATAATGGCGCAGGAAATGGGAATCCAGGTTGTCAGCCTTCCTTTAATTCCTCTTCTGTCCTTGCCAGAACAAGGAAGGACGAGGCAGTAAAGCCTCCACCCTATTACTGAATAGCCCAGCTGTGGTGGGTCCCACCCAGGCAGTCCCATCCCGACTGACCGATGACCAAGAGCCCACAGTTTTTATTCTCGAGCTGTCCCAGATCAAGTTTTGCATCAAATTCCATAGTGGAAGCTTCTCATGCAAATGGGAATTGTGCACAGGCTGAAATAGAGAACTCAAAATGAAACACATGATTTATGTCTGGGGAGGACTTCAGGAGAGAGAAGAGAACGAGGAGGAAAGGGCTTCTGAGAGCAGCTCAACACTCAATGTCAGATACTATCCTATACTTATATGTATCCTATACGGAGGATACCATCCTATGCTTTTTTTAGGAAAAAAATCAAGTATTTTGCGCCAAACAGGTCACAGAAGGTCATCCCTGCTGGGAAGGCTCAAGACAGACCTTCATATTTCTCCAAGGATTTCTCCCTGTGCCTTCTGAGGGTGAAAATCTGTAGGGTCAGATCCTGCAGATGGGACCAACTCTTCACCCCCCAGGAGGGCACCTGATTTTAGGCACTTTCCTCCTCAGCAATCCTGACACACACCTGCCTTTGCCAGGGATGTGGCCAAAAACATCCCTTGAGATAACTTCTCCTCCCTGCCCACAGAGGGAACTTCCTGCAACGAGCTTGGACTTGGTATCTCACTGCAGAGAGATAAGATCAATTCTAGTCAAAGTTTGCATTATTACTTTATACAGTCATAGAATCATGGAATGGTTTGGGTTGGAAAGGATCTTAAGGACCATCCAGTCCCACCCCCTGCCATGGGCAGGGACACCTTCCACTAGCCCAGGTTGCTCCAAGCCCCGTCCAACCTGGCCTTGGACACTTCCAGGGATGGGACAGCCACAGCTTGTCCAGGAATTCTATTCCAGCCCCTCACCATCCTCCCAGACAAGAATTCCTTCCCAATACCCCATCTAACCCTGCCCTATGGCAGTGGGAAGCCATTCCCCCTTGTCTTGTCCCTCCAGATCCTTGTCCAGCCCTCTCTCCCTGGAGCCTTCTCCAGGCTGAACAATCCCAACTCTCAGCTTGTGTTTGTGACTGACACAAAACTCACACAGGTCAGTGAGATGGTTTCCCATGGTCTCCACCAGCTCTGGAGCAGTTCTTGGAGGGACAGTGACAAACTCCAGGAAAGTCTGGACTAAAAATATGGAGCTGTTTATGAAAGGCAGCATCCAAAGTGAGAAAAGGCGTCAGAATCTGACTCTGAATTAATAAGCACCATTTTATGTGTCAGAAAATACCACATCTGACAGAGCTGCCAAAGACAAGTCAATTTTGTAGGAGCAGGTTTTATTGTGCTGGTAGCAGAGGAAAAAACCCCAATGTTTTACAAAGAAAAGAAACTTAACATGGTATTGAGGATGTTTATTTCTTTTATCATATTATGTATGAATCTTTTATAAGTTTTCAGTGAACTATATTAATTAAAAATTAGTTCTGGGAATATTTTGCTTGTAGCCTAATAAGCTATTACGTCAATACAGATTTTCATGGACTATTTTAAATTTGAAATAAAGGGGTCTCCTGAGTATGTGCAACGGAGCAAAAATGTAACAAAATAAAAAAAAAAAAAAAAAAAAGGAGAATATTTAACACATTTTCTTTGTACAACTTGAGGATCAGAGCGCAGGTCTTACTACTCGTTTGAAGTAATTTTCATGTGTTTTATCCTAAAAGTTCAATTATTATTGGAAGTTTTATGGACTCAGGTCTTATAAGGAACTTGATTGGTTTTATTATATTTTTTTTTATAAATTCCTTTTTTTAAAAAAAAAAAATTTTGATTATGAAATTTTTCACTGTTGGGATCCATCCCAATGCTACCACACAAGGCAAGACTTTTCCACCAGTGATTCGTCGGACAGGAGGAGAGCACTGCAGTTCCTCCAGGCCCAGATGTTTCCAGCCATCAAAAAGTACAGAAAAGGCAATAAAATAGGTCCAATTATAGCTCTGACTACTTGTGGTTACAAAGATTTACTGCTTCTGGTGTTAAATCAGTAGAGAAACCTTCCCTCCCAGTGGAAACCATCATGTCCTAAGGAACCACTGCTAGTTGTGGGTCATGGCTTGGGTCTGGAGCTCCTCCCAGTCACCCCATCTCCACGCTGGAGACAGGACGAGAAAGAATTTATCCCAGAGTTCTGAAGCTCCCACCAGGATGGCAGCTCCTCCACAGTACAAAACACAGAGGAAAAAACTCAAATTCTCGGCTGGTGACCAGCTGAATCCATTTTCGGGATTCCCAGCCTTGAGTGCTGTCCCCATTTCAGAAGACCCACAGGAGCAGAACCAGACCATAACGTTTAAGGCCAAAAAACCCTCTCATTACATATACTTGCAGAAAGAATGATCAAAAAATACTGTGTCAATGACAATTTTATATAAATGGGTATCTTCCTTTGACTTTTCATGACTACAATGAGAGGGTAAATTTAAAATTTAAAATTTAAAAAAAAAACACACATTTTTTGTGGGTTTTTTGTTGGTGTTTTTTCATTCTCATCAGGCTGTTTGAATGTGTTTTCCAGCACCTGGGCAGACCTCAGTGGCACTGAGGAGCTGAGCCATGGAGAGGGACAGACTGGGGGTGAACACTCACCTCGGAGGGTTCATGTTGGAGGAACCTTTCCAGGCTACTGAATTAAGCAGTGTTTTATAGCACTATAATGGATCCTGTACCTCTGCAGGATCAAGGCCTGAATTTCTGGCAGTTTTCAGTTATAGCATTTATTTTGGGAAATATTTTTATGTGCAATAAAAACCCAATTAATTTATGTGCCTCAAAAAAGCCCCACATAAACTCCACCAGAAGATTATGAGACAAGACCCACACCTACTTACGAATGTAAAATTATAATGAGGAAATGTTGTTGATGAATAAGTGACAAATAAACAAACAAAATTCAGGTTTCTTGAGGTTCCAGTTCCCAGACAACACCAGCAATTCCCTGGTCAGGCTTAGTTTTGTGGCTAGAGAGTGAAACCACAAAAGAACTCTGTCTTCTGGAAAATGAACCCTAATTTGATAAATGTGGGCAAATTAATGTTCCTTTGAGGGCCATAAATATGCCCCTTCCTGGCTGTTTGCTGTCTGACTTCTCAATTTCATTTTTGAAGGTGTTTCACTCATTTTGTTTCTTTTTTTTTCATGTAGCAACTTACTGGAAATACATCAAGCAGCAACCTCAGCTCTGCTCATGGGAAATGCTCTTTTGTCCATCATTCCAAAGGGAACCAAGGACCTGGGAACGTCCCTTTTCCCTTGTCTATGGGTACCAGTTTCAGTGGTCGTGGTCCCTCTGGAGCCAAAAGCAATAAATACAACCACACCAGTGGGGGGAAAGCATTTGGACTCCAACACGCCAAGACAGCCACCAGGCATCCCAAATCCAAACCCTGGAGCACCGCTCCAGCACCGCCCGTCACTCCAGGCAGCTGATGCTCATCGAAACCAGCATAATTAATTATAATTATTTAGCCTCACAATAAGCATTCCACTGCTCGTTGATTTAACCTGACTCAGTAACCAAAGTAAACAGCAGTTAATTGATTTGCTGAGGTTCACATCAGAGGGGTACGACACCGAGTGGAATGAGAAGCACAGCCTCCTGGTTCCCACTTCAGTGCCTCATCCCCAGACTCCAGCTATTTCCAGGAGTTCATATTTTTTCAAAAGCAAAGGAAAATAAACATCACCCATCTTCACGTTGTTTAGTTTGCAGGCTGAAACATGCTCTTCGTATTCATATTAATGAGCTGCTTCTCATGAGGCGACCCATTAAATTTAATGGGGGAGCAACATAAACCTCACATGAAATGAAATAGTTGCAGTTACGTTTACATTTCCTTGCATTCCGGAACAAACTTGTGCTTTTTATTTAATGGTAAACAGGTTTAATGACTCTCTTTGGGGTTTTTTTGCCACCTTCTTCTCTCCTGGTTGAGTAACAGGTTAACATCTTTCACTGGGCATTGGGCTCAGAATGTCCTTCATGTGAAAAGGAATTTCTCATTATTGTAGTTTTTAAACATTTTTTCAAAATTCATTATTAATTGATGGAGTTGCTGGTGTGACAAAAAAAATCCACTCAAAACATTTGCCTCAGTGTTTTTTGGGGCTGGTTTGGGGATCAACGCATTTCCTCTTCTGAAAAGGCTTCAGAGTTGCTTCAAAACACATTATGAAACCCAAACGCTCTGGTAGAAAGAGGATTTCCTCCCTACTTGGTTCTGCAAAAGCACCATTTTTGTCAACAATACTTCATTATTATTAAATTATTATTATGCTTTTTAAATCTCAAGCAAGATCACCTGCAGCCAGATGGCCTTTCCAAGCAAAATCCAGCACTGCGTGTGCTCCAAATAAAATCCTCAGGTCACCTAAAAGGCACAACTGGCAGGAACACTTTTTCCAGACTCCTTATAACACAAATCAGAGTGATATTAAGTTTGAAAATCCTCGAGCAGATGAGCCATTTGAATTGATTCTTGCAGACTGCCTTATTTTGTAGCCCTGTCACTACAGTCCCTGAACATAAATCTGGCAGTAAATGTAACTGCTGCCATGTCATGACCCCCCAAAAAAGGGGTCCATGATAAAAACAAAAGTAAGGTGAAGTGTCCAGAGTTCTCAATGTCTGTGTCATAAAATTTGTTTCTTTCTCTGATCTCCTTCTGCTCTGGAGCCAGGCTTGGAGAGCCTGGAGAAGAGAAGGCTCTGGGGAGACCTGAGAGCCCCTTCCAGTGCCTAAAGGGGCTCCAGGAGAGCTAAAGAGGGACTTTGGACAGTCTGGAGCCTGGAGGGACAGGACAAGGGGGGTTCCCACTGCCAGAGGGTAGGGTTAGATAGAATATTGGGAAGGAATTCTTGACTGTGAGGATGATGAGGCCCTGGCACAAAACTTATAGAGGATCTCTCAGTCCCTTCCGAACAAAACCATTCTGGGATTCTATAGTAAAATATTGAATTCACAGAAACAACGTAAATCAGAATAAAGGCACCAACAAGCCTGTTTAGACCCTAAACAGTGGAGGAGCTGTTGGCTATCGAAGAGCCATCGATATCCTGGGAAGACCCCCACGGAGTGGGCTGGTGGAGACCCCTGGCAACAGTAAGGTGTTAGGCGTGTTCCTGGCTGTGGATCATGGTTCTGAAGCAGCCAAGAGGGTAAAAATCAGGCAAGAAGAGGGAGAAAGATGTGGGGTAAGAAGGAACCAACAGCTGGGCATGCACAGCCCCACCGTGCTCCTCGCCCTGCACTGCCTTCATGGCCAACTATCCAGTAACAAGGAGTCACCATGATGCCTAAATCCCACAAGAAAAACTGGAAAGAACTAAGAGAAGAGGATAGCAGCTTGTTCCTTCAAAAACCAGAAGAGGAATCACAGTTTCAAAGAGTTGCAGCGTATTTTTTACAAACATTTGAGTGCTCCTGACATCAAATGTCCTCGCGTTCGGAACAGGTGGCTCGCCAACCCTCTTCCTCTATAATTTCATTATGAAAGCTGCCTTATTTATCTTTCAGACTCATCTGAAAATTACAAGAAAAAGGAAAACAAAACAAGTAGGAAAAGTGTTTATTGGAAGAGTTACAGTCTGGAGGGATATTCTCCGAGGGAAATGGATGTTTAATTAAACACACAAGGCAGCGCTCGCCCAATGGAGACGCGGCTCTGAAGTCCTGATGGCTGTTTCCTTGCATAGATTCCTCTGGATATTCGTCAGGGAGTTGTTTATTTTGGATAACTCACACTTCCATAGGCACATCAGTGAGCTGACAGCACATGGAGAGGTGAGGTAATAGTTAAAGCACTGCAACAAGCACCTCCACAATCCAGCTTCCATTTGGGTCATACCTTTCAGTTTCTCATTGAAGGTAGGAATAAATTAAATCAAATTGCATAGAGATGTGTTCTCTGCATTCCCCAATACCACTGTGGATGCTGATCACGTGGAAAACTTCAGGGTTTATTTTTTTTCCCAGGGTTGTCAGAGTATATGCCACCAGAAACAATGAGAGAAACAATGAATCCCTGTGTAAACTGGAGAATGGAATTAGCAAATCTGTTAATGACAACTTATTTGGGTCCAGACCTGTTCCCTTCAGAACGGGTGCTCTTTATTCAACCTTTCAATGTCAGTTATCATTTTTAAAACAGCTTGACCTGGAAGCAGACAGTTAAAATTGTGGTGACTGTTAATGACAGTTTTATTGGACACTATGCTTATAGTTCACATTTTGAGGTCTGTATGTAATTGATCTTTCTACCCTACATGAGAAACACTGCAATAAGTTGGTTGCAGCACCACATTATAGATATAGAGAAATAATAATGATGTCACCTTGAGATTCAAAGATCGTGGAATAGTAATAGTCTCCCAGCTCATTCTCCCAACTGTGATGACCTCTCCAGTACTAAATCTTAACAGTCTCAGCATTATTTTTGAATTATTCATGCTAGCCTTTTCCCTCACTACAAAATCAAGGAAAATGAATGCATCATGCTCTGTCAGCTCCACAGGTATTTTGGTAAAAGTATAAAATGTTATTTGGTTTCAAGAAATCCATGCAGCAATACAGGTCACTTGCTAGGCTGAATGAAAACAAAAATTCATATGCAGAAGAGACGGGACA
Organism: Oxyruncus cristatus; assembly: GCA_013399855.1. Lineage (NCBI taxonomy): Eukaryota > Metazoa > Chordata > Aves > Passeriformes > Cotingidae > Oxyruncus > Oxyruncus cristatus. The sequence goes on from VXAY01002786.1 coordinate 172,778, forward strand.
CATTCATTGTGAGGCTGAATGAGGCATTTGGAATCCCTGGAAGTTCCATAACCTGCGTTTTGATTAATTACATCATCATCTGTAGAAATAAAACAAGAATTAAAGAAGTATCAACACACACAAACCATTTTTCTCTAACTTGGACAGTGTGACATCATTTCAAGGATTGAGTACAATGTCAAGACACGAGGAATTACAGGTTAGGAACAACAAGACACTTTTTAATGTGATATTTAGAGGTGAAATTAGTGGTGATGTGCAGGTCTAGGAGGAAAGAAAGCAGACATTCCTCAACCCACCCCACACTGAATTCTGGTGGTTCTGTGATGTACTGAAGGCAACAAACAGCCCGTTCCTGAAGGCAGCAGGTTGATAACTCTTCTAGACCATCAAACCCGGATAATAAGAGAGCGCTACAGTTTTATTCCAGTGATGGATCTCATAAAAAGTGCACCTGGGAATAAAATAAAATGCATGTAAATGTAAACTCGAGCAGGTATCCTGATTCATCTGTAGCTGGTGACCTTTAAGTTCATTATGAAAAACAAATGTCAAGCTTTCAAAAGACAGGAGTATCCCCGGCTTTGCTGGGGATTTTGTGTGCTATCGCACAGACTGTATTAATTTAGTCTGGCATCAATAACCTTGAAATCAGGATTTTGCACTAAAAATCTAGTTTTATGTTTATTCAGAAAGCAAAGATAAAAGGCGACTTTATTTTAAGGGACCCTCCAGTGGCTACAGGGCAAATGTAATGTAACAGTCCTGATTTCCACTACCTTGCTGTTCAATGCCAGCTCCCATGGCAACAGATTTTATAGGAATACAAAGAGTGTGATGAAGATCTCCCGTTATTTTGCAACGAGTTTAATTACGGAAAAGTCTCCCGTCTGCAGAGTTCTTCGGCATCCCTGAACTGGCAAAAGCTCCTGCAACACCTTGGTCAAAACCAGCCACAGGTCCCCCAGCAGAAGGAGAAGGTCCTCATTTATCCACTTTGGAAAACAGCAGAGACGTTGGATGTTCATATTGACACAAAAAGATTCAACAGATTAACAGGGGAATATCATGTAATTGCTAAAGAAACAACATATGATCAACTAATTACTTCTGTAACTCTAACAAGAAATGCTTTTATGCTTCCATTCTCTCCTCAATTAGTTCATAAGCTGAAGACAGTCAGTCTGAAGAGACTAAAGTACTCAACTGTATTTTTTTCTCCATTTTTGCCCTTTTTTTTCTGGTGTAGTTACACTAACGGACTTACCTACTGTCTCTATATCCCCTTTGCTTCAGCTTATAAAAGGACACTTTGATTTAATCTCATGCCATATTTTAAAGAAATAAAAATTCATTCATGCATCAGAGAGAAACAAGAGAGGTACTTACAAAAATCACGAGTTTTAATGTAACTGACTTCATCCAGGACTGTCTCTACTGCAGTTGTAGCACTGTTGACATGCACAGAAAAGTGTCTTGGCAGGGAAGAAAATAAACATTACAGACCCACAGGTAGTCACAACTAAATCTAGGAACAGCAAGAAGCTGAAGAAAATTAGGATGCACAACTTTTCTCCATGCAGCAACTTTGTCACCACAAACTACATTGATTACAAATTCAAATAACTCAGTTTTTCTCTTTGCCTGTCCTATGGAGCCAGGCTGGGAGAGTTGGGCGTGTTCAGCCTCTGGAAGAGAAGCTTCAGGGAGACCTTAGAGCCCCTTCCAGTGCCTAAAGGGGCTCCAAGAGAGCTGGAGAGGCCCTGGAGGGAAAGGACAGGTTGGATGGGGCTTGGAGCAACCTGGTCTGGTGGGAAGTGTCCCTGCACATGGCAGGGGGTGGAATGAGAGGATCTCGAAGGTCCCTTCCCCAAGTCCAAACATTCCATGATTCTAATAAAATGAAAGGGAGCTTTGCACTGAATTCAGTGAGAATTCCCTATCCCCTTAGTTTGTCTATTTTTATTTATTCTCAACCAAAATTATGGATTTTTGATCACTTTCTAACTATATTTCTGCCTTTCACTCTGCACAAAACAGCTCCATATTTAAGCATTAAGCCAAAACTTTCTGTATTTCAAACAGTTAGTCCCAGTGTGGTGCCTGGTTGAGGATGGACAGAGGTCTCCTCACCCATGCCATAAGCCCTGACTCCCTGTTGTCACCGTTACAGCTCTTTGAAGCACAGCCAGGGTCTATCTACTGACACTGTGCAGGGTCTCCCAGTCACAATGGTGGAGTCATTCCACCAGTGCATTGGGTTTTCCTTTCCTGATGGCTCCTGGACATGAAAGAGAACCTTATCTGCCTGCGGGAGCAAACACCGAGCCCGGATCCAAATTGCTGCCCTAAGAACCACCCCCCAGCTCCATCGCCCCAGCCAGAGCCAGAGCCATCCCCGGAGCTGGGCTGGATGATCTCATGGCACTTTTCATCTCTGCCTCCTGTTCCTACGACAGCCACAGCGGGTGGCACCACTGATCGGGGGGATTTCAAAGTTCAGTCGCTGAACGGTGACAAACGACTTTGAACTTGGAAAAATGCAACTTGATCCATCCAGGGGGAAATAATCTTAAACAAAGGTGCTCGATGGTGGAAGGAAATCTGGGCAGGAGCAAGAGCAAAAGGAACACAGGAGTGATAACGGCGGATTTAATATGAATAACTGAAGGCCTTCAGAGTTGCTTGAGGACTTCTGATGACACACCTCAGAGGAGAGGACAAGGCAGGACGTGTCACACTGCAAACCCTGACACACTCACTGCTGTTCAGCTAATTCCTACCATCAGATCCTCATTCTTAGAAGGAACGTATGTCTCCAAAGCCAGAAAAAATCAGCTCCTCATTCTTGGCCATTAATCTAAACAGCAGCATTGTAGCAAGTTTAATCAGCTCTTCTAAAGTTCCTTTCCCTTTAATTCCCTAAGTACACATATTTTTGGCTCATGATATAAAACCCACCAAATATTTGTGGGTAATTCCTGTACTTTTGCCCAGAGGAACACAGCCATAGACCCTGATGCCAATTTTAGCTTCTACTTTCAATTTTGACACCAAACTTTTGCTGAGTTGTTACAAGAAAGGAAGAGAAACATCTTTGGTTAAATGGCCCTTTAATCTTCCTTAAAAATTTTATCTTTCAAGATGTGATTGTTTTTATTGTTTTGTATTTGAAGGGTGTAGATATACCTATGTATGCATAAAAAATTTAAAATCACCTCATTCCTACTAAAAAGGATCGCAGTGAGGTTGATAGTGAGGTCTATCAAGTCCTCTTCTTTGGGAAAAAAAAAAGAAGGGAGAAAAGGTGGATTCTTGGTCATTATACATCATCCAGACCCCCACAAACATAAGTATTTTGTGTTATTCTGCAAATTCTGACTGCATTGTGCTTCCAAACTGTATTTGTGCTCACTGCTTTTCAAATTTCCTTGATAAATATGTCTTCAAAATAAAATGTTTTCAGAATATTCCATTAAAAACACTGAATATTTTCAAAGTGAAATTTTTTGGTTTTCTGTGCCTGCACTTTTAAAGGGAGCATAGCCTGGGATTGGTTTTTTTTGGTGATGCAAAACATAGAGATATATTATGTTATATGAGGCACAGTGATGATTTTATTCCAACATAAATGTCATTCTCACATAGTAATTTCATTTGGACTAGTAGAAGTGACTTTTTTTAGGTGTTTGCACCTAATATTAATGTTAAAGTTTAGACTATTTCATGGAAGGATAACGACAGAGCCAATTAACTGGCAAAGCAGGATTTACTAGTTTCCATTGGAAATACCAGGTCCCTCCTACTCTAGGTAACATTTTAGAATAAAATCATTATTTTTATTTTAAAACATTTATAAAGACACACGAGGAAGTGAAGAAACATGCCCGTTTCCCCTTCACTATTTACCTCCAAGCCTTGCCAGATAAATGCCACTCAGTATCTGAGGTCAGCCTGGCTTTGAATAGCACTCTGCATTCCTGAACTCCTTCCCAAATCTCGGGAAGGCAAAGAGAGGAAAACAAATAGCAGATGTGGGAATTGGGAAAAGGAAACGGCCATTTTTCCAGCGTGTGGGTCACGGAGAATAGATTAGTAAGTCCGGGCTGGTTCAAACACGCTGGCACAGTGAGAGGAGCTGGCCTTTGCCCAGGAAAAACAGTGCCAGCTCCGGGAGCGCCGGGAGCGCCGCACACGCGGCCGGGAGCCGCTCCAGCCCCGCGTGGCTGGACCCACATGCCATGGCAGTGCCCTTGGCTCGGCTCCAAGGGACTGCACCCTCCAGACTGCCCCTGGGGGCTGCTCCAGCAGTCGGGCTGGAGAAAGCAGCTCCACCAGGGACGGGGGGATCTGCACGAAGCCAACACCCTGCTCCCAGTTTTAGGCACACCTTGTGCACCCCGTGGAGCAAAGGGGTCCTGACTTGAGCTTACACATGAGGATTCATGTTGGGATTGCAGCCTGAACCTTCCTCTTGGTAATTACAGGCACCGCTGGGGCCAGACTGAGGGCAGGAAACAAGGCTTGGAAAAGCCAGGACATGTTGGAAAGCCTCAGGAGAACCTCAGAGGGTGGTAAGGCCCTGGTACAGGCTGCTCAGAGAAGCTGTGGCTGCCCCATCCCTGGAAGTGTTCAAGGCCAGGTTGGACAGGGCTTGGAGCAACCTGGGCTCGCAACCTGGGCTCACAACCTGCCCAACCTGGGCAACACAAACCATTCTGTGATCTATGAATTCTGAGTAATGATTTCAGAAATGGCCTGGAGTTTGTCAGGGGAGGTTTAGGTTGGATATTAGGAAAAGTTTCTTCCCCAGAGGGTGGTTGGGCATGGAACAGGCTCCCCAGGGCAGTGGGCACAGCCCCAAGGCTGACAGAGCTAAAGGAGTGATTGGATGATCCACTCAGGCACAGGGTGTGACTCCTGGGGATGGTCCTGTGCAGGACTGAGGGTTGGATTCGATGATCCTTGTGGGTGCCTTCCAACTCAAAATATTCTGTGATTCTGAAAATCCCTGATTTCATTTTTATGTGTTACTGGCACAGTACCATGTGATGCCACTCCAGGTCATGCTAAACCCAGGGGTCAACAATTTACTTCAGTAACTCTCATCCAAACAGGAATAATAACAACACCCCACCACTTTCTTAGGCTCATGCAGTATTTGAGACATATTCCTACTGAGGGCAGACATGGCCAGACTAACACTGTGAAAGGGAAAATACAGCTCTGGAGACAGGAAAAGTGGATGCAGAGACCACCCAGCCACCGCAGGACGAATGAGATGTCAGCCATGGGATCCCACGGCTCAGGATGTTATTCTTGCGCAGTCCACAATCAATTATGTCTGTACCAAATGACTACACTCACTTTTTTTGGGTCTCCGGGAAATCTTTGTTCAAATTGAAGATGGTTTTCTAACAGGCTCCGCTCTTTACCCAATTTTCCAGCTGAGTTGACTGAGGCCCAAGCAGGTCAAAAGGCTTACTCAAGGTCAGGGAGGGAATCAATGACTTGGGTCAGATTAGATCTCAGCCTGTTCCTCACTTTTCATCCTCTGCTTTTCCTGCTGGATCACTGTTAGAACCAGGTTAACAAAAATGTCACAGATGTGCTTTAAAAATATATATTTTTAAACTTGTTATCCCAATAAGAATTAAGTTCTTTAGACAGCATGCTATATAAGATTAGGTTTCAAGAGGTGAGGTCTTTGCTGCAAGGAATTCAATATCCAGTACAATGTAAAATCACCAGCAGGAGAGACTTTTACTAGTGTATAAAAATAATAAAAATTCAGAAAAGTCAAATTCACAGATCAAATGCTGAAGTGCTCACTCGGGTCAAGTTCTGCCTGGCTTTAATTGTATTTTGCCTTGGGAAAAGGCTTTAGATCTGGCCATAAATTAGTATGCTGATCCCATGGCATGAATGGTGTTTTATTTACTTATTCCCTGGAATATGCTGTAGAATTCAAGTAGCAGTTCAGTTAAAAAGAATCACTCATCCGAATCTGAGGGAACTACGGTATTTATGAGAATAATGTTGGGCTGCCCCTTCCAACCACCCACTATGTAATTTGGCATGAATTGACCAAAATAGCCCATTTCCCCCAAGGGATGTGTGTGTTTCCTGAACTTAGGCGCTGAGAGGCACCAAAAGCACTGGATTTTCAGGAAAAACATCTTCCCTGGGAGGGCAGAGGAGCTGAAGAACGTGCTCCCTGGGGAGGCTGGGCTGTCCCCAACCTCGGGGGTTTCCAAACCTGACTGGGGAAAACCCTGAGCAGCTGTGTCTGACCCTGGAGCAGGGACAGAGGGATGGCTTCAAGACCTCTTCCAATCCAGCCAGGACTATTTTACAATCCTACAGCATCACTGTATATGGTCCTTTTTAAGATAAATTTATTAAGACCACCTAAGAGACATTTTTTTTCCCCTCAGCTATCCCTCCATGCTCCAAGCTCCTTCCTTGCCAGATCCCTTGAGTCATGGAGATGTTGCACAGAGAAAGAGGAATATAACTTTGCTTCCCAGCTATTACTCCATAAATAAACCAGAGAACACACCCACCAAACTGTGTTCCTTTTCCCTTCATTCACTTCCATGCCACCAAACCACAGACGTCTTGTCCTGGGCTTTTTGTCTTACAGACAATGGGAAAAGGTTGCTTTGGAAAGTCCTGTCAGGAATTTTATTTTCCCGAATTTCGGATCCTGACAGGCTCCATCGCAGACACACTCAGAACTCTTGGCAAAGTTCAGCGCTGAGGAAACGGCATCTCATCAGTTCTCATCTGCAGATCAAAGCAATTCACTGGCAACATGAAAAGACTGTATTTAAAAAGTGACAGGATACCCTTAAAAAAATTAAAAAGAATGAGCTTAGAAATTCTGGGAAGAATGCATTTGGAGTTTCAAGCAAAATAAAACAACATCTAAAAAGCAGGATTAAAAATATCCTCGGACGCAAGAGAAATATTTGTATTTGCCCAGTGCTGAAACAATAAACGAATCAAAACGATCTCTGGTCCATGTTCCAGAGTAGAATAAAACTATTCAACCATTATATTGGGTTCAACTTGGCTGGTTTTCCTATTGTGCTTCTATAAAGCCAGAAAAAGCTAAACCAGGCAGGGGACGGCAGTGATCTGGAGGGAGCATCCTGAGAGCAGAGAATCTGGAAAGTTTTAGACAAGATTTGCAAATTCAGGAGATGGAGCACTTGTTCTCCAGCTCCTCCTGACTCCTGGTACCTTCCAGCACTATCAGAAACAGAAAATGTTACCTCTGTTTTGACTGGCACACTCCTTTCCTACTCCTCAGGCTGGCTCTGGAGTTGCCTTTGCCTCCACCTCATTTTTGTCAGAACTGGGAGCACACGGAGGTTTCAGCAGCTGCCTGACCTTTTCAGGGTGCACATCTCTACCTTCACCAACCAGGGACTTGCTTATGTTTAAAATCTGCTGCAGGTTAACTTGACTTATTTCATGTGAAGGTGTTTAATGTCACAAACAATTTTTTTTCTCCTCTTGCAGGTCAGTTGGTATTTTAATGTTTATTGTTAAACCGACTTTGGAAGCTGAACATGGAAAAGATTTGCCTAGAAATGGACACATGGGAGCATCCCACCCCAGCTGTGCACCTGCCATCTGGATTTGCTGGATTGTGGCCTCAGGAGCATTTTGGAGGGATGTCGCCTCCCAGGAGGTGTGGGAACACAGCCAGGTCAAGCCCAGCCCAGACAAGAAACTTCCCAGTGCTGCTCCACCATGGATCCAATTAACCAGTGAGCTCCTGCTCTGAGCCTGGCTATCAGCATCTTCTGAGAACAGGCACAGAACTACACCCACATTTATATTTATAAAATACTTTATATACTAATCAATGCTATACTTAGACTGCTGTTTGAATGGGGAGCTGAACCCAAACCCACACTGAGACTGCTACGAGGAACAGGAACCCTGCAAATGTCCCGCTACTGTTATGAGACAAATCACATTATATATTTTTAAAAAATAAGAGAAGATAAACATTTTCACAGCAGATTTCTATTCCCCTCACAGTGTATGCTGTATTTATGTAAAAATGTTAATGAAAGGCACAAGAAGTGAAGCAAGTGCCCCAATTTACCAATGAGGTTGCACAGAAATGCAATTGGACGGGGTTCCACCTTTTCTTTGGGAGTGCTGCTTGGCAAGGAGCTGCACTTCTTCCTGCCTTCCCCTTTGCTTTTCTAACCTCTCAGAGAAACATCCTTTAAATATTATTTCTTCGGGGAAGATGTAGAGAGCTCCCAGTCTGGCTTATCTGACCTGTCCAGTTGTCTGACCTGTCCAGTTGTCTTGGCAATTGGGTCGCCAGCTGTTTTGGCAGCAGAGATCCAACAATGGGATTCTCCAATCATAGAATCATAGACTCATAAACATAGAATCATGGAATGGTTTGGGTTGGAAGGGACCTTAAAGATCACCTAGTTCCAACCCCCCCTGCTATGGGTAGGGATCCTTAGAGCAGGTTGCTCAGATCCACGTGCATCCTGGTCTTGAATATCTCCAGAGACTGTGAGTCCACAACCTCTCTGGGCAACCTGTGACAGGGTCTCACAACTCTTTACAGTAAAGAATTTCTTCCTAATATCTAAAATAAACCCACCCTCCTTCAGCTTAAGGCCCTTCCCCAGGACCTTGTCCCAAGTCCCTCTCCAGCTCTCTTGGAGCCCCTTCAGGCACTGAAAGGGGCTCTCAGGTCTTCCCAAAGCCTTCCCTTCTCCAGGTGAACACCCCCAGTTCTCCTAGCCTGTCTCCAGAGCAGAGGTGCTCCAGCCCTCTGATCACCTTTGTGGCCTCCTCTGGACTCATTCCAACAGGGGTTTTTTGTGCTGGGACCCCAGAGCTGCAGGTAGAACTGGAGGTGGGGTCTCACCTGAGCAGAGGGGGAGAAACCCCTTCCTCTGCCTGCTGGTCACGCTGTGGGGATCCAGCTCAGGATACAGTCTTCTGAGGGGCTCTTTCCCTCAGCTGCCCAAGAGCCCAACCAGTTGCCATGAGATCCTTACAAAAGCACAAGGACAATGTGAAAATGTGCAGGAGAACAGGCAGAACCTGTGTATGTTCAGCTCTGTTGTGCTGTGCGCTGCTGCCCATCCATCCCGGTTACACCGGTTCTACCACACGCAGGTTATCCACGGGAAACTGATTCCTTTCATTTAGACCCTCTCCAAAACAAAACACATTTCTACCTGTGGAGAGTAATTCAATATGAGCAGTTCTGACTGTTCTTCAGTGACTGTGTGATGAGGTTTGCCAGCACTCGGAAGATTACGCGAGGTTGGAGTTATACCCGCAGTTTATAAAATCACACAGAATTCATACATTTTACACAGACAGGCTCCCCAAAGTGTCACACCGTATTTTAGCACCTGAACTCACTGTGATTCAGTAAAAGAATCCTGCTTCTCTGCAATGGATCTTGGGCTCTGCAGCCTCCTCCACACACATATATCATCGCCGAGTTCCGAAGGAGCACGGTTGGCTTGAGGGACAGAGGTGCACCTCCTGTAATGGTATACAGTACATTCTGCAGCAACCTTTCTTCTCATATTTCAGAGTTGAAAAAGGCCTGTCAAAAAGGGGCTATTATGAAAGGGAATTTGAAGACATTCATAAACATCTAGACAGAAAATTGCATTTTCAATATGAGAACCTCAATAGTTAAGGCTACATTTGGGAGATCACTATGGCCCTCTTATTTTCTGCTTACGCTGTCAAAGTTTGAATTCATGTTGGGTTTTTGAGCAATTCAAACAAAGGATACTTTCATAAACATCCATTTCATAAACTACAGCATATCTAATTCTTTGGGTTCTGAAGGCTGAGCTGAATGTAGTGTTTGTGGTCTACTGAGAATATGTCTGGAAAACATAAAACAATCTACTAGGTAAGTTACAAAGCTGTTGACATAGGGAATGAAAATGGAAATTCTGTAGTAGTCTCCTCCATCCGCGGCTTTCCGCTGTACTTTGCCTGATGTGAGCTGATTGGTGCCGTATATCTTGATGTGAGGATCCCATTTCAGAAATGTTCTGACATTATCTATTTGGCAGCTTGAAAAATAGTATCAAACTCCCAATGCATTTGAGAGCACGTTTCAACCCAGCAACTGTAATATCCATTTCCTCCGGTGCAAGAGGCATGTTAGGACCAACTTCACGTGGATTCATTTCTGAGGATACAATATGTGACTCCACAATGCCCCTGCACATGCACACAGGGTTTGGTTAGAAAGCCCAAATGGAATTAACTTGATTTAATTTCCAGTCCCTCCCAGTAAATACTCAGTTTTATCTGGGAGCAAGTTTTTCCCTACAAAAGGATTGATGACGTCAGTTCTGGGAATGCAGCAGCACAGTGACTGTTGGCACCTCACCTGCCCATGGCATAGGTGGGAATGCAAGGAGGAATCTTCATTCCAAAAAAAAAAAGAATTATTAAGAATATTTTCACAAGGGCCTGGAGAGACAGGACAGGGGAGAATGGTTTCAAACTGTCAGAAGGCAGGGTTAGATGGGATTTTGGGAAGAAATTGTTGGCTGTGAGGGTGGGGAGGCCCTGGCACAGGCTGCCCACAGAAGCTGTGGCTGCCCCCATCCCTGGAAGTGTCCAAGGCCAGGTTGGATGGGGCTTGGAGCAACCTGGGCTAGTGGAAGGTGTCCCTGCCCATGGCAGTTGAATTAGATTATATTTAAGGTCCCTTCCAACCCAAATCCTTCAATGACTCTATGATTTCCCAAGTAATTTACATTGATTAAAATGTTGGGCTCATCTCTAACCAGGCTACAACAGCCCAGTCCCTTAAAGGATGTGTTCTATTGTAAATATGCCTAATATGTCAATAGGAAAAAAACATATGCTGTAAAGTTTGCTGTAATAATTATTGGAAATGCTTGAGCCTTGCTGGAATTTGGCAATAGCTCCACTAAATATAGGACTCCAGGCACACTTAATTTAAGAGGAGATTTATCATTGGTCTTATAGATCCAAAATTCTTCTTATTTAATATTTAAAAGCCTTTTTACCACAGAAATTTCTCTGTAGCACAACTGATAAAATTTATATCAGTTAGTTTCACCAATATTGTCAAAACATTTTTCCAACAACTTCTGGAACAGAGCAGCCAGGAGATAACTAAACCACCTGAAGTCGGGCATATGAAACACCATAACTTTTTATGGTTTTGCCCTAAAGAAAATGAAGCCAATCTCTGCTAATATCCCTTTCATTTACACACCTTGCTACGAGATTTCCCTAAAGGCATTAGTGGCTGGCAAACAACTCCCAGCACCTTGATTGCAGGAAATCATATTGCACCCAATCCCAAGCTTCTTCATAAGTATTGAAAATGCTTTGACTACTACAATACATTTTCTGAACTCACCAGTAATTCTACACTTCGAACCACCCAATTTCCTTCCTCTCCCAGCACAGGAACCACTTGTATTCCTGCTCAATATATCCCAGCTCTGAGCTTACTCTTTGTTTTTTCAATAGAGATGAGTCTACATTTAGAAGCGGAATCGAACAAGCTTGAAGAATGTTTAGGAGGAAAAGAGAATGAAAAGGTTTTGTTAGTGAGGGTTACAAACTATGTCAAAGATGATGATTGCTTAAAATGTACAGATTTTTATCTGAATACTCTTGAATTTAAAGAACTGTGGACATTTAAAGTCTCCCAACTACACAGACTCAGAATGAAGGACGAGCCCCAGAAAATCACACATCTTCAGAACAACCCTTAGACTTCTTTTCTTACACATAGATCACATCCCACATAATCAAAATTTAACTTGCCCTCTTAAACCCATCATGCTCCACTTCCCAGTGACTCAGGTGCTTCCCAGCATTTCACATCAATTGAAACACAGGGACAAACTCCCACAATGTGCTGCAAACAAAAGTTTGGTGTAAGAGATTACTTCTTCTTATTAAAAACCCATTAAGAAGCCAGATTCAGAGTGTTTTCACATACACACACTCTCCTTCAGGGCCAATTAAAGCACAAAACATGCCCAGATCAAACAGCCAGCTCTGTATGGACATGAATATTTCCAGACTGAAATTTGCAGGACACATCCCTGCTGTGGAGAAAACACCAGAGTCTTGGCAAACAAAATCACAGTTTCTGGTTTCATTCAGCTGCCTTTTTTTTTTTTCCTGGTGCTTCTAAATGTGAAAGGCAAGACTTACTTGCTCACTGCACTGAAATCACACCAGGTTACATTCCTGTGGTTCTTCGCAGCTGAGGAGAGGTCAGAGGAGCAGAGGAAGTGAGCGAGGCCAGATTCTGACTCAGTAAAGCACGGACACACAAATATATTATGCCTGTGCTCCAATCTGACAATTTTCTCTGGGGGGAAATTAAAGATCTACAAGTGAGGTCCAAATCAGAGTGATTTTCAATCCCACATCGTCCCTGAGACTCCATCTGTTCCTCTCCCGGCTCCAGCGAGGGGGCAGTTACAACTCCAGTGCCCAAGTCTCTCCTCCACAGCAGATGTTGCAGAAAGTAGATGCTTCCAGAGGTTAGTCCTTAACAAGGAATTTAATCCTGCCTGAAATATTTGTGAATTCACATCTCAAGGCATTTAATAAAACCCCCCATTTTTAGTTTTCCATCCCACCCCATCACAGCCTTTGGCCTCGAAGTTCATGGATTGGTTTAAGCCTTGGTTTACTCGGAAGCAAATTCATGTGCTGTCACTGGAAGAAAACTACAGATGTTCCAGTCATCAGAAAATACCATTCTGTACCTGAAAATGCCACATTAAATGAGCAAGTAACAACAAATAAAGAACTGAAAGGAAATGCAATGTCTTGTAAGTAACAGACTTAAATAAAATAAGGACTGAGAGAAAAGGCCTGGAATGAAAAATAAACATATGGGACATGAGCTGAAAAACATTTTAGAAATTTTGTACCTTCTGACGGTATCAGTGTTATGAAAATTCCCCTAAAAGTTTTAGTGTTAGTGAATTGGACTGAATGTGCCATAACTGAATGCTGGAAACTCCTGGGGAGAAAATTACCATTTAGGGGTCCTCAGAACTAATTTAATAAAGAAGCCTGATGAGGTAAATGAAGTATAGTAGTTGAAAGAGGCCTAAATACATGAAAAAGTATATATATATATAAAAAATATATATGTTATGTTGACACTGATGTCATTGACCAGTGACACATCTAACAAGGGATGTTGCTGTTGCTAAAGGATATATTAGGTAGAAATTCAGAAGTTTAGTGGTTGAAAGGATGCTTAAAGTAATAAAGACACAAATCTGGCCAGTAGAAGGGTTAGAAATTTTAAAAAGATGTTCATAATTCTGATGGCAGAGTGAAAGTTGATCAAAAGTATCTTTTTTACCTCATTTATAAACAGAAATATATGACACTCAATCAAGTTCCAATGCAGTAAAGTTTGAAACTATGCAGAGAAACATTCCTTTATAGTGCAAACACACAACTTGTGGATCCACCACCAAAGCCCAAGACGTCAGGATTTAAGAAAGTCTGGATATTTTACATTCCCATTCAAGCCTGTTATAATGCAAACTAAAATCATATTAAAGATAATCAATTTTCATGCTCCAGGCAATAAGGAGATCACCTTGGGAGAGGAGGCAGAAAAGATTAATATGTATTTTGGGGAGGTTTCCACTTCTAATAAAGTTTCAGGAATGGGCTACTTTTGAGTCAAGGATATCAGGACAGCAGGATGATTCCAGCCAGTTTAGTAGTGTGTAAAAAAAAAAAAATAACTATTTCTAGAGTATCCTACCCATTCTAGAGCTTACTGACCTTTTATTTAGAGCCATACCCTATGTATGGGCATGCAGGAGCAGCACCTTTTAACTGATTATTAATCTGAGCTTCATTAGAATTAGTGAAAAACTTCATTTTCTCATCAGCAAATGGCATCACAGTAGTTTGAATCATCTGTTCACTGACAGCTACTGAAAAGCCAAGTCAGAGATGAATTTTGAAAGTACAAATGGAACCATGAACCAAAAGCCTGTAACTGGTTGTGACTTATTCCAAACATTCAACACCTTTTCATAGATTTTTCCTTTATTGTAATATTTTTTCTTTGCTGCTTAAAATGGAATTCTGTCCATAAAATGCTCATATAATGAAATCTGAATTTATTAACTCATTAACTTATTGACTTGTTAACTCATTTATATTAATTGCAATTCAGAGATCACACAGATTCACAGATCATTTTTACCTTGTTCAACACTGGTGTGCTCACAGGTTGCAATAACCAGGGCAGTATGGAGGCTCTGTGGACATGTTTATTACCCAACAACAATTTCAAGTGACTTTTGGCCCATGTTTTGCCTGGGTAGACAGTAAAGAAAGTAAGACAGGGTGGTAAGCATTCCTTGCCTACATTTCCTTGGTAGACTCAAGGTTAATGGGCCTGAAAGCAAAAGGGAAAACTTTTTGTCATGTTAAAAATATTACTTCTAAAATCAGCAGTTATCTCAGTACTGTTACACACCAAAGTCAATAGTTGCTCTAGTGCAACAATTTTCAACTGTATTAGGGAAACTTTTTTTAGAATCACATTTAACACAAAGATACTAAATGCTGTTTATTTCACGCTTATTTTACATACATAGTTTTTGTATGAAAAAAAAAGGATTTCCAGAATTCTGCAATGACTCTTTAAAAGTTGTTTTGGTCTTTCCCAAGCAGATTCCTCCGTTCTGTGTTAGTGTCTGAGTCATATAGCACAACTAATAAAATTTTTGCTGATGTAATTTAGATTAAGATTTAGACAGTGAAAGACTATCCAGCTTGAAAATTAGTGGTTTCTTGCTGCAAACTTTGCTGGTATTTTTTCTTCTGTGTTTTTGTTTTTAATGACCTCAAATAAACTCTATCCTACAATTTACTTCTGACATTTCACTCCCTCTTATCACCTCCTTGTCTCCTCCTCTAGGAATTGTATTTGCCAAACATTTCATCCTCTGAAAACTCTGGTTTAATTCTCTGCCCCCACCTTTACCCATGACTGCAAATCACAGAATTCCAGAATGGTTTGGGTTGGAAGGGACCTTCAAGATCATCCAGTCCCATGCCCTGCCATGGGAAGGGACACCTTCCACTAGCCCAGGTTGCTCCAAGCCCTGTCCAGCCTGGCCTTGGACACTTCCAGGGATGGGGCAGCCACAGCTTCTCTGGGTAACCTGTGCCAGGGCCTCCCCACCCTCACAGGGAAGGATTTCTTCTCAATATCCCATCTAACCCTGCCCTCTGTTAGTTTGAAACCATTCCCCCCTGTCCTGTCATTTCACACCCTTGTCCCAAGTCCCTCTCCAGCTCTCCTGGAGCCTCTTTAGTCACTGGAAGAGGCTCTAAGGTCTGCCGGAGCCTTCCCTTCCCCGGGCTGGACACCCCGGCTGGTCAGTGCGCTCAGATCGCTGTGCTGTGATGGGTTTTTTACAGCAACCCGTGTTTCCGACACGGCCCCAGCTGTGCCCACGGGAGCGATGCGCTCCCCCCTTCCCCGGGGGATGCGCCCCTCCCTGCGCGGCCACATGAGCAGGGAGCGGGCACGGAGCTGCCCCCCAGCCCAGCCGGGAGCGGGCACGGAGGTGCCCCCGAGCCCGGCCCGCAGCCCGCTGGAACCCGCCGGCTCTGCCTCTTCCGGGCGGCCCCGGCTCCGCCCCGGCAGCGCGGCCTTGCCCGGACCGGCCCCGCCATCGCCGCTCGGCTCCTCCGCCCCGGGCAGGTGCGCGGGGCCGGGACCCCCAGGGGCATCCAGGGGCATCCAGGGGCCGGCTGGAGGGTGGGATGGGAGGCGTGAGCGGGGTGAGCGCTCCCAGCTTCTCTCTGCGCTGAGCTTTCGCTTTGCACCGCAGCGAACGAGGGATGGGGATGGGGATGGGGATGCTCCCGCCCCCCCGGTACCGCCGTCCTGTGACCTGCGAGCGGGACCCCCAAACCCCGCATTCACTTGGTCGGGGCGCCGCGCTGCAGAGTTGGACTCGATGGTCCTCGTGGGTCCTTTCCAACTCGGAGTATTCCAGGGCTGGGTTTGGGGCTGCTGGGGGAGCCCCGGCATCTAAAAGTGCGTTGGTTTCCACGTGGGTGTAGATGGAGCAGGGCTGGGCTGGGCTGGCTGGATGGACGGATGGCAGCAGCCTGTGGTCAGAGCAGATCAGCATGAAATTGCACCAAAATAATTCCCAAAAGATCGCCCAGATCCGCCCTGACTTGGGGGTGTTCCAGAACTTTCTGGATGCAGTCCTATGCTATGTATTTGCTGTGGGTTGAGTATTGCTGGGGTGGATGGATGGCAGTGCTCTGCTTTCTGTAGGCAGAGCAGATTAGCATGAAACTGCACCAAAATAATTCCCAAAAGGTTGCCCAGAGGGGTTGTGGAGTCTCCCTCACTGGGAATATTCCGGAACCAGGTGGATGCAATCCTGTGCCATGTGCTCTGGGATGGCCCTGCTTGAGCGGGCAGGTTGGACCACATGCCCCCCCTTCCAGCCTGACCTGTTCTGTTATTCTGTCATACCTGTCAAATTGATATTAACGTAAAAGTATCCTTTTGACACTGGTGTAAAAGCCAAGCTTTGCAGCTTTTTGAAAATGATTACAATATTGTAACTTCATGTGGTTTTTAAAGCACAGTAAGTGTAAAGAATTATTTATTGTTTTGCCCCTCCCAAATAAACCTGTTGCTGAGTTGTGTCTTATTTTTGCGCCTGGAGCTCTTGTTAAACAGTGAGATGCAGTCTCTCTGCAGTGTTTCACATTGAAAACCTCCATTTTATGAACTGGAGCATAACATTTTTACTGTGACAGTCATTTCTCAACTGACTCTTGTGTCCAGGCTCATGCTCCCCCCTCACAGGAAACACAAAATACCTACTTTTAAACCCAAGTTGTTTCTTCAGGTCTTAAGTGTGCACTGGGGCTTTTGCCATCTCCCTCCTCCCCTCTCTGGCTTCATTAATCTTTAAGTTCCTTAGTGTTGGACTGCTCTGACGTTTGTGAAGCTTACTCCTTCTGGGGCAAAACCTGTCCCTGGAATGCAGGATACTTCTAAAAACATTCAGTTACGTGAAATTTGTCAGGTTGTTTTCTTGTGGATGTTCTCGTTCTGTGACATAATTTTTTCCAGTAAAAGTTTGTGTTTGTTTTCAAACAGAAATATTCCAGAAGCGGACACTTCTACCAAAAGCTTCAAGTTTCAGAGGGAAAAAGGTGTGGCTATGTGAGCTTGGGAGGTGGCTTTAGCAGTTCCTATCTGCATTCTGATCCATGACAAGTTAATTACACCAATTACACCAGCAACTGAACAGAAGCTCTATAGGAAACTGTTTTAGTTATAGTACAACTTGTGTTACTGTGACTACTTTATCTCTTGATAACTTTGTAATTAACTTGTCACCACTGTTTAGTGCTTAACTTGTGTAGAGAATCAGCTCATGGCATCACTGAAGGGACTGTAACCTGGAGGAGAAGCTCCTGCCCTCTGGAAGGGTTATTGGGGTGGCCCTGAATGGCTAATTTAAGGACTTGTGCAGGAAAAACAAAGTTTGTTATTGACAGGGACATCTTCCACTATCCCAGGTTGCTCCAAACCCTGTCCAGCCTGGCCTTGGACACTTCCAGGGATGGGGCATCCTCTGGGAAATCCATACCGGTACCTTGCCACCCTCCTAGGGAAGATTTTCTTCCTAATATCACAATGGGGCAGCAGGGGGTCCGTTCCCATGTTAAATTCTGAGTCTGTGAAACTTCCAAACCCCATCCTGAAGGCATTAATATTTGGTTTAATGTTTTTAACGGCTTCCTGCATTAGAATGATCCCTGCTTGCAGTGCTGGTGCAGTCAGCAAGTGCCTAACACTGTAATGCTCATTCCCAGAAGTTGTTGAGGAAGCTGGATACACATCCCACCCGTGGCATAACTCGGGGAAGGCAGCACTTGTTAACTCTATTTGTTTTTATTATGGACATCGATCTGCCAGTCGCAATAATGCATTTATGGACATTTTTCTGCAAGCACAGCGCTGGTGGCAGTTTTTACTGACAACTTGAGTCATATGGACAGTAGTTGCAAACACGTTTATTTTATTGACGGATTGTGCAATTCTCTGGTTTACCCCATGTTCGTATCTGGGCTGGTGAGGAGAATGGAACGGATGGAAAAATGGAGAGTAAAGTTTTAATTTTGGGAGGCTTGAAATCCTTCGGTAGTGGCAGGTTTTAGCATGTGTTTTGGAGGGTTTTGTGAGCTTGACTTTGTTAATGCTGTAATTAAAAAGCAGAAAGTTTGGGGTCCTTACAGCAGACACCCAGGCCTTGAATTTCTTACCTCTGTTGGTAGCTGGGAATGTTGCTTCCTACAAAACTGTATTGGTTTTAGTTGCCCTAATTTACCTGAGGGTTTAATGAGTAAAACCTTCCTGGTGCAAGAAAGGCTCCTCTGATCAATTTTGTCACCTATGTTTCTGACATTATTGCCTGGCACAGGCATGTTTGGGCCAGCATGAAGTTAAAACGTGCAGCTGGAGGTACAACCAAACTGTAAACCCAAACCTCTACTCAAGTATTTTTCATAAATGCAAAATCCAATTTTAAAACTGATGATCTGCTTCTGTTGTCCAGGTAACTGTTTAAAAAAAATATCTGAATGTCAGTAAAGCTCATGTGACTTTGGAGTTTCATGGGAGTTATTATGGAAGTTTTTATTTGGTGATATGTCACCACATTGATGCTTTTTACTAAGCCTTTTTCAAGTTGTTTCCTTATTTATTATTTTATATCAGCAGAGCTAAAGCACCCTGTCCTGATGGTTGTCAGGACCATCTGGTGTCTGTTTATATTGGGCCAAATTAAATGACAGAAATAATTTCAGGTATCTTTTCAGGTCACTTGTGAAACTTGGACCTGTGGGTTCTTAAGGTGATTAAAAATACTTACACCTGAACAACTCACCTTTAATCTCAAGGAGGAAGAGGGGAGATCACTGATACAAAGGTTCTGATTTCTGTGTTTTTAGAGTGAAATAGTAGTTAAATATCTCTACTGACTGAAGGCCTGGAGTCTTGAGCAGCTTGGCTGAGGGGAATAAAGAATAATTTTGGCTTTTGGTCTTACCTGATGCGTGCATTTTCAGCTTTTAATTTTTACTGAAATGCCATTTTTTAGTGCATTATGTACAGATTAATGAAATCAGTATTTTAATGTACATATATTAACGCAGCCTACAAGAAGTCAGAGTTGCTTTGTTGTCTGAATCATGACATGCTCCACGAGGAGATTTAACTCCCTCCAGGTAACCCTGCATTAGCAGATAGCAAGTATTAGTGCTGTCTTGTAAATGTTGTTGCTGCATAATCATCATCAGTAATATTGAAATTATCTGAGTGCTTTAGATCAGTCAGCACAGTGCAAACAACAGCGTTATCTTGGCTTGTTTGTACACTCAAGTGTGCAGAAGGGCTGTTAATTAGTTAAACTTTTTAATAAACACCTAAAGTAGACTTAAGGCCCTGTTAAAAGATTATTTTTTCTGTTTCGCATAGAAAAACCAGCAGATGAGTGTACAGGATCTGACAGTACATAAGGAGCACAAACCTGCTTTGGCACCAGTGGGCTGGTGATGGTGACAGGACACTTTAGTCTGTCACCAGTGTCCTGGAGAAAATTCACACAATTTCGTTTTCCCTTCACTGTGCTCCACTGGATTTCAGTATAATCAGATGGGATGTCGTAGGAAGGGTGGGGGGAAAAGGGAAATCCCTTGCGCAGTCTCCTGTTGACACCAGAAATACCTCTGATTGTTTGCTGACTTCATGAAGTACCAAGATTTTTGGTTGTGTGAGAAATGAGATTGGCTTTATTCAAACTGTCTACAGTTGTTTTTTTCTTTTTCTGGAATATGAATGAATTAGTTTGTTTTGAATCCTGCTTAGTGGGCCCGAGTCAGTGTCTCCTTTTAGCTTTGAGGCTTAGGCAGTGGGATGGAAGTAAAATCTGGGTCTGTGGCCAGGGTTGTGCTTTAAGAAGGTGAAATTAGGGCCCAACAAGGCAAGGTGCTTCATCTGAAAAAAAACTTTTTAAGGAAATCATAGTATTCCAGACTGGTTTGGTTGGGAAGGGAGCTTAAAGCTCATCATCTCCTTCCACCCCCTGCCATAGGCAGGGGCACCTTCCACTAGCCCAGATTGCTCCAAGCCCCATCCAGCCTGGCCTGGAAGACTTGCAGGGATGGGGCAGCCACAGGTTCTCTGGGCAACCTGTGCCAGGGCCTCACCACCCTCACAGGAAAGTAAAAAATGCTTATTTATTGTTTTTTTCAAAGATAACAATAGTACTACTTTCTTTTCACTGATTGCATGAGTTGCATGTTGCTGAATGTGCCTTATTTTATATTGTTGCTAATGCACCTGGGCTGGATTTAAATGCTTTTCAGCTGCCTTTTTGTGCTGCTACGTTTGATTCCATAGTGAGAGTTTCTAAGAATATGATTAACCCTATGGGTCATCTTATAATGTAATTATTAATGATTGATTCTGTTTATCCTTGAGATCAATACGAGAAGCAAAAATGGTTTGGCATATATTTGGGGTTGATTTCTAACACTCAGTAAACATGATCTAGTGACAAGACTAGTATTGGTTTATTACTCGGAACATGTTTGATGAATCTGAAGTGTGTAATTAGTTTTATATAATGATGGTGATATGTGGGGTTTTTTACATGACTTATGTTAATATGGCCAATAGTGTTAACATCTCCTGCCACTAATAGTTAGGGTGGGGATGTATAGTAATTGATCTTCCTGGGAGTGCTGTAATGTAAAAACAATTCCGGCTGTTTGAAGTATATTTTACAAGTGTGCATTGGGCCTTTGGGATGTTACACTGAAAAACCCAATTGTACAGTTACCATGGGAACCCAATTAGAATAGATTGCTGGAGTTTCTTTCTTTTTTTTCAGGCTTTCATCTTGACCAAAAATCTAATGTACTTTAAATGTTTTCATATGGAATTTTATTCATATAGTGACTTGTGTAATAGCTGGGTTTAAATTTTAGTGCTGAACCAGAGTGTTCTGTGCATCTCGAGGACTTGTCTTTCAAGGAGAATCTTCTTTTAGTGTTTCAGTGTTGATGAACTGAGAAAAACACTTCTTATTAATCTATGTTCTTAGTACCATCGCTAAGTGTACTTCTCAGGCTGCAGTCCTGTGGGGGGAAAAAACCCAGGGAAGTATCTCAGAACCTAAGGACTTCTGTTCTAGATCATCAACAAAACATAGCTGGAAAATTTCGTGGGCTTTATGGATCTATTTTTGTTCTAACCCCTGACTTTTCTTTACATTTTGGTCTGTTGACATATCTAAAGGTTTGGAATGCTCCCAAAATTTTCCATTTTGGTGAAGGGATTTCTTTCGTTAAGGTTTCCTTTTTTTTAAGATGTGATTCTGGTTTCTCAGTTTCTAGCAGGTGATCTAGAATGAGGCATCATTGAATTTGATCAGTGCGTGCTGTCAAGATTTCTGCTTCTTTCTGCCTTCAAAACCAGCCTTAGGAGAAGCCTTCAACTCAATGTGAAAAGGAGTTATAGTTCATATATTGACGTCTTCCAACAAGATGGTCTGTGCGAGGCTGATGTGCATTTTGAGGTCTATGTTTTTCCCCTGTCTGGCTGCCAGAAGTCTTCTAACCACCATGGTTTGGGCATCTCTGGCTTTGCCCAAGTTCTTGTCACCAGGGAAAAGCTGTGTTGGACAAGAGATGGTGGAGCTCGGCCTGGGGCAGAAATAGGTGGTGAACACTGGTTGGTCTGGGACTCTCCTCAGGCTTTACTCATGATTTTCGGCGCTGTGGCATTGAGGAAGTGTCAAGGCTGTCCTTCTTCTGTTGGATGGGATGGAGGCCTGCTCCTGACTCACTGTCCCATCACGATGTGTTATCCCTGCCATCCCACCAGCTTTTCTACTCCTTGGCCTCCTGGGGATGTGTGGAAAGGCAAAGAACAGATGCAAACTCCTGGGATTATCTACGTAACATTGGCTTAACTCAGTGCTCTTACACACTGCCCTTCTCCTTGGTCTTTGGGCAGGGTTTGAAACAAACTTCTAAATAAATCTTTTTGAGGCAAATTTGAGCTTTACCTTTCAGGAAAATCTGAAAAAACTGAGCGTTTCGAGGTACTTTGAAAGTCAAAGCTCTGAGCTGACAATAGAAATAAATTACTGTTTTATTTTTAGCTCTATCACAGGTATTTTAAGTAATAACTGTTAGATTGCTCATCTGCCCGACTTACATTTAAAAATGCAGTGAGTGCTCTTTGCAATACCTGCCTTGCAAGGCATGATTGCTAGTATAGCTAAAATATTATCAGCCTTAATTTTAAACACTTAAAATAAAAAAGATGTAATGTTAAATGTTACTCTTTGCTTGTAAGTAGTTGGGAAGTGCCTGTGTGTTCTGTCACTGCCTTAGACTTCAAGGCTTGATGTGTTGGAGAGTCTTGGAGAGTCTCAGATGTTCATATAACTTCTTTTCCAAGAGATTTATCATTCCTGAAGCGGATACACTTTTCCTCTCCTGTGGAGTAGAGAGTTCCCTGACTTAAGTGGAGCAGTTCTCATTGAGCCTGGCTGTGAGTCACGATTCTGGAGCTGGGCTTTGGCACATAATCTCCCTGATTTTTAAAAATACAGTATTTATACCACATCTTTCAATGATAAAGTGATCTTGGCTAAGTGTCACTGAAAAAAACTAGAGGGAAGGAGTTAAATGCCAAAGAAATAGTAATTATCCTGTATTTCAAAGGGGAGAGGAGAGAAACAGTTGTATTTTTAATTATATTATTATATTTTTGATTTTTAAATTATAAGATATAAACAATGATACTGTGTATGACTAGAATTATAATAATTGGAGTTAACATTTCTTAGGTACTTAGTGGTTTGCAATCTGTACTTTTAAACCCACAATATAATGAAATCACTTGCTTTCATGCCTTAAAATGTGATATTTCCTAAATTACAAAAGGCTGGTTATTTTACTAAGTCACTCAGAAGTGTCTGTAAGAAATTATTAAATCAATATTTTTATTTTTAAAGTCATTCTTATTCCAAATATTAGTTGTGCAGTGCTTGTTATGGAAGAAGTCTTCCCTGTGCCAGCTGTTGATTTTTTTTTTTGTTTGTTTGTTTTGTTTGGTGACCTCATCAACATTAAAATTCTTTGCTGTTTGTAAAAAACTCCCTTTGGAAATTACATATATATACTGAAACTTGGAGCTCGTTTAAAAAATTGGGGTGGTTATATGAGACATGATAGTGTGGATGTGGAATTCAAATTAAATAATCTGAGAACTATTTTTTCCTTGCAGGTGGAGACTTTTTTTTCTACGATGGCGCCAAGGCTCATTCCAAGAGTAAGTTTCCAGTGAAATCCCTTTGCATTTGGGTGTCCACTGGAAGAGCAGCATTACAAAAGAGTTCACGTAACATAGTTTGTTTTGTCCCCAGTGCCCAGCAGTCAGGATTAAGAACCCAGCTGACAAGATTGATGCTGCATTGTAAATCTCTGTAGCTCTGTCATGGTTGGGAACAGGCATCAGTGGACCTTTCCCCATCACGTATCCATCTGCCACAGAGCATAAATAACAGGACAAAGCTACTTTTTCCATTTTCCTAATAAACACCTCCCTGGAAAACAGGCTTAATTTCGAGGCTTGATGCTTCAGTGGGGTGGGTGTAGGGCAGTAACTTCATAGCAAAATGAGAAAACGTGGCTGTTTACCCAGATATTCGGGTCATTTACCTTACTGAAAGAAAGGCATCAACACATTTTTAGTCAATAACCCTCTCCCTGAAATAATTGAAGTGAACTTTGAGGACATGAAAACATTTTTTTTCCTGTGAATTATCTATTTTTGTAGCATTAGTGGTGCTCCTCTAGGAAAACATTTCTGGTACACTCACACCTGCATTTCTAACTATTCCTGTTGGCAACTTCTAGCCCTGTTAAAATGTCTTAATAGAGGCATCTCTTGTCATTTCCATTTGCCTTACACAATGTCATGTAGCTTTAAAAAGGAGCATTTTGGTGCATTCTGTGTTGTCTACCTCCTTTCCACAAAGGAAAATAGTTTTTGTTTTTTAAAGTGGAATGATTGAGGAAGAAATCCAGAAAAACAAATTCTTGATTCACTTTTTTTCTCTTGAACAATCATCTGTTGAGTTATATTTATGTATCTTCCAGTTGCAGACACCTTCTAGCAGGTACCTGGAATGATACAGAAATATTTGGGACGAAGAATCCCTGGTTCCCTGTCATTCCAAGCAGGGTGTGATATAACTGGCAAGTAACATGAAACTAATAATTTATCTACCTTTTCCTTTCTCCCACTCTCACATGGAGTTGAAAGGAGCAGCTTTAGCTGTTGGGGGAGTTTTCGCCGTTTGATGTGTGGAGAGACAGAAGGTTTCAGGTAAAACATACAAACTTTGCCAGGACTCTGCAGACACTGCCCCCACTCTGGATGTGTTTTAATATATATGTACTGGTGATTTTAGTGAGCTTTTTACTGTGTGATTACAGTGTGACTTGGAGCCCAGCCCCGCGCTGGTGAAGCCCAGTGCATGCCTGACACACGGGTTTTACAGAAATCAGTCATCACCCCTGGAATGTGCTGAGCAGTTTTTCAGCAGGTTGCTGAACAATGGTTTGGGAAAATGGGTAGAATTCCCAGCAGGTGTGGGCATTTTCCATAATCACTGTATCTGTCTCCCACTCCATCCCTGGTTCTGTTGGGTTTGGCTAGAAGAGACTGGAAGGCCACATTCCATATTTAGGAATTTTGGAGGGTTTCGGTGTTCTTATGATAATGTGGCAATTTTTCTAGTTCATTAGAAAATTCTAAGTGTCATCTGTTCTTCTTGTATTAAATTTAAACTTAGTGAATAGATTCTTGTACCAACAGTGATTCTTTGCTCTCTGTTAATACGGAAACACTTGTCCTGAATCAAGCAGAGATTGATAACTACAGGAAAATTCAGATGTGTGTGTGCCAAGACTGTAGTCTGGTATTTTTATACAAGTCTATTTGACACCTCTTGTGTGCATTTATTTTTGTATTTTATGTTTTTAGTGAATTCTTAATACACATTTTGCTGCTTCATTTGTTTAAATTCGCTCTATTCACTTCAGAAAAATTCAGTGAAATTCTTTCCTGGAACACAACTCAGATTCCTGACTCTCCTTCAGCTTAAGGAGCACTATTAATGGTTTTGTTCATATTGCTTAGATTTATTTTGTTATTATTCTCCAGCTCCTACTCTTCAGGTAGAGCTATTTTGGTATTATAAAGGATGATGGATTATATAGGAAAGTTTCTTTTGAAGCACTCCTGATATTGTGCAATGCACTTGGGGGTCAGCTACACTTGACTGATGCATGATTTATCCCATGTCCCTGCCACTTCCTGAGATAAAGCTGCTATTTTATCAAAAATGCCAGCAACTGTGATCTAGAATTTATACCCCTCCTTTTTCAAATAATTGTTCTGATTACTTTCTGGCATGGCAATAAAATGATAAAGGTAATTGCACACAAATGTGAGATAGCACCAAAATACAATAAAATTAACCTGAATTAGCTTGACTTGTCGATGAGAAGTATTTATGAAATGTATTTTTGCAATAAGGGAGACTGATATTATAGCTGGAAGGTGAGTTATTGCCTTAATGTAATACTGTTTGAAATTTAAAAAAGAGACTGTTACAGTTGAGGGTGATTGTGCCTTTGAAATTAAGTTGAAGTGATTCTTATAATTGGCAGCAATAATGCATTGGGAAGGTAATATCTTTTATTGTGTTATGCCTAGTTGCATTATCTTTTATTTAGCTGGTCCTGACTCCAGCTCTGCAGTGAAGATAAGCAGGAGCAGATCAGGAATTTTGTGGATTTAGGTGATAAAAACTTGAAATGTTACCCAATATTAAAGTCATTCTTCTGCTAGGTTTTTTTCATTTTAGCCCATTTTCAGTTCCCCTGCACCTGATAGGAGGCTCATTTGATTAAAATTTCATCTGGTTTCCTTGTAGTAGAGTAGTTGCCACGTATTTACATCCACAGCTGAACCCTGTAAGAGTCGTGTGCGCCACGACAAGCTGTGCGTGTGCTTTACATCTGGCACTGATTTTGGCAGTTAATTTTGTATTTCTCAGTGCCTCAAAGTGTAACCTCTTAGTAAAAAGTGCATACGTGCTTTTACAGCAAGCACCTCAATGGTTTTTAAGGAGTACATCTTTAAATCCCAGAATCACTGAGGTTGGAAAAGCCCTCCCAGCCCATCGGCTCCAACCTGTGCCCGATCCCCACCTTGTCGCCCAGCCCGGAGCACTGAGTGCCACGGCCAGTCCTTCCTTGGATACCTTCAGGGATGGGGATTCCATCACCTCCCTGGACAGCCCCTTCCAATGCCTGAACGCCCTTTCCATGGAGAAACTCATCCTGATGTCCAACCTGACCCTCCCCTGGCACAGCTTGAGGCTGTTTCCTCTCGTCCTGTCCTTTGTTCCCTGGGAGCAGAGCCTGACCCCCCGCCCCGGCTCCCTCCTCCTGTCAGGGAGTTGCAGAGAGCAAGAAGGTCCCCCCTGAGCCTCCTTTTCTCCAGGCTGAGCCCCCCCAGCTCCCTCAGCTGCTCCTGCTGCTCCAGACCCTTCCCCAGCTCCATTCCCTTCCCTGAACATGCTCCAGCCCCTCAATATCCATCTTGACATGAGGGGTCAGAACTGGACACAGCACTTGAGGTTGGGCCTCACCAGTGCCCAGCACAGAGAGAATATATAACTCATGTCTTCAATTTTTGAAGTGATGAACGCATCTGGAAAATCCAGATGGTTGCTCCTGGACTTTTCCTTTGCATGAGACTTCATAAAATCAAAGAATATCCTGGGTTAGAAGGGACTTGTTAAAACTCAACCCAGTAACAACTAAATGCTAATTTTGTGGACCCTGTAATTCTTAGAGATAAGGTTTTTCATCTTTGTTTCTTTAGTTGTTAGGCAGCAAAGTCCTCAATTATGTTTTTTGTATATATTTTATATCTAAAATGTTTTATTCTTTCTGACTGAATCTTAAAACATTGAACAACTCAACAAAGTATAGCATTGCTTTGCAGGGCTTCGAATTGAATCTTCTGCCGTATGATTTCCAGCCTAAAAATGAAGCTCAGGGGGTTTTTGGTAGGTTATTGGTAGGGTAAGAATATCCATGTGCTTCCACAGTCTGTGGAAGATAGACCAGGCAATGTGGTTTGCAGGCTGTTTCCTGGTGGCATTTGCAGGTACCCCTCAAGAACAAGGTGTGCACATACATGTTGCCATAATCTGATTATTACAGAAATATCTGGTCCTGTCTGCTACTTTCCCTTCTCTTGGCATTCCTTTTCTTAACCAATTCTACTTTGATTTATTACATATCTTTAGGCAGCCCCAGTTTCAGATGAGATACCCTAAATAACTTGGTGTTCTCACCACAATCACTAGTTTTCACAACTGATTTACACACTTTCTAATGGCATTTTACTTCTGTGCCGTGTGTAAGTAGAATGAGAGAATTGTTTGGTTTGAAAAACACCTCGAAGATCATAAAATGTTGATTTTTGCTTCATGCTATTGATATAAAATGTTAACAGTGTTCCATTGTAGATGTGGTTTAGCTGCCACGTGGCTGCTGTGCTTGCATCACATTTAAACTTCCTGTGTAAGTAATAGCTGGGGAATGATGCAGGATGTGTTTACTTGTTTTTGGAGAAGTATTAGAGGAAATAATACATCAGAATTCCTGTTTAAACAGTCCACTGGGGTCTTGTGTTTGAGTGTCTGCTGACACCATCTCAAATCAAAGCTTGGCATGAGCAGTAGATGGAGTAGAAAAATGCACTTGTTGAGTGCAGTCTGGAATGCAGACTGTAACCGACCTGCCTCTTCCAAAGGAGGAGAAGTGGGTGTATTACAATCAAAATGCCCTTTAAGTGAAATAAAGCAGTCTGAGATAGCCCTGTGAGTACACTGGGAATTCGTCACTGCTCCTCTCTGCCAATGCAACCGACTGAAGGCGCAGCCAAAGAGCCAGAGGCGACCACTGCTTGGAAAGACACTTCCCTGGCTTGGCATTTCGGGGGCTTTTGATTGCCATCCAAAGAGGATTAGTAGGATAATACGATGGGACAACAGAAACTTGCTTTTGTTGTCTTTGATTGTTTAATAAAGAATTATGTGTTTGCTCTCGTCGAATACTTTTTAAATGCCGTAGAAAGCAAATGTTGTTCCTTGTGAACACATATCTCTCTGGTTTTTCGGGAGCTTGTGTGAAGTGGGCCTTTGGATAAGGGAAGAGGGGGACTGATTTTGAACATATATGCCAGTGTATATTTGTATATGTTCAAAATATGCAGCTTAATTCTGTACCCTCACATTTTTAATGGGATTAGTTCCTTGGAAGGTAAAGAAATTGTATCACCCCAAAGTAACCCTGGATTTGCTTCCAGTCTGTCTGACATTTCCTTTCGAAACCTCTCTGAGCAAGGAAATGAGGAGGTTTTGTTTTCATACCCTCTGAAGTTACAGGTTTGGCTTAACCAGGGTTAGATTTACTTAGAGAAGCAGTGAGGTATCAGTGGAGTATTGCAGGATTTCAGGGCAGCTTTTCTTTAAACGCCTCTCTTGGATTTCTGTCTTGCTCTTCAGTTGGGGAGGTGTTTATTGTTCTTGCAGAAAGAACAAAAATACGTAGACCTGGATCTCCAGTGCTTTGTTCTGGAAAGCTGAAAGTTGGCTTTGGATACTGTAGGAAGAAGAAATAGGGTAGGAACAGTTTTGGGGGGATGTGGATGGGGAAGAGGTGGCTCATGGCCACGTGGGTGGCTCTCTAGTTCACAAGAACCTGCTGCAGTGTGTAAAAGACTTGTATTTTAGGACATCAAAGGTAATTTTAAAGGCTATTTTACTTGTTAGCAGGTTATATTGAGAGAATTAAGTCTGATTAGCTCCCACAATGGTGATTTTGTTTCAAGACTTTCTTGTTGATTTTAAGCAATGAATGCAACACCTTTTCTACCTCAGTAACTATTACCTTAAGTTAAAAACTGTGGTGCACTCAGCTTCTCTGGGACTAACAGTTTTCCATATATTTGAAGGGTGCTGTGAGTGATGTTTGAATGTAATGATAGAGGAATAGTTATTTTTCCAATAAGTAGTGAGTGATGTTGGTTGGGTTGCTCTATGAATGTGGGTTGCACAGGGCAGCAGCATTCCCTTGGGTTTTTTTGGACAAGGAGAAGCCCTGCCCTGGCACCAGGACAACTTTCTCACAGATTCATCTGTCCAGATTAAGATGTCAAATCTTCAGGGATCTTTGTGGATAATGGAATCCCAGAATGGTTTGGGTTAAAGCCCATCCAGTTCCACCCCCTGCCGTGGGCAGGGACACCTTCCACTAGCCCAGGTTGCTCCAAGCCCTGTCCAGCCTGGCCTTGGACACTTCCAGGGATGGGGCAGCCACAATCATGTACAGCTTTAGAGTTCACACCTTTATATTTGGTTGGAAATCTTTGGACTCCTTTCTCAAGAAGAGGAAGCAGCTTTTACAAAAATTTGTGTATTAGCTTGGAAAGAAATCAAACATTTAATAATGAGCAAAAAGACCAAGAATTAAATGTTTCTCATTTTCTGTAACTTTTATTCCAGAATAGCAAAGTGTAACTAATATTCCACTATATTAAAGTATTTTGGGGTATGAAACATCCATATAACTCTTTCCTCCTTTCCTCCCTGCAGTGAAATTATTTGTAGTACATAAATTCTTTGTTCTCCTCAAGCAGTAGTTTTTGGAAGGTGAAAATATAGATGAGTAATCAAGATACTAACAGGAGTGGGTTGTTAGATTGTTCTGATTGCATGGACCCTGTGTTTTATTCCCAGTCCTTAAATCTTTCGTTGCCTTAAAACACTAAGAAGTGGCTTTTTCCTCTAAAATTGGCTGCATGAGCTTGGAAAATTACCCTCCACCCTCCTGTATATGTTCACAAATACATTACCTTCACTATTAATATCTTTTCCTATATTCTTAACGTACAATGGATTGTTTCCTTTTAAATAAACAGGCAGAAAACAGTAAAACAAATACAGGAAGGTTTAAGCTATTAAGGAGATGGAGAAAGAACTATAATTCCGTGAAAACCTTGGATGGGTGGCCCGCTGACATGTGCCAGCCCAGGGACCATGGGCAGCCTCATTGGTCACCTCTGCAGCCCCGGGGGGGTAGGAGAAGCTTTTTGCAACTAAAACATATTTTAAACAGTGATTTATGATGGTCCCTGGTTGTTTTGCGCCTTTGCAGATACCAGTGATGTTATTTGATAAGGATTTTGTTACGAGAAGGTTGTAAAACTTAAGTGCATCAGGAAGGATGACTGAAATGAAGTAGGAAATTGCCCAAACCTGGGAATATTTTCCCTTAAATTTAAATCTGATATTTCAAGCTTTCATTGAATCTTAATTCCAAACTTGAATCAATAACAAGCAGATTTGAGGACATGGTGATACTCAAAAGAAGGACACTTAAGATTGAGTTCAGGAGTGGTATTTCTTTCCTGTAAACAGGATAAAGCAGCAGCTTCCCTGGCATTTATTGATCATCCTCTCAAACTCCACAAATTCCTGGTATAGCTTTTTGGCAAGTCACTGATATGATATGGCATCACCACAACAAGGGCTTGAGAATCATAGCTTATGTGCCACTTTGCCAATTGCAATGTCAGGACACTGAAGTGATGAGTTTTTAGATGAATTTATGCAGAATGGGAGGTAAATTAAGAAGTTGGCCCTTGGTCACACCTCTGGTGGGGTGAGTATCAACACCTCTAAGGTTAACTACCTGCAGGCAGTGATCTTTTTGGATAAACACATCCACAATGCCAGCTTTAAGGACTAAGAATCCCTGTGATTGGTGCTGTTTGGGGTCCTCTAACAATATTTTGAAGCCAGTATGTGGTTATATCCTGGCCTGGCATTGAAACAAGGTTGCATGAGAAACCTGCTAAAGCACCTGGGTGGGTCCCTAATTTTTAAATAACAGTGATATGGTGTGGTAGTTTTATATTGTTAAAGCTGAGTAAAGGAAATGGAAAAGCTTGTAGAGGGCAGATCCATCAGAAATAGAGCTTTGGCTCCTCCCTGATGGGAAGGAGTCAATGCTCCATAATACCAAAGGGAAAAATGTGTGGAAAGGTGACATCTGTGGTCTCTTTGACCACAGCCTTCAGACAAACCTGGTTTTAAGACAAATTTTGATATCCTGAGGGCTGAATGCTTGTGGGTGCCAACACATCCGTGGGAATGTGCATTTTCTGAGTGGAAGCCTGCCTGTGGGATTTTAACACTGTACACGTTGAGGAGGACACGGAGATTGGAAAGGTATTTTACCTTCTTTCACCCCTTCAATTCAGTAGAATCAGAATCATTATGGTTGGAAAAGTCCTCTGAGATCACCAGGTCCAACCATCAGTCGGCACCACCACCATGGTCACCACCAACCATGGCCCCAAGTACCCCATGCACACGTTTTTGGAACACTGCCAGGGACCGCTTCCCTGGGCAGCCTGTTCCAGTGCTTTACAACCCTTGTTTTTCCTAATATCCGATTTAAGTAGTGAAATGAGTATTTGGACAGAGGAGTGTGCATTGTACATCCATACAGTGACCTTCATCCCGGAGGCTCCCAACCCAATTGCATATGGATGTGCATATGTCATGCAGCTTCATTCCTGTATAAAAATAAACCTTTAAATATTGCTGCCCAATGAATATGATAAACAAGACTGAAAATATGAGTTGTGGTCACTCAAGGTTTCATCTATAAAGCTTAGTTCAACTTGGTGAGAAGGCATAAGTTTATTTATGGTTTTCTGTTGCTTGCTGCATCCTGTGTTTTTGTTGTGATGGAAAAGCTTTCCTCTAATCCTAAAATTGTTATACTCATGGAGCACATGGTATGAGGTTCAGTGCATCTAGTTCAGGGCTGTCACACCAATAAACATGAAGAATGTTTGCTGGTTTTTCACATATGTAAACTTTTACTGCTTGTTTACTGGCTTCTACGAGGAGGTGCTGCTCCAAAAAGTTCACCCACATTCTCGAGGAGGGACAAGGAAGAAGTTGATTGAAAAGGAGAGTTACTTTGCAAACATTTGATTATTTAGCAAAAAGCTAATTTGGATGACAGTCACAGTAAATAAACCAGAGGGAACCTGCAGTTCCTGAAGCAATATTTCTTCAAACTGAATAAATTTGTACTGGTTGCTGCATGTCTGTAATTGAGGAATTGCATAAGAGCTTCCCCAAATTCAGAGGTTTAAGTTTACTCTTGCCCTAGTAGGCAAAGCTGTCTACTTGATGTTTTTTCTGCCCTCACCACACTGATTATATTGCTCACAGATGTGACTTCATTCCACAGCACTTAATAATGGGATTTTAAATTATTATTTTGAAAACAACTCATTATTGTCCAGCTGTGAGCAGTGGGCAGCTGTAAGTCATCATGCATAGACTTTCCTGCCTCCTGGTGCACCCCAAGTCTGTCATTCCTAGAATCCCAGAATGGTTTGGGCTGGAAGGGACCTTAAAGCTCATCTCATTCCACCCCTTTCCATGTGCAGGGACACCTTCCACTAGATTGAGTTGGTCCAAGCCCTCTCCAGCCTGGCCTTGGACACTTCCAGAGATGGAACAGCCACAGCTTCTCTGGGCACCTCATGAAGTTCAGCAGGCCAAGCGCAAGGTCCTGCACCTGGGCCTCGAGTGACAGGACAAGGGGCAATGGCTTCCCCCTGCCAGAGGGCAGGGTGACATGGGACATTGGGAAGGAACTCTTGGCTATCAGGGTGGTGATGCCCTGGCACAGGTTGCCCAGAGAAGCTGTGGCTTCTTTCATCCCTGGACGTGTCCAAGACCAGGCTGGATGGGGCTTGGAGCAACCTGGGATAGTGGAAGGTGTGACAATAATAAAAAAGAAGGCACCCTTCCAACCCAAACCATTCTTTGAGTCTGTAATTCTGTGTGTGTTTGTTAATCAGGCTGCCCTACAGTTCCTTTGTTGTTCACTTTTTGTCCAGTTTCACATGGTTTCAGCGCTTTGGAGCAAAGGGATTTTTCCCTGGCTGCCCAGCACCGATGGCGATGGGTCCGGCCCGACCGTTCAGTGTCTGGGTGACTGCACTGGACATACTTGTGGTGTCCTGTCCTGTCCTCCTGCAGCGATTGTACAAACCAAACTGTAAATACTACTCAAACATTTACTGACTCAGACTGGGGTGCGTTTTTTTTTTTATGGTAAGATGAATTTGACAAGTATGTTATTGTTGGTCTTGTCCAATTTGAGAAATACTTGGCAGCTGTTTCCAACTACATCCTATCAGTAATCGTAAAACCAGACTGGTAACAATGGGAGTAAAAAAATGTTTCTTCTGTTAAGGAATGATTGATTTTTTCATATATTTTTCCAGCAGACATATTCTATTTGTGTTCCAGCTGTTATTTGCATAACTGCTGCTCTAAACCACCGAATATACTTTGTTGTCACAATCATCCTGTTTTAAATAAGTGTCAGAACAGATCGGATTTCAGCCATGATAAACCAGCCATGAAACTGCTGCTATTTCAGATTTTTGTGAAGATCACTGTTCTGCTGGTTAACATGTTTCTTGAGACTTTGATTTAGATTGTGACTTCTTTGGATGGATGAGTTTAAGTCAGAGTTTTGAAAGCAAAGCCATAGTTGAGAAAACTTGAAATTCACAGTTTTCTTGCTTTTTTTAAAATTACTTTTGAAAACTACTCAGTACCTTGAGATATCTGTTCCTTGGTGAACATACATGGAATTAAAGAGGATTTTGTCTTCTCGAACAGGTGAATTCCAAACCTGGAGAATCTCCGTGCGAGGAGAAACGCGTGGGTCTGCTCAGCCCCGTGGGAAAGATCGAGATCTCTGGGTGTGAAACGGGCTTACATGAAATAAAACTTCCCAAAATGAGCGTGCTGCCAAGTGGGTGAGTTCATGTCCTATCGATCCTGTGTTTATGTATTTTTGAGGAAGCAGATTGCCCAGAGGATCTAAGACACAACTCTGCACACTTGTTTTTACCAGTCGTTCTGGGAGCTCAGTACTGGCTCCTGTCAGAGGCAGAAGGAACTTCCAGCTCCTTTAAGGAATTGTGGCTCCAAAATACATTCATTTCTCTGCTGCATCAAAAATGTTACTAAGGAAAAATTTTAATTTTAAATGTTTTTAACGTAGGTTTTGAGGGAACATCCTGCCTCCCGAATTTTTGACACGTGTAGATCTGTCAATGGGGAGTAAAACCTCCTTGCTGCCCAAATCTTGCAGAAAAAAATATATGTATATGTTCCAGCATGTAGAACCAGGAGTGAATGATTGTTTTAATTACTGTGTAGCTCTTGTGAGAGCTTTAGTTGGTTTTTCAGAACTGTTATGCCTTTTGAGCTCCAAACAGATGCTACATGGCAGTGGAGGTGATGTCTCAAACCTAGGCCTGGTTGAGGAGGCACTGGTGCATTTTACTGTTTAATGTAAGTGCTGTTCAATCTGCTGGAGTCCATCTGTCCTGGTCAGGTCCTTGCTTTTTCCTTATTTGGGAGGAAATGCTCGGTGGCATTTTTAGAAGGAACATTGAATTCTTTCAGAATTAGATGCCAAAAAAAAAAAAAAACCAGATTCCAAATTTCTATGCCAAATTGCTCTGCCAAAATCAAAGTTATTAATGCTACTTCTTTAAGTCTGCTCTCTTTAACTGTTTTTTGGTAATAAGTTTGCAGTTTTGCCACAGTCTGTTACGTTAATGCTTTCTCTTACTGACACAAACAGTTTTGGCTTCCTTCTCTCAACATTGTCTTTTTTTTCTCCTGCTTTTGGTTCTGGAATTCTCCATTGATTTTTATGGTGTTCCTTCTTCTGTTTTTCTGTTTATTCTCCTTGTAACTGAAGTATGTGTAAAATTAATTAGGAATATAAAGCATAATGTGTGTTCTGCTTGAAGTATGTTTTTGCCTGTTATACAAAAACCCTCAAGCTTCTGGATTTGAAAGTTTTGCCAACTCCAGTGCTATGGGAAGAAGTGCTTCAGTTTCTTCAGATGCTGATTTCAGTGCTGGAATTTCTTCTGGTGAGGAATAGAAATAAAGTGTATTT
The DNA here is from genome assembly GCA_013399855.1 of Oxyruncus cristatus. Lineage (NCBI taxonomy): Eukaryota > Metazoa > Chordata > Aves > Passeriformes > Cotingidae > Oxyruncus > Oxyruncus cristatus. The sequence goes on from VXAY01002786.1 coordinate 208,088, forward strand.
AAGATAAGGCTTAAACTTACCTTTGCTGCAGAGCTGGAGAACAACCAAGCAGATGAGGATCTTCACCCTCAAGAAGGAGAAGCATCAATGAGAGGTGGAAAAACAGTAGGAAGAAGGTCTGTGGGCATTCTTAGGGGTGGATGCTCTCTTTATTTATCAGAACATCTGTTGTTTGCTCACTTGTAACGTGGCCATGTTGGTTGGTTGAAGGTTCTCATGATCTTGTTCTTCAAGCAGAAGTTGAACAGTCTGCATCCTACTCCTAATTTTTAAATTTTTATCTGTTCTTGATCTTCAGTTTACTCAGTGGTGAGCTGACTTCATTTTGATGCATAAATTGCATCTTGATAACACTTAATTTCACAGATTGCATGATTTAGTTGCAAAATTCATTAGAGGGACTGTTACTCAGAAGTTAAAGACAAGAAGAATATTTTTATGATTACTTTAAGAATTTAAATCTGAAAAAGAAAGGTGGGACTTGCTTTTGTCTTTAGGACTCATAAAGTTCTAAAGATTTTAAAGCCATCTGTAAATGTTTGTGCTGAAGTATAACATTTAATCTCTTCTACTCATCACTAGTGAATAGTTGTTAAATCTGGCCTCATTATTTTCGACAGAATAAAATAAAAACGAAGCAGTTGCCTGGTGTTTCTCCTAACTGGCTAATAAACACCATGGTAAGAACATTGGGTGGGGAAAAAAAAACAAACATAAGAAACATAAAAATTGATTTTAATGGACCCCTGTCAGAGAGAACCATAATGAGCACAAGTCTGGTAATAAATATTGGTATTCTGCTCCACGGTGCTTGGGACTTCTCGTGTGGAATTGCATGTAACAATCAATATAGATTTTAGGGGTTTTTAACAACAAAAATAAGTAAACCTTTGAAATATATAAATACTTAAGACTTGCAATCTGTCAGACAAACCTGGTAGTTGTAGAAAAGGCTGATAAGAGCGTCTGGTTAATGGCATAATCGCTTTGTGGAGATCTCAGCTCTATTTTACAGCTTGTAAAATGCTGGGCAATTAATCACCTGAGATTACAACCTATTCAGTGATGGCTCTCCTTAAAACTTAAGAACACAGACTATAATGGAGCCTAAAAGGAGAAGCAACAAAGTAAAATCCAGTTTCACTATGCTTGAAAGAAATTGATCTATTAATGAGATGAAACTAATTGTAATAACCTGAGGTTATGCTCCTCCTTGGGAAGTTGGCGGGCTTTAAAAGTCCAGACACGTCACAGTGTGATGGTTTCTGTTTGGAGAGGAGGAATCTTAATCATTTAGGCTTTTTAAATCTATGTTGTGGCTGCCCCATCCCTGGAAGTGTCCAAGGCCAGGTTGGATGGGGCTTGGAGCAACCTGGGCTAGTGGAAGGTGTCCCTGCCCCATGGCAGGGGGTGGAATGAGATAAGATTTAAGGTCCCTTTCAACCCAAACCATCCTGTGATTCTATGTATATATATACATACAATCTCACATATATAAATGGGAGATTTCAGCTAAATATGATTGTGGAATTTTTAATTTACTGGATGCTAAATTTTTTTCTAACTATTTTGCAGTGCTAATAACTGGTTAACTTAAAACAGGGACTTGAAATCACTCATTTCTGCTTGGTATTGAAATTATGGATTGACTTGTTTGTTTGTCATTGTCAATTAATAAAACACTGAAGACAGAGATGGAATAGCTTCAGAATAACCAAATTCCTTGTATTTGATGCCTGTGTGCTGTATGACAGAGAGTGCAGGAGTTTTAGCCTACATACAGCACCATGAGGAGATTCATGTGTTGGGCTCAAGGTCTGTGCAGTCATTATGGGGCTGTTTCTGAAATGTGCTGCTTCAGGTTTGTTAAGTGGGGTAGAAAATACACCAGAGATGAAACTTGATTTTGTAAATTTTTCTGTTTCTAGGAACTTCATCTTCGCAGTTTACATTTTAAAAAAACCCTAAAAGGATATATAACCTATATGTGTGTGTGCATGTATGTGTGTATATATGTATTAGAATTTCAGAATCACAGAGTATTGTGAGTTGGAAGGGACCCACGAGTCCAACTCTTAAGTGAATGTGTGTGTGTGTGTATATATACACATATATATACACTTAAAACTATATCAGCTGTTGAAGTTTTCCTTTCGGTATATACAAATCTAAGGATTAGTTTTGACCGAGTTTCCTCCAGTATACCTTCCTGAAATGTTGCAAATGTTTAACTCTTTTTGTTCATGCCCTAAAGAATATCTCAATTTTTTTCACTGTCGTTTTACTTCTGAGTGTCTTTGGCAGCTTTGGAGTTTCAGAATTAATTTTTTTGTTATTCCACTGTCAGCTCTGGTGTTCCCACACTGGGATGACTCTGTTTTCAGAAGCCTTGTCTTATTGCTGAGCTGGAGGAGTAAATGATACTCTTGGTGAGCAGAGCATCCCACTTGTGACTTCCTTGAGCAATAACACAGACCATGTGTTTGCCTCTGCTGAATATTTACAGCACAAGATGCTCTGGAAAATTGTTGATGTTGACTTGGCGGTTAGGATGGCACGAGGCAGCAGATTTTCCCTGTGTTGCAAAAATCCAAATTCTTTCAGGAATTCCCTCTCCCCTCAGGAAAACTGCCCTGGTTTTCCCAGCTCCCTGCCTGGTCAGCATGGGGCAGGGGTTATCTGAGCTGCACATGTGCTGGGGCAGGGAAATACAGTGGGAACTGGAGGACTGTAGTAAAAGGGCTGTTGTTTAACATGTTTAGAGGTAAACTAAGCAGCTTCCAGTGTCCGGTTGGAAACTCTTTCCCTGCTGAGCATGGAGTGATGCACACTACCATACTTCTATGGATTGATGATTTTGTGTGTGAAAAGAAAGTTAAATTTGCCACCTGAAGAGTGGGCACAGATCCCAGGAGATGCCAATAATGCTAATATTTACATCCACCTTGAGATCTGAGGATGCCATTATGAGAAGTTGAGGTTTTCCACTTAAAAGCTCAGCTGAGCTGCTGTGATCTGTCACTGCCATCTTTGGCTGGGACATCCCAAGGTGTGGGTGATTTAGGGACAGCCACCTCCTTGGCTCTAGGCTCCTGCCCCTCCACTCTGTGACTGCTGGGTGTACAGACAGATTGATCTTGACAGAAGATCCTGAGCTCTCATCCAGGAGGCAGCATGTGCAGATGGTATGCTTCTCCTCCATGGACTTCGGGAATTGTGTGTTTGTTGGTAGGAATGTGAACTTGAATTTGAGAAACTGCAGTTGCTGGATGCTTCCTGCGTGTTTGAGGAGGGAAATTGGGCAGGTTGACTTGCTTTACTATTGCTTGAATGGTCAAAACATGTATTTTCATAGTGGTTATCACAGAATACCCCATTTTCCTTGTGGTGTAGGAGTACATCAGATTTCCCTTTCATGCTGTTTTCGGAAGAGACTCTTGGAAGCAGTGGGATCCCATCTGCCCTCTGTATTTCTTGCAGGTTATTTGCCATTTTCTTTACAGGGTTTCATTTCCCTACATCTTACTGAAAGAGATCAGAGGAGGAGGAACAAGGAGCCAGTTTGGCCGTTCTTGTATTATTAATCTGCCTAAACCTTTAAGGGTGAATCTGCAGTTCAAGAGGTTCGCCAGGGTTTCAGTCAATCTCTGCCAGTGTAACATTATCAGAAACTCTCCAGAATCTCAGCCTAAAGAGGTTTCCAGCTATTACAGATTCAAAGAAAATCTCAAGTGTGTGGAAAGGCGGCGGATGCAGTGGCGTCCGGGCTCTGATAAGAGCCTAGAACAATAACTTGCAGAGGTGTGAACCACTCTGTTCATCTCTGAGGTATTTAATCATAGCCAGTGATGATGGTTTAAATGTCAACTTTGCTAACTGTTTCATTCCTCATACTGTAAAATTTACTGTGAGTGATATCTCACTTTGATGCCACAAGTGGGAGGCATTTGGGAGAGTGCCACTCCTCCTATTTTTCCAGTAAGCATCCGCCAAGGCTAAGAAACTTAGTGGAGCTCAGGGGCACAGTAAAAACCCTCTGAAGGAGGTAGGTATGCCCCTACTCTGCTGCTTTGAATACATTTCTGGTTTACCATGAACATCAGATTTGACTTATGTGAGGAGAGGATTATTGGCAATGTGGCTTTGGAAGAGGCTCCACTCCTCCCCATTCATCTCATCCTTAAAATTATTGTGTAACAACAGAGATTTTCTAATTAAAATTATATAGAATGAAACCTGAAGGAGACAGACATGCTTGGAGTAAAGAAGTTAATGGTTTTGAATAAGGTCTGAGTGGGAGTGGGGAAAGGAAAGGTTGTCTGGAGAGGGGAATGGAGCTGGGAAAGGGTCTGGAGCACCAGCAGCACTCACTCTCTGCAGCTCCCTGACAGGAGGGGGGAGCCCAGGGGGGGTCAGGCTCTGCTCCCAGGGAACAAGGGATGGGATGAGAGGAAACAGCCTCAAGCTGTGACAGGGAAGGTTTACATTGGAAAAAAAATTTCACGGAAAGGGTTGTAAAGCATTGGAAGGGGCTGCCCAGGGAAGTGTTGGAGTCACCATCCCTGGGTGTGTTCAAGCTTGAGGACATGGTTTAGTGGTGAACGTGGTGGTGGTGCTGGTTGATGGTTGGACTTGGTGATCTTAGAGGTCTTTTCCAACCTAAATGATTCTATGTTTGGACACCAATGACTGTGGACAAGTGCAGCTGCATCACTTTCCTGCCAGTACAGCCGAGCACTTAACTATTGTAAATACCATAATCATTTGAGCTGATGGCACTTATGGATGATCAAAGTATGTTTTGCAGGGAACTTTCCTTTTTTTATAATTTAAGGTATTTAATTGCTGTTTACAGTGGCTGGGAAATGGTTCATTAGATGGTGCTTTTATAGGCGTTAATGCAAACAGATGAGGTTTGAGATACAGGCTGCGTGTGATGGGAGTGAGAGTGGGGAGCCGTGGAATCCCAGAACAGTTTGGGTTGGAAGGGGTTCCAAAGGTTACCTAGTCCCACCCCTCCTCAGTGAGGAACAACATCACTAGCCCAGGTTGCTCCAAGCCCCTTCCAGCCTGGCTTTGGACACTTCCAGGGATGGGGCAGCCACAGATTCTCTGGGCAACCTGTACCAGAGCCTCACCACCCTGACAGCCAAGAATTCCTTCCCAGTATCCCATCTCACCCTGCCTTCTGGCAGTGGGAAGCCATTCCCCTTGTTCTGTCCCTCCAGGCCCTTGTCCCAAGTCCCTCTCCAGCTCTCCTGGAGCCCCTTTAGGCCCTGGAAGGGGCTCTCAGCTCTCCCTGGAGCCTTCTCTTCTCCAGCTGAACACCCCCAGTTCTCCCAGCCTGACTCCAGAGCAGAGGGGCTCCAGCCCTTAGAGCATCTTCATGGCTCTTCTTTGGGCTTGTTCCAACAGTTCAGTGTCCTTCTTGTGTTGAGGGCCCCGGAGCTGCAGGTGGGAGTCCTTTGGTTGCAGGGAGGTGAAGGCCTGGGCCCACTCCACATGTTCTTTGCTTCTGAGGTACCTTGTCCTCAAAAGCTTCAGAGTGCTACTTTGGCTTGGAGAGCACCTGGTTCTTCTGCGTGATGCTTGTTCAACATGTTGGGCAAAATCCATGCAGGATTTTAGGCGTTTCTTGCCTTTTAACCCCTCACGATCCTCCCAATATCGTTTTTCATATTGATGAGCAAAGTGAAAGCCTGTTTTGGGTGCCTGTGTGGAACAGTCACCAGAAGAAAGTCAATCTTAAACACGTTTCCCTTTCAAAACTTTTTATTTCCAAATTTCTTTTAACTCTGTGGCACGAAGCTCTCACAAATCTCATTGAGTTTTCTGCCACTTGTCTTGAGAAGAAGACATGCAGATTCCTGGGTAATAGGGAGATGATACTTGTTACTTCAAATTACTTCGAAATAACAGGAAAGTATATTTAAAAAAAAAAAAAAAAGGAAAGAAAGGAAAAAAGAAATATTACCTTCTCTGGTAGAAGTCTCTACAAATATCCAGGCATCAATCTTTATTTCAGCAGATTCAGTGGATGTGGCAGGAAGAGTTATTATATAGCATAGTCCTCCTTTTATTAAAAATAAACCGGGCTAGGGTTTTTCATAGTTTCTTGTGGAGATGCTACAGATTGTTTATGCTGCATCAAGCTAAGAAAACTTTTTATTGGAAATGGTGTTTCAAAAACTGAAACAAAATAACTTCCTGCGTGTTTTTGTAGTTTAGACTTTGGCAAAGCCTTACACATAGTACGGGTCGAGTACGTGGTTTCACATGATTTTAGAAATGGTTTGCAGGAGAAGTTTTGCTGTCAGGTGTGGGTGGTGAATGTAGTTCTGCATGATTAGTAAAACCCACATTCTCTCTCACTTAAACTGAAGCGAGTCTTGAGCAACTCCACTGTAATCAATACTAGACTTTTGCTGGTTTATTTTTCCTGACAGCACTGCTGCATTCCTGTTCTCTGTCAAAGGCAGTATTGCAACATTTCAAATAGGAGTGGGTTTTGCAAGTCTTCAGTTGTGGTTTTGTCCTGAAATCTTGACAGATAAACCTTTGAGGGTTCTGTGTAAAAAAAATAAAATAAAAATCCAGATTTTTTTTGGTGGATGAAAGGCTGGATTTGGTGAATGAGGGGTGCCCTGGGCTGATCCCACAGCGTGGGCAGCAGGACAGGGAGGGATTCTGCCTCTCTGCCCCATTCAGGTGAGACCCCCCTGCAGAGCTGCCTCCAGCCCTGGGGAACAGCACAGCAAGGACATGGAGCTGCTGGAGCGAGTCCAGAGGAGGCACCAGGATGATCAGAGGGGTGGAGGCAAGGCTGAGAGAATTAGAATTGTTCAGCCTGGAGAAGAGGGTGACCAAATTGTGGCCTTCCAGTGCCTGAAGGGAGCCTGCAAGAGACATGGGAAGGGACTTTGGACAAGGGCTTGGAGGGACAGAACAAGGGGGAATGGCTTCGCGCTGCTGGAGGGCAGGGTTAGATGGGATATTGGGAAGGAATTCTTAGCCGGGAGGGTGGGGAGGCCCTGGCACAGGTTGCCCAGAGAATCTGTGGCTGCCCCATCCCTGGGAGTGTCCAAGGCCAGGTTGGACGGGGCTTGGAACAACCTGAAATAGGGGAAGGTGTCCCTGCCCATGGCAGAGGTTGGAGCTGGATGGGCTTTAAGGTCCCTTCCAACCCAAACCACTCCATTTCTACTGGGCAGTTATTCATGGCCCTAATCTGAGGTTTTCAAACCCTGAGTGTTAATGGGGACAATGCCATGTCAGAGCTTTAAAAGCCCCGTTTCAGTGTGCAGGAGAACACAAAGCTTTGCTGCTCCAGTGGTGTGTGTTTGTAAACCTCGACGGTTGGCCAAGAGTCCTGAAGCAAGACATGTTATAACAACCCAGTGATCATGTTTTACAGGGCTGATATTTTAAAATGGCAAAAATAACAACAAAGTGTATTAGATACTATAACTTGTGCAGACACCCACTTGAAAATACCACAAATATGACTTTTTTTTTCCTAGTGCAGAAGATGTAGAGCTGTAATAGTGCTGAAAAATTACTTCACGTGAGAGGAGTGTGAGAATTTGTCTATGCAGCATCAGCTTTTCAAGAAATTACTCAGAAAATAAATCCTTTCCTGATGCTCTGCCCTGTTCTGTGCCACAGATACTGTGCCTGGTATATCTTTACTAAGTCTTCTATAATTCAGGCCATGAGTGGAACCTTTCCACTTCTCATGCCAGAGGTAGATTAATGCAGTGGAGCATTTTTCCATTGCAAATCCTGGCCATAAGGATAGGAAAATGGGCTGCATAATGACATGGATTATGTTTCTATTATGTCCCAGAATTAGTGGGTATTCTTAAATATTGCAACTCTTCATCTTGGGTTTCTTCCCTGGCTTTTGTGGTCCTCAAAAAAAAAAAAAATAAAATACATAGATAATGCTGAGAATAATTTAAAGCCACAGAGGTGTTTTGGGATTAGACGGTGGGCTCTGAGCAGGGACACCCACCTGGATCACAGGAACCTTCCTGCAGCTCTCCTTGAGGGAAAGAATTGAATTGCACAAAGTGGTTTGCTGAAAAATGTCTGTAATATTAGCCTGGAGAACCTTGACTATGAAAATGCTGCGATCAGAGCAACACTGAGTGCTTGAGGAGTACCAGGATTGCAGGGGTTTATAGAATCATGGAATGACTTGGGTTGAAGGGACTTTAAAGGTTATCTAGTTCCACCCCTCTGCAATGAGGAGCAACATCTCCACTATTCCAGGTTGCTCCAAGCCCCGTCCAGCCTGGCCTTGGACACTTCCAGGGATGGGGCAGCCACAGCTTCTTTGGGCCAGGACCTCCCCACCCTCCCAGCCAAGAATTCCTTCCCAGTATCCCAGCTATCCCTGCCCTCTGGTATAGGGAAGCCATTCCCCCTTGTCCTCTTCCTCCAGGCTCTTGTCCCCAGTTCCTCTCCAGCTCTCCTGGAACCCCTTTAGGCCCTGCAAGGGGCTCTCAGGTCTCCCTGAAGCCTTCTCAGCTCCAGGTGAACCCCCCCAGTTCTCCCAGCCTGGCTCCAGAGCAGAGGGACTCCAGCCCTCGAGGCATCTCTGTGACCTCCTCTAGAATTGCTCCAGCAACTCCACACCCTTCTGATGTTGGCCCCCAGACCTGGACACAGCTCTCCAGGTGGAGTCTCTCAAGGGCGTAACAGAGAGGGAGAATCCCCTGTTTCAACCTGCTGGTCCCACTCCCTGTGCTGCAGCCCAGGGTGCTGTTGGTATTTTGGTGTTGGGTGGCTTTTCCCGGCTCCAGCTGAACTGGCAGCTCCAGTGCCCTAGACTGTGTTGGCCTCTTTGGCTCCTGCATTTCAGTGAAACTCAAGGAGCACACACTGCCAGTGCCTGTGCTAATTATAGTTGTTCTTAACATGCCTCCCTTAATTCCTTCTATAAAAAGAATTTAAGATGTGGTCGGACAAAGCCTAGTAAATCATCCTGGAGCACAGAGCTGGGAGGGAATATGTGTCCTTAGCCCCCAGGCACTTCTGCAATGGCTCATCTCTGCAATTCCAGCAATTTTCAGGGAAATGGCAAATGCTCCTCAGAACCCCACTCCAGGAGAGAAGGAGTTAAATTCTAAAACCTTACCCTGTAACTGTAAATGCCATTTTTCTTTCTTCACAAATGTAACCTTTTAACATTTATTTTTAGCTTTTACATTAATATATGTAAAAATATTAAAAGCTCTTGTATATTACATTAAAAACTTATGTCAGCTGCCCTGCTTTTTCCTATTTATTAAAACTTTTCAAGCAGTGAAAACATTTTACTTGTTAATGAGGGGAAGAAGGAAAATTAATGACATAGAGCTCGGATCTTCCAAGATGTCTCCTTTTAACCATGCAAAACCAGCTCTTTTCCCACACTATGTAGTTTAATTTCTGTGTTAGGGTTCAGTAAGCAAATGCAAATAGATTTAATGATTTGCATCAGTAGATCACTTCTCAGTTTAATATCCTCTGATATTTTGGTCAAGGACTTTTTCTTTGGAAGGCTAGTGCTGTTTTGTAGAGGAAAAATATTAATAATGGTGGCATTGTGAGGTTCAAGTAAAGCAAGGGAAATGTATAACTTATTCAAAAGCAGCTTCTCATATTATCTTCTCCCCGAGATTATGCAGTGGAAAAAGTTATTGGGGAAAAAGACACTTAAGAAATAATTGTGAATTGCTGATCATATTAAACATTTAGTAGTGGTTTCCGTATCACATCTCATCTTGCTCTCATTTTGCATCAGAATGTTCCAGTTCTGATCAGGTCTCCTGGCAGTGGTGTGAGGTACCTCACCCTGGGATGGAGGATTGTCGTCCCTTCACCTGGAAGACTGGGAGCTGTTCTGTCTGTTCAGCGTCAGGATGGTTTCCCTGGTGTTACCAGTAAATCTGAGTTTCCCGAATTCCTTAAAACACTTATTCATGAAAGGATTAAATGAGAATGATTGCAAGGGCGGACACCTCATAGGTTGACTCCACGAGCCCATCTGTGCTCGCTCTCCCCAGTTCTTGTTGAACAGAAATAAGTTCCTATTGGCTTTTGAAGAATTTAAGGTTGTTTAGTGCACATAAATCCTTCAAGTGATAAATACTCATAATTACCTCGTTGCTTATTAAAATGAGCACTTGCTGGTGATAAAAACTTTTTGATGGCGTCTCAATTTCTGTATAAATGTAGTGATCAACTAATCAAATTAGATTTTGAGCAGCTATCAATTTCTCTAATTAATTTTGACCTTTGAGAGGCTCGCTGTTGTAGGCTGCTGATATGTAAATTGTCATTTGTACTAAGAGATTTTTAAATTGTACTTTATTTTCCTATTGTTATTATTATGGTGTAGATTTATACAGGATGTCGGAATGCCTGGTGTGAAGCAGAAATTCTGCAGAGGACTTTTCTTCTGCCTGGGCTAGTTCAGAGAAAGAAATAATGAGATTAAGTGAGAAACTTTGTCCTTTTGGTTCCCAGTCAGTTGTTTTCCCGTCATTTGTTTTTCCTCTGCTTTATTGATGCACATCCCCTTGGTTTTGTCAGTCCACAGTTGGGTTTTGCTCGTGTTCAGATGATGATGATGAACAGTCTCTCCGTGCATCCTGCTCCTGGCGATGCTCCATCAGTGTCATGAGGCCCGAGAGGGTGGGGGAGTTTATTGTTTCATAGGTGCTGGGGTGCAGGTGCTGATTTAAAATACACACACACACACACAGATCTTATCCTGGAGATGCTGGGCAGGCACTGCCAAGGTTGTTCCTATTGTCAGAAATAGCGTCCAGTGCTTACTAACATAGTTTTAGCTGCAGAAATCCTGACCGCTTTCTACCCCTGATGGAAAGGCTCTCCAAAATTGGAGGAAAACGTTCAGAAATACTATTTTTGTCCCCATTCTTGGACCTACTAGATATGTTTCTCAGCACATATGCAGCACCAAGCTGGTAGGCTACCTACTTTATAAAAGTTTACAATCCACAGATTGTTTTTCTCACAGGGTCTGGGCAATAAGCTGATATTTCAACTTTTTTTTTTGTTTTAGGCATTGAAGTCACTGCAAAACCTTGAAAGCTCCCTGTAAGACAGATGCTCTTATAGTCCTTCCTCCTTCAATATGAAGTGCCTAAATTGGTCCTAGAAGTTAAATCAGGGTTGTATCACAGGTTGCTGCCCAAGGGAACAACTCTCCGTGAAGGAGTGGTGGTTCCTGGGTGGGTCAGTCCATGCCAACCATAAAAAAAGTGCTGAGGAATTCTCATGGCCATCAGACCAAAGCTGGTCTGCTGTGTGCAAAACAGTCTGGAAGGACACCAAGTTTTTGAGGGCTATTTCACTAGACCTGGAGCTCCTGTGATGCTCTGTGAGATTATGGAGTCCCCATCTCTGGAAGTGTTCAAAAAACATGTGGATGTGGCACTGGAGGACATGGTTTAGTGGTGAATATGATGATGGTGCTGGTTGATGGTTGGACTTAGATCTTAGAGGTCTTTTCCAACCTTAATGATTCCATGATTCTTTGATTATATTATGATTATCTATTTTATGTTATAAAATACGACTGTGCTACCAAAATACAACTTTTAGCTGGATAACTGCCCTGAACATCCTTGTGTGTAGATTCCTGATGTAATGGCAAAGGAGGATGGAGAATATTTCCTGACCTATTTTTTAAACTCTTCAAGTTCAACGATCTGACTTGGGGGAGGAGTTGTTCAAAGTTTAAACACTGTATGAAACTTGGCCATAAATATAAATCAACTCGTATTAAGGCAATTTGAGCTGTAATACCTCAATAATTTGGAAGTAGTCATTCTTCACAGCTCATGAATGTTCTTCACCTCTGGAAGGAGTTTGTTCTAATTTTAAATGCTGACGTGGACACCTGGAGAATATAGAAAATGTCTTCTGTTTATACCTCTGAAATTCCAAACTCCGCACTTACCTGGTCTTGGAGTTGCACCTTAGTTTGTATTGACTGTACTTGAATTCTTCGAAAATCAGTCAGATTTTCTTTGATTTCTTCTGCTGGTGGTGGCAAGGACAATGAATCAAGGTGGACGTGTTTTTGGGGGGATTTTACTGGTTTCTTGCACATTTTGGGAGGTTTTTCTGCCTTTGCTGCTCTGGTTGTGAACTTGTGTGTTAAACCAGATCCCATTTCACTCCACTCCAGCACTGGTTGTGATCGATGTTGGTCATGGTGGGGATCAGCTCTCAACTCCTGTAGGTCAGAAGTTCTCTCTGCGTGCTGGGTAATATTGCTTGTGGCTCTGAGGTTGTCCAGATGCTCTTCATTTATGCAGATGTCCTGTGGGCTTTAAGATTTATGTCTCAGAGTGAAACAGAGGATATCCTCAGGGTTGTGATAGCGTGTCCTGCTTCCTGTCTGTTCTGGGAAATACGTCTTGAAACTCCTTTTCATAGAACTCACTGCAATAACAAACCCAGACAGGAACAAAAAAACACTCATGATAGGTATGATATCCAGGGTGTGCAGGTAATTTGAAAAGGAACAAAGAATCTTTTGTCTGAAGTAATGATAAATCACACTAAAAAGAAGCCAAGTGGCCAAAAAAACAACCCCCAAATATAATGAACTTGAAGAAAAATGAAAATACACATTCTTGATAACACTTCGTACTTGCTCATAGTGCTGTGCAGACTCTGAGCTTCCCTCTGATGTGCATCTAGAATATTGAACTCTTTATAGGCTACAAAATTGCCTGTACAGTAAAAATTTGCACTTTGAGAGCAGTGTCACCTAACAGTCATTTTTAATGATTTTTAGGGCCAAAAGTTTGTTGGTTTTTGTTGTTCTTGGATGTTTTGTAATTTCTACATGAGTGGCAGCGAAGGGCTGCTTTGGGTTGTGGTTAGCCTTTGGATCACTGAAGAGATTTATGAATTATATTGTTTTGCTTATTGATATTCATTCCAAAAGCTGACTGCATCTTAATTCTTAGTTTTATTGAAATCTTTGAAAGAACCATCAGAATGAACACTTATTTACTAATTATTAAATCTTAGCATAGCTGAAACAATGCTCAAAATCCTACTAATTTTGCCACTTCTTTATATTTCCTTTTGCTTTGTCTCAATTCACATTATAACTTTATCTTCACTCCACTCTTGTCTTTCAGGTCTATCACTTTGTTATCAAAATTCCATAGTAATTAGGATAATTTATGACCAAGGGAACTCTCACTCACACAATTGCAGGCTCTGTCAGAGCAGCACTTGCAGAATTGGAAGGTCTGCTTTGTTTTGGGCTGCAGGAGACACATCTGTGAGCATTAATTGGGAAATACCTTTTTATTCATCCAGCACTTCTAAATTGGGAGTCCTGTTAAGTCCTGACTTCCCATCTTGAATGAACATGACTCAGTACTTCAGTACATTTTTCCTACTTTTCAGAGGTGATTCCTTTGGAACTTCTGAGTGTTCCAACCATGATAAAGTTGTAAAATGTTTTTTGTTGTGCAGGGAAGACATCCGTCTTTCCCTGGTTCAGAGGCATTTCTGAAACCTGAAAGAGCAAGGAAATATTTTTTTTCCTATTGGTGTGGGAGTAAAATTGATTCCAGGGAAAAAAATAATTGAATTTTTGTGGGTTTTATTTTTCAAGCCATAGGTATTAGTGTAAAGCATGGCTGGAGGTCTCTAGTTATGGAACAGGTCTCAGGTCTCCAGTTACGGAACAGTTAAATTACACCACAGTTGACCTTAGGAAAAACACTGAGCTCTAAGGGGACGTTGAAGTCCATCCCAATGTCCTCTAGCTTTGTTCTAGAAAACCTCATTTAGGGTGAAACCCTCTTTGATTTGCAAGGGCTGAAGCAGCAAACGCTGTCCTGTTTGCAAGATGCAATATTTGGCCATAATGCAGCTGCCTTCCCTCATAATGGATGTGAATGGAATCCACATGAATACGAATGAACGCATGGAGAAAAATTAAGCTGCAGTTTGCTGGTGTTATTGCATGTTTTACAACAGAATTGCTGCCAGTTGTGTGAGGTCTTAAGTGTTTGACATCAGCTGGAGCGTGTATTTTGATCTTCATGTACCAATAAAAAGTTTCACATCTTTATCATCTTAAAATACCTTCAAGGATAAAAAGCTGTCTGGAGCTTCTGGCTTCGGGGTTTAGGAATGTTAATGTATAAAGCTGAGGAAAAAGAGTTGATGGCAGTGTTTTAAAAAGACATCAAAATGTAGCCAGTTGTGTTAATGAATGTCCTTACTCAAGATTTAATCTCATGCGCTTTTTTACTGTTCTTCTAATGTAACTAAACATATTTTATTTGAGCTGCTTTTGCTCAGGCATGTTAGAATCAGAATCACAGACTGGTTTTGAAGGGACTTTAAAAGACCACCTCGTTCCACCCCCTGCCCTGGGCAGAGACACATTCCTCTATCCCAGGTTGCTCCAAGTCCTGTCCAGCCTGGCCTTGGATACTTCCAGGGGTGGGGCAGCCACAACTTCTCCGGGCAACCTGTGCCAGCACCTCACCACCCTCATATGGAAGAATTTCTTCCCAATATCCCACCTAAACTGACCCTTTCCTGCTTTAGAACCGTGTAAATCACCTCTTAGCAGCACCCGTGGTTTGGCCGTGCCGAGGAGCAGAGTGTGGTGCTGGAATGGCGCGTGAGCCCTCAGAAAAGAAGCACCTTCATCATGTCTCCCTGGGCAGGACAATCCTGGTCCAACTGGCACTTCTGTGGAACCTAATACCGGACCTGTTCTGATTTGTGTGGAGTTTCCAGCTTCATTTGAGCAGTGTGACCATCCCTGTCTTGTAGGTGTGTTAGAAGCAATAACCCAGAGATGTGGTCAGCCCTCATCAATCATCTGTTGTCCCCATACAGATGGAGGAGATCAGGAGGAGACTGTAGGGGAGCTGCAGTAAGGCATTGATTTCCAGGGAGAGAGAAGTGGTGGGACGTGGAAGTGAAAGAGCAGGTGACAGCAGTGGTCTGTCCTGGTGAGTTGGAAACCCGCCCTGGCTCGTGCCGCTGTTTGTGATGGAGCTGGGAGGGCTGAGTGGCAAGTGATGGCAATCCTGGGAGAAGGGGGGGTTCTGCAGAGTCCTGTCCTGTCTTCTGCAGGGGGTAGCATGTCACCACATGACTCAGCTGTGTGATACTCATGTGGCATCTGGTAAGTTGCTCAATCAGCATTAATTTTTTTGTGTGTACAGGTGGTAGTAAATTAACAGTTAATGTTGTCTCACGCCGCGGTTCCCTTCCCTGGGAACAGGATGCTGAACACCTCAATGAAACAGGGGTCCTTTGTTCACCTCAGGCAACTTTTCAGTGTGTTGGTTTAAAAACAGGGTTATCTTCATGGCATCAGTGGTTTCCTCAAAATCCTGGTGGTGGCACAGCACAGGGCTGTTACTCCCAGCTGGAAGACGTGTCTTTCAGGGCAGGGAGATGTGTGTGGCCATACTGGGAATGAGTGGCTGTCCCTACCAGGCTGGGTGGGTGGGTGGCTTAAATGCCTCCCAGAAGTGTCCATGTCATCTTGGAAGTTTCAGGGAGCAGAACAGGATGAAAAGCCCCTCTGTGTACAGTATTAACTATTTCACAAGGATGTCTGAACTTTGCAGCTCTCTCTCCATACGTAGAGCTTTGTGCTTGAAAGAGGGTTGAATATTGACCTAATTTGTCTTTTAAAAGGACACAGAGTTTTAGTAGAATACTTATGCTATTGAACTAGACAAATGCAGGTGCTATTCCTTTGGTAGTCGGTGCAGAAGGTTGATGTGCTCTAAGATTTACTGTGCATCACCTTAGCCATCATTCCCATAAGTATTAATTTTAACTCCACTAATAAGAAACTGAACAAAAGTGGAATTATGAGTTCAGTAGTATTCTATGAAAGGTCAGTTGTTAAAAAGGCAGAGTCTGACATTCTGTGAAAAAGGTGCCTTCATTAATCATCCTGATAGGATAGCATAGGATATTCTTGACCAATACCCACATCCTCACTGTGCCATGTGCTGAATTCCGTGTATAAAAACAAGGATTAGGAGAATGAATGCAGAATGACCATTTTTTACTACTGTAACGTTACTATTTCTCTATTCAAAGTACAGAAAAATTAATGGAGACACTTTTATAAGGCAGACTGTCAGGATTTTAAAAGTTTGTTAATTTTATAGAAGCATACATTGTTATGGGAGTAATATTTAAAAACAGAGTTTATAAGAATATAAATGAAGTAATAGCAAACACCAATATTAATGTAATTTATAAAGTATTTATGACCTCTTAGAAGTATTTTCTTATTATGTTGTTTAAATGCACAGCTTTGCTTCACAATAATTCATCTCTGTAAATCTTGAACGATTGCTCCTCTATGAACCCACCAGTTTTAATTGCCACAGAAAATGTTTTCCTAGGTAAAATTACTATATAGAATTGTTTGTGTGTTTTTCCTTGTCCACCGCAGTGATGGCAATTTGAAAGTTAATACAAATTATATAAATTATTAACCACAGGCCTAGTAGAACATTAATCAGGAGAACATCTTTATTGTGACTGTTCCTGACAGATTATGTTCACCATGATGCCCATTAATGCACTGTATTGTGAGAGCCCATGTCCATTACAGAATCCCCTTTGTTACTGGTGTCAGGTCTAATTCAGGGCAGCAAATCTCAGGCCAGGTTGAATATCTTGGTGATATTTGATGGAAAAATGCTATTTTGGTAGCGAGGGGGCCTCACCTGTTTAATTCTCTCCAAGTTATTAGTCTGTGTAGCATCCACTGTAAAATGCAAAGTCTGCAATAGTCTTTTTCCCTTTAATGTCATAATTTTGCATAATGGCTGTTTGTGCTACATTGACTAAGTCCATGGATTGCTTAACATAAGTGATTACATTTTCCTTTGATTATCAACTCCCTCCATTAGAAATACTGTACAAAAAAACTTGTAAATGATTTGTTGTTTAAGCTTTCTACTTCATTAGCTCCAACACACACTTTACAAGAGTCGTTGTCTAAGAGTTAGTAATATTTGTAATGAGCTGTATAATATGGGCCCTTTTACTAAATTTAAAAACAGATGGTATCTGTTAACAACAGTTTATCATGCAAATTGAACCCTGGCAAAAAAATTCTCTCAGTGGTTACGTTGCTCTAGGCCAAATCATGGTGTCTTGGTTGGTTTTTTTGATGTAAAAACAAATAGAAATAATTGTTGGTTTCGACAGTTGTGACAGATGCAAACTAATCATGGGCCGAACTCCCTGAGAAGTAAAAATTCTGGCCTTTTTCTCTGTTGAAAGATTCAGATTTCCCTTCATGACTTTAACACACTTGATATTTACTTTGGAAATCTGTCATTTTTGCACATCAGGGCAGATTTTATAGCCCTGTACCTGTGATTTTTCCCGTTTAAGCCACGAAGCAGCTGCAAAGGAGAATTTCCCTTTTGTGAGGGCTTGCACATATTGATCTCAACAAGTGAAAAGATCAGAGGTTGTAATGCACACATTTTTCTTCCAACTTTGAAAACGCAAGAAAAATTGGATCACATGGCACAGGTCTTAAAATTATGCTATCGAAAGAATTCTTTTGCAGTGTGTATTTGCTAATCCTGTGTGGGGAAAGACGTCAAAACTGAAGTCAAGTGAGGACTCTACTTATATATATATATATACTCTTGTGATGCCAATTTTTGCCCTCAGACTCTAAAAAAATGACCATTTTTTTTGATATGAAACATTCTGAGTGTTCAAACTTCTGCTCTTAGAAGGATGCAGGGTCAGCCTTGTATCTGTGTGCTGGAATTAATACTAAAAATAGGCGAAATCCAATCTCTTCGCCTGAGTTTTTGGCAGTTTTTTGTTGCTGTTGGTGAGCAGTGCCTCTCAGGAAGATCCCATGGATTTCCCACTGCTGATCCCAACTTTTTGGGAAGAGTAATTTTACCTGCTCAGTTCCTTTCCTACATTCCCAGCGCTGCCTCAGCCTGGCCACCTCTGCTTTTTGGTGGGGGCAGAGAATGAGGTGAGACATGACAGGAATCGGGGAAAACAAGACTCACCTTTGGTTTTGTCAAAGGAAATGCTTCATATTCCCAGCCAGGAGAGTTGATTAAAGCCAGGACCAGACTAAGTTCTGTATGCACAATTCCAGTATAAAAGACATTTTGGTTGCAGACTCGTGTGGTAAAATTAGCACCTGCTGAAGCACAGCTTTTTAGGTAAGCTGTGTAGACTTCAGTGTTCTGGTTTTAGCTGTGCACCCTGATCTGGGCTATTTTAAATCCCAGGGGAAAAGGCCATAGTGGTCCTTTTAAATTCATTTTATTTTAGTGTTGAAGCTCTTAGCTGTAATGTTGCTCTCCTACATTGTGATCCTGATGATAAGATTATTTCATGTTGTCCCCCAATACAACTTTTTTGCTTCCCAGTCTGTTCTCCTACCACTGTAACAAGATGAAATCTTCTTTCCCCTTAACAATGTTTATTCCAGAAGTGGTGCCTGGCAGATCATGGAGTGGTGGGGTTTGAGACATTTGGAAAGCAATGAAGCCCAGTTTAGTCCATTAGTCTGGAAATACCTTGATCCCTTTTGCTGTGTGTATTGGAAGGGCTCCCACATCTGCATTCCTGCAGGGCATTCCTGATCCCCATGAAACATTTCTTGTCAAGTGCCAGTGCTTTTCTCTGCCTGTATTTTGGAGCTTCTTAGACTGTTTTTACTCAGGGTGCAAATAGACACCACCGAAACAAGTCAGCATCACTTATCTGGAGAAAATTCCATTGAAGTTACAACAAACAAACCTCAGTAGCCTCCTTTCCCCATGACGGAGCCAGCAGGGAATAAAGTCACCTCTTGATTTAAATTCCCTTCAGCTGTGAGCCCTGACCAGGCTGACTGTGAATCCAGTGGGACCAGTCTCCACTCACAGTGCTGCTGCTCTCTGCCTTGTCCACTGGATCCCATTAATGTCAGGTGAGCTGTTCCTTTGAGAAGGATTTAAAACTTCAGACTCTTGGAGGAGCGGTGACACACCTAAAATAGTGTTAGTGGAACTAAATGGTTAATTTTGAACATGCCTGGAAAACTAGGGCAGTCCCTGCCTCTCAGCACAGCCCTTTTGGAAGGCATTTTGCATCACTTTGTGTTTCCCTCACCCCCTTTGCTAGAATAAATCCAAGGCAGGTGTTGTGGTGTCTCTGCTTCTCCTGTGCCCCCCAAAACCGGAGGAGCATCTCTGGTATGAAACAGGGGGACAAGTCCACCTCCCTGATGTGAAACCGGGAAACCAGGCAACCCTATTCCGTGAATAAAAATGGGAAATGCATTGAAGTCGAGATACAGTATCTTTGTAGTAATAAAAGCAGTAGTACAGATTTACTGGGGAAGGAGTTTTAACTGTAATACTGTGGAATAGTGGGTTATTTTGTGTTCAAGAGCTACATTTATCACAAAAATGATGATATACAAATCACTTCCATATCACAAAATGTTCTTGGTCAAAATTGGCTTGAGGCAAGTGATATCTTCGAGTAAACAGTATATGAAGACCATATCTTAAAATGATAGATCACCTAATTTTGTTCTGACAGAGGTTTTTGCCGCAACAAACATCTGTCACTGAAATACCAATTCAGAGATATGGAAGCCAAATTGTGGAGGTTTTCTAGTATTTGTCGCTCCTAAGTTAAGAACGCCACTGTTAGTTCTGTAGATATTGGAAGATAGGAGGCAGCTTGTGCTTTTAACACCTTCAAGTATTTAGTTAAGTGGTTTAAGAGGTGGAAGGGTCTTTAAATGCAGATTAGCAACTTGGGAAGTGCTTGTTGGACCTGTGGGAGAGAAGGGAGTCTCTTAATGCGGAGGGTGTGAGTCCTAAACACAGCTGACCTGCCCTTTGGAATCAAATTGCTGACCCTGTTCTACACCTGAATATAAAATAATCATCAAAAATTGAAATTTTGTCTCAGGCATTTAGAGAAGTGATTAGATTTTATGTGGATGATAGATGCTAAGGGTATAAATGCAATAAAAATACAAATACCTATTAAAAATACGTATATTTCAATGGAAGTAATTTGTGTGTGTGTCTAGTGAGCACCTAAAAGCTAAACAGAAAAAATGCAAATCACTTCTGAAATGAGTTTTCAAGTCTAGTTTGTGTTGACTTGTGGTAGGAAAATGAAATTTGGCTGCAAACTACCACCATTCTGTGATATTTTGCAGACAGGATGAAATGGCAAATACCAGGTCCTTGGAGGAGGAAAGCAGTTACTGGTCATGTCAGAAATTTTTCCAAGTTTATTATTATTATACATCACATGTTTTAGCCTAATTAACTTTCAACACCACTGATGTATCTTTAACTCTCTGTCAGCAAGAACATCCCTTCCACTGCAGTAATTTCTGTGCCATTAAAATACATATAAATACAATATAAAAATGCAATTGCATCACTCTTGGTAACCTTTTTTTAATTATTATTCCTTTTAATGGTGCTGTTATTAAATCCAAAGTCTGAAGGATCTGTAAGAGCTTCATTTGCTCCTCAAATACACATTATAAGTTGTTTAAATTTCTCAAAGCAAAGCTGTGTTTAATTCAAATTTCACTGGCTAAACGTAGTGTGGAAAATGGAAGCTAAATTTGAGCTTGACAAACTATAGATAATAAATACATTTATAGATAATAATAATATATATTTATATATAATATGTACATATAAAAGTGGAGCCAGAAGTTAAGGTTTTAACCTGTGTTATCAGTCCCTATAATTACTTAATGATTTTTGGTGCATCATTTTATATGCACACTTTATATGCTCTTGTTTTCAGGGTCTAAATTAGTCTAAATTAATAACATAATTATAGTAACCACTAGTTATATGTAGTATACTATATATAGTATATAATATAATAACTACTAGTGGTATATAATAACCGACTAGTCTCAATTAATAAAATAATGACAATAAAAGTTGCTAAAATAACAGTAACCACTTAGTGAATTCAAGCCGTTGTAAGAATTATTGCTAATTACTGATACCAAGCTTAGGGATGTTAATACTCAGAGTAGTGGTTGTCACAAGAGCTTGTGCAAAAAACAGTTCTTTTTGTCTGAATTACACCTCATGTAAAGCCTGTTCAGAGGTCAGTTTGCACAG
The DNA here is from genome assembly GCA_013399855.1 of Oxyruncus cristatus. NCBI lineage: Eukaryota > Metazoa > Chordata > Aves > Passeriformes > Cotingidae > Oxyruncus > Oxyruncus cristatus. The sequence goes on from VXAY01002786.1 coordinate 229,282, forward strand.
TACATTAAGTAAAAATACGTTGTATGTTCTCCTTCGAGAGAATGAAAATTTTCGTATATTTGTGACCCAAAAGCATAACTGAGGAATGAGCAAACAATTTTTTTTGTTTATTTTTTCACATAGCTTTCTGATCAACCCCTTAAACTTTGCCAGTGTTCCTGGCTGCTTTAATTTCAGTTATTCCCTCGGGACTTGTTTAATTTGGCCCGAAAGCTGCCGAACTCTTTTCTCAGGCTTTCCTATGCAACATGGAGGGAAATAACCCAGTTAAATTTCATGAGGTGCCAGTTCAAGTGCCCGAGATCCTGTGTGCTCCATGTGAGGAAGGTTCATTTCCCGGATCTGCTGGAGCCTGGGGCTTGGGAGGCCGGGAGCAGGAGGACCCTGGTCTGTGCCCGCGCATGCGGATGACGATGGAAATGGCTCCATTTTCCTCCTGTTTCCAGGTGGAAAACATTGGCTGGTGTCACAACAGCAGCTCCTGTTGAAGGATTGGTGATCCAGGAATGGGCTGTGCTGTGGGCTGCTGGGAAGGGAGGAACGGGTTAAAGAATTCATAAAAAATGAAGGATCCTAATATTAAAGTGGGGGGAAAACGCGGGTGAATGACATATTTTTTACACACCTCAACTGTCAACGTTTCTAATCAAATCATCCAGCCTTCTTGCTTCTTAAATGATACAAGCAATATTTCCTGTAATAAACACCCCTAAGTCTAATGAGAGGCCCTAAGGCAACTTCAAATGTATGAATTCATTATAATTGAACAACATAATCTGCAGGGCAAAGATTCCTGCTACCCAGTCTTTTAACTTCGCACGGCTTGGGTGTTCTATGAAAAATGTTCTACATTTTGTTTACAATGTATTGCTGCTATTTGAAGTATTGTATGTTCCTGTAGTACATAAGATGGGGACGCATAATGGAGGAAAAATCAAGGAGGCAATCTTTCATTTTGTTCTGGTATGAAAAATTCAAAAGACTGAAAACTCACCCAGAGAAATTTTGCAAGCATATTATTTTCCGATGTTTCGATCAATTTGTCTGTCAACCATGCTGAGAGGTGGAAAGGGCCAGCAAAAGCAATTTAGCTTGTGAGGTCCAAAATAGAAATGTTTTAGGAAACCTTGTCACACGTTATTTTTTTCTATGAGAACCGCTGTGTTTTTTATTTGCTAGTCATATTATGAAGAGAAATTGGTATCAATCATCTAAATCACCTATGAATATCTGATATAACCGTTACTTTTGTGCATATAAATAAGGGGGGAAAAAATATTTAAATGAAGCTTTTAAAGCATAGCAAAACCTTTGGGTAGACAACAGGCTCCCTGCTCAGGTTTTGCCATTTAAAAAAATACCCTGTGCGTTTTAATTGATTGTACCCAAATGACATCATACTGAATCATCTTGCATATGAACATATTGACCTCTCTGTGCCTTTAATTAAGCTCTGATTGCTTTATGATAAGTTTGCTGTGGATTGATAGGTGTGCCAGCCGATGCTCCTCTGCGTGCGTACGGGGCTCTGGAAGGGAGCATATGCGCGGGAGGGAGATTAATCCTCTCATTTGGGGCTTCCTGTTTGTTTGCGTGATAAATACAGCTCCTGTCACTTGTGAAATCTTGCTGGTGAGGCCGCAGACTGCAAGTTGAGGAGCAAACAGCAAAGTTTGTTCAGTCTCTTGGCCACTGCGCTTTGCTGGCACCGCAGCGGGGCCGTTTGGGAATGATGTAGACCAAGTTCACTTGCTGCACTGACAGGACTGAAAAGTGGTCTCCACAGAACCACCAAAGGTGTGCGGTCACCTGAAAACAGGACATCAGTGAGCTTCCCACCAAAACATGGAAGAGTCTGGGTGTTTCGGGTGCCCTTATTGCAGAAGTGACACTTTTAAGCAAATGCAGGAACAGGCAGTGGGGCAAGTTGGTTGTTGAGGGTGGTGGGTTGGCCTTGAGGGGAAGAGGAGGTGGATAGAATGGGAGCAACACAGGTGATGGGAGTGTTGAGTACAGTAAAGGTTTTGGAAGAAGCAGTGGAGACGTGTTTGGGATGATAGGGTGATCAGAGTGGTGAGGGAATGTCTTGTCAATATTTGAGATGTATGAACAAATGAATTATAAGAACAAGTAGGAGGGCAGGTGAAACTTTTCCAGCACTGGAAGCGTGATGGATTCAGTTTCATCCAGACTCAGCACTGTCAAGGATGACAGTTTTTTAGGGAAAAGATTCTTTCTCAAGGAAAGCTGGAGAATTACCATCCCTGAAAATATTTAAAACACATGTGGATGTGACACTTGAGGGCGTGGTTTAATGGTGAACATTGTGATGGTGCCGTTTGATGGTTGGGCTCCATGATCATAAAGGTTGTTTCCAACCCTAACAATTTTATTAACTGCTTCTGATTGGAGGAAGCAACAGGAGGTCAGAAGAGAAACCTAAAGAACAGAAAAGAAAACAGGAAATAGGCAAACAACACAGGCACACCCTGTGATTTTTGGGGTTGTCCAGTGCAGGGCCAGGAGTTGGACTTGATCCTTGTGGGTCCCTTCTAGCACAGGATATTCCGGGATTTATTTTCTAGCATTCTGTGAGCTACAAGCAGTGAGTCAGGATTGTCTGTGAACCCGTTGGGTCAGCAATGTCCCTTACAGAGCACAAAGCTGTTGTCCTGTTCTTAATGGATGATACAATGAGAAATCATTTTTATTCCCCTGCTTGATGACACCCACTGCTTTCAGGCCCTCTGATACTCATGGCTGGTGGTGAGACAGTACCAGTGCTAGTGAATGGCTGAGCTCTTCCAGTTGTTTTGTGTCTCACATCACCTCACACTGGTTGTTTATAGCCCTTAATTCCTCAAGCTCCATAACCTTCTGCTGTTTATGTGCTTTGTCATTTTTTGCTACCTCTGAAGGAGATCCTTCATGTCAGTGGCTCTCAGGACTGCATGGTAAAGGTTGCTGAGGAACCACACAATTATTACTCTTGCCTTCTGATCAGAGGCTTGTACTGGTGGGGGTGAAGACAGCCCCACTCACCTCCTCTGCTCTGCACTTTAGCCTGGTCTCTGATTTTCCCAAGGGCAAAGATTTCTGCTGTTCCCTTTGAGAGGCTCTGCCGTGGCTTTGGCAGATCCCTGACTCCCCTCCACCGTTCCCTGCAGACACTCTTGTAGTGTCAGCCTGTCATTCCAAGCTCCATTATGTTTACTTACCTAATTCATGCTCCTTGATCACTGCAGATTGTACATTTTGAAGGATATAAACAGTTTAATTACCACTTTTACCTCCCGTTGGTTAACATTACACGCTGCACGTAGTGTCATGTGAATCCAGCATGTTTATTTAATTTTCTCTTAAATCAGCTCTCGCAACTTTGATAAGCTTTGCTCAACAAGTTGGAATTTTCCAGAAGACTCAGAAATAGAGGGATCGCTCCAGACCAAAGTCCCATGTAAGTGGTGGAGAAGGATGTACTGTATTAGCCAAATAGGATGGTCTTTGGGTTTGGAAAGATTAAATTCAAGATGATTTGTTAGGGAGGGCTGTGTAGTTATTTGTAGTTTGTGTCAGGAGCAGGGATTTACTGCAGTTGTGATAAATTTATATTCTTCAAAAGAGATAGGCTGTATTTTCCCTATTCCCAGCACATGGATGTGAGCATTGCAGTGGGGAACAGAAATTTTAGTGCTTTTAATATTCTTTGTATTGTGCTTTAGAACAGTTTTGCTTTTTAGTAGAGCGTTCCTCTACAGATCAATACATTTTTTCTGTAAAACTTCAGTTTTGTAGAACTTTCTTTTGCTTTCCCTTTGTTATTTATTTTGGTATGCTTCTACTTCTGGTGTTAGAAATCCCAGCATCCTGGGATTTCAGAAATGGCAAATGGTCTCTGAATTTCTGATCATTTAAACATCACCTGAAATACCTTCAGGTTTTCCTACCTGTATGTTAAAGCTCCCAGTATGTCTGAGAAAGCCCTTTACCCATTTTCTTTTGGACTCAAGCTGGTCTTTTGGAAACTTCTGATGAGAGGATGGATGTTTGGGTGGAAATACGAAGCTAACACAGTTCTGTAAAAATGAAGGCAGGGATTTGATCTTCGCCTTTATTCTTGTTGGCTTGGGTTAAAACACAGGTGTGTGAAAGGCTCATTTCAAAAGTGGTGGAGAAATTCACTTGATTGTCTCTCAATTTGGAAATCCTTAGGTTGAGGATGGAACTGTTCAGGACTTGATTTACCTTGGTTCAGTTTTCTGCACGTTGTATTGGTAAGTTTGGTTTCTGCTGTACCATGAGCTATTTGACTTCTGCCAAGACCCTCATTTCCTTTCTCGTGTCGTTTCATGAATATTAAGAGCTAAAATATTGAATGTTTCACAGTTTGTAATTGGGCAAAAATAAAAATGTGCCTTTCTGTCTCCACCATCTGGCAGGAGGGAGCAATTTTTCTGCTGGGCATTGTAAGAAAAGAGCTCCATGGAGCTCAAATTTCTGTCTTCTGTGCATGATTTTTTTTTTTCCTTTAGATTTTGTTTTGTTTTTACAAAATATTGGTTTATTGAGAGATGTGTTACCCTCAATTGACATATTGACATTTCCAGGAACTGTGGTTATTGTTTTGAGAAATACAATCCTACACTGACAGATTCCTATCATTATTTGGAACCGTTGCTGAGGGTTAGTGAGACAAGTCTCATAAATAATGAAAGTGAATCATATTGGGGAGAACAGCAGCGGGGAAGGCGCCGTGTTAGTGCTGACACCGGGTAATTTTTGCTCACCGTGACATCACGCAGCGATCGCGTCCCGCGTTCGGTGGGGACGTGGACCTAGAGGGCTGTGTTCTGTGGTAATTAACTCGTGTCACTAACTACCCACTGGAGTCATTAACAGCACAGGGGATAACTGGGCTAACACTTGGCTCCCCAGTCCCCCCCCAGCCTCCCTGGGTGTTCTGCTGGAGCAGCAGATACACAAATCCACTGCCCGGGCAAGAAAGATGCGTGAACCTGGAATATTTTTTTCACTAGTAACCTAAATTTAATTCTGTAGTTTCACAGACTTTATTATTTGACAGCTGGGGAAGAAGTTTCACACTGGACTGCATCTGATTTGCAGTTTTACAGGGAGCAATTGGCAGCAAAGGTAAAAAAAGGAGAAGCAGGGCTGGTTCTGGAGAGTTACATAAGGCAGAGGCTCATCAGCCAAACCGAGGCTTGACCTGGTTTTGGGACGTGTTTCTCAAGTTAGCAGAGAGCTCTAATTAACCTCCTGTTAGAATAAGTGAAATAATTTCATTTACTCCGAGGTAACAAATTTCTTCCTGCTGTTATTTCTGGAAGCAGGTAAGTTTAATATCAAATGCCCTTTGCATGCCAGAAATGTGTTTCCATTATTATTTAACCTTATCCCTGCAACGATGATGCCCCTGTATGTGCTGTGAAAGTGCCAGGCTTGAAAAGAGTCTAACATACATTGCCATAATTATTTTAATGAGAGAGAATGGAGAAGATGCTTCTCTGCCATCTGTCAACACACAGCAGTCATGTCGCAGGCTGGACTTTTATTCACTTCTAAATTGTTCTTCAGTACTGAATACTGAATTTTCTATTACTACTTCTAGGTCAACAGCATTTATTATTTTCCATGGTTCTCTGTGAAGTCTACAAATTATTACTCCAAAGGCACTCATTAATTTTGTGGTCTCAGATTTAAGCTTCCAGCTCTTACCTGCTGCTCCGAGCACTCACCTTCCTCCCCAACACCTCACACACAGAGGGGACCAGGGGGTGGCAGAAGCTCTTGTGCTCCTTTTTAATATGCAAATGCCATCATCAGTAAATGCTCTAAAACGTGGAGGGTGCTTTGATTTTATTTAATTTATTTCTCATGGGGCTTAGACATTTAAAAAAAAGGAAAGCCCCTCTAATGCACTGTGCTGGCAGGTGGTTGGAAAACCTGAGGGAAAGGAGGACTGGCAGTTTTTAGATTTGAGTGTATGATTATTTTCTTGACTGTTTTAACTGTTACTTTAGTGGCAAGGAATTTGTTTCATACAGAATTCCGAAAGGTCAGCACTTTTACCCACCCATGTTAAGAAGTGCCTTGATGCTGCTGTGATGGTACCAGTGTGAGATCCTATCAGAGGCACTTGACTTTTTAAATGTGGCATATAAACAGCCAAAATTAAGACTATAGAGTAACCTTTTCTGGGGTTGGCTGTGTTTTCTGATGGCTTTTATTTACGTTGTCCTTCAATATTTGGCTCTCATTAATCTCCTTTACTTAGTGCATAGAAATGGCCGGCCCAGCCTTGGCCTGAGCTGAGCTTTAGCTCTGCTGCAAACCATGGGAAATGTATAAGTTTTTCTCTTTTACAATATCCTCTTCTTCACTGTAGTTATATGGTCCCAACTATAAGTAAAGAATTTATCATGAAAAGGCCAGAACTTCCAGATAATGTTGAGCAATGTGACCACTCCCACCTGTATCTTTATCCTGTACATTGACTGGCAGAATTACATAGAAAAATATCACAACCTTCCTTAAATATTTTTGAAAACACTGTTTCATATAAATTCCTCTTTGGAGTGAGGCTGTGACACTTAAAGTGGATTTGATTTACATTTGGAAACTTCGTGATATTGACTCATCTCAAAATTCTCGCTGAAGAACAGTTGATATTTATCTGGAGCTTCAAGTTACTGGGTATAGGATAAAAAATAAAATAAAACAACACGGTGAAACTAAAGATTTACTGGTTTGGTTTTTTTGATAAGTCTACAACAAGATTTGAAAAAATAAAACCGTAGCTGGAATATGATAGAAAAGAATTATAGAGTCATAGAATCCCAGACTGGTTTGGGTTGCAAGGGACCTTACAGCTCATCTTGTTCCTCTCCCTTGCCATGGGCAGGGACACTTTCCACTAGTGGTTAAAATAAAGTATTTTAAAGTTTCAAATTTTGAATTAAAACTTTTTAAAACATGTAAGGAAAAAAAATCAGTTTTCAAACTGTTTAGTTATAGATTTGCCTTATTTAACCACAGTTTAAAACAAAACTAAAATAATTTCATTGTAAATAAATCCAAAGTAGTGTGAACTACTTTGAGCAATCCTGTTGTGTTTCCAGCTGTTTGCTGCAGTTTGAAAGCCAGGCAGTAGTGACACTGGTTTGTTGTTTTTTTTTAACCCTCTGATTTTGACTGTGAATCTTTCTCTCCCTTTCCCTGCTCAGCCACTACAAATCAGCCTTTTCATGGACTGTGTGATATTAATCTCCATGGGGCGGACACCTCCATGCAGGTGCTATAGCTCTCCCCCTCCTCCAGTTATTTCAGGTTTTAATCTCACTTCCTTTGATTTATTTACTTATGTCATGTGTAATGTGTCTGGCTTCTTGCCCTCGCCTCTGCTTTCCCTCTTGTACGCGTTGGATGTGTTCTTGCTGTTTCATTGTTGTCCTCACCTCTTGCTGTTCCTCCTCGGGACGCGCGTGGTTGATACCGTGTTCTCCGGTGATGAATTTCCTGCGGTTTGCTTCCTCTTGTTTAACTTTCTGTCGGATTATTACACAGATTGCTTTTGGTGTTTGCTTCGGTTGAAATGTATGAATCAAAATAACAGGGCTTGTGATATGGGAAAATGCAGGCTCTGGCGTGGTGGTGCCTTGTTTTGTTAAATTTCCCTAATCACATCATCTCCTGCCTCCCACGTTGGGCTGTTGGGACTTTGATTCACTCTGAGGATAAAAGATTTTGATGGAGTAAAGGGCAAAAGGAAACTTAACAAGACAAATTCGTAGACTTTGTCACTAAATAGCAAAATTTCAGGCGTTTTGGCAGAGTGGTGTTTATGCAGATATTGATGTGTGCTGTTTGGTCAGGTGCAAAGTAACCCCAGAGCTGTTTACAAGGGCATGGAGAGACGGAACAAGGGGGAATGGCTTCTCACTGCCAGAGGGCAGGGTTAGATGAGATATTGGGAAGAAATTGTTGGCTGTGAGGGTGGGGAGGCCCTGGCATAGGTTGCCCAGAAAAGCTGTGGCTGCTCCATCCCTGGAAGTGTCCAAGGTGAGGTTGGACGGGGCTTGGAGCAACCTGGGCTAGCGGGAGGTGTCCCTGCCCATGGCAGGGGGTGTAATGAGGTGAGCTTTTAAGTCCCTTCCAACCCAAACCATTCTAGGATTTTCCGAATGAAGTGCTGTGAATTCCCCAGTAGCAAAGCCCGTGCTGCAGGACACGAAGCATGTCTGGTTTTGTAGGCAGGTACGACATCCTCTTTGGTTTCTTTGGACTTGAACTGGGGCTTGAATCTCCAGAGCTGATTACTGCTCGTCGAGTTCACCCAAGTACATACATCTGGTTTCCTCAGAAAAAGTAAAATCCCATGCAGGGATGGCTCCTTGGGGAAACTGAGGCAACGTTTGCTGCTTTTGCGATCCACGCTGCGACACGAGGTGAGGGTTGGCAGCTCTGGTTTTGGCTTCTGTTCCGTGAGTTAAACTGTAGGTTATAAGAAGTGTGGGTGTTCTGGCAGGAGCTCAGCAACTGCTCTGACAAGGAGAGAACAAGCACCAGCCTTTGGTAACTTTCCTGTTGCTGAGAGAAGTATTAGTTTTACAACAAAAATACTGAAATGCTTAATTTTCAGATGAGTTCAGTGGTAGAGGAGCTTCCAGGGATGGGGCAGCCACAGCTCCTCTGGGCAACCTGTGCCAGGGCCTCACCATCCTCACAGGGAAGAATTTTTTCCAGCTAACCTACCTGCAGTCTAGGAAACATTTCAGATCATTTTTCCATGCTGTCACTGGTTGGAGACGCCATGTGATTTTTATTTTTGTAACCCATCCAAACACCTCTGCTGCACTGGCCTGGATTAAACTTCTTGGTGCTTCCTTGCAGGGGAAACAAGATCTCTGTTTATCATCTGGTCACATGCCTATCTCATTATTCAGGCTGCACGTCTGAGGTCAAAGATAACATCAGATTTTCAGCAATATGGATGATTCAATATGAGGATGTTTTCTTAAAAGAAAGCAAACTTTGCTTTTTGTAGGGCAAAGAAGGGAGTAGATGGCAAACATCAGGTTAATTAGATTATTTAAAGTTAAAATTGGGGATCTTGGTTAGAGGTAGAGTCCAAGTTCATTTTGATCTGGGGTTAAGGGAGATGGAAATCTCGCCGTGTCCATGTCCCTGATCAGTCTGTCTTTGGGGCCTTCCTGACTTCATGGAATACAGATCCAGAGTAACAGAACACAATGGTTTCCCTTTGTAATGTGTAGTTTAGTATTTCAGTGAATACAGGTGGGTGCTGTGATTACTTTTTCATTAGTTTTTGGTCCCTTTTCCTGCTCCATGCTCCACTCCCATAAAGTTGGCTATTGAAGCAGTGTTTTTTCCCAGATTCATTGAATGGGTTTAAAGTGTAACACCCAACTGTTAAAATTATTGCATCTTTTCCTTCAACACCTTGTCAAATAAAATGTCTCATTACCATGCAAATAGAAATCGTTGCTGTTGCCAGGCAGGCAAAATGTTACGGTGCAGATTACAAGTTCTTGAACCCCAGCGTTCCACCAGCGCGGCGTCGGGAACAAACACGACTTCCATCCCGGCAGCCGCGGTTTGATGGTCTGGGAGTGAGGAGGAAATGTCAGGCTGAGGCCTCAAATTTGAACAGCTTAATTCACATTTCAGCACAGCGGGGAGTGCATCGAATGGGAGAACCAAGATGCAGTGGTTAACTGTTTGTGTGTCGTGGTGTGTGATGAAGGATGTGCTCAGTCAAAGCCTTCCAGTACCTAAAGGGGGCTCACAGAAGGCTAGAGAAGGACTTTGGACGAAGGGGGTGGCCTTAAATTGAAGGAGGGTAGATTAAGATTGGATATGGGGAAGAAATATCTTCCCTGTGAGGGTGGTGAGGCCCTGGCACAGGTTGCCCAGAGAAGCCATGGCTGTCTGTGGATCCCTGAAGTGTCCAAGGCCAGGTTGGACGGGGCTTGGAGCAACCTGGGCTAGTGGAAGGTGTCCCTGCCCATGGCAGGGGGTGGAACTGAATGGTCTCCTTCCAACCCAAGCCAGGCTGTGATTTTATGATTCTGTATAGAGATAGGAATGAAATTTTATTTACTTCAAACCACCAACCATCCTTTCTTTTACCAGGGACACGTCCTTGGCCAGGCAGACTTGACATGAGTGACATTGAGTTGGGTGTTAAATGTAGGTGTTGAGTTGGGTGTTGTATATAGGGTTTTCATGTACTAAAACATTTATTTTGTGTGTCCTGCATGAATATTTGTTTAAAATGCGGGCATTAAGATCATCAGCCCCTATTCCTGTTTAGAGATCAGTTACAGTTAAGACAAACATTTGTGTGCGTTTCACAAAACCAGTCACTTTGTGCCAGTGACCTGAACCAGCTGCTTGGTCCTGAGTTGGTTTGTAAAGTCAAATAACTTCTGTAATACCTAATTCAGAGTAATTTATTGGCAGGGAGTGGGTCAGAGTTTGTTTCAGAAATACAACCATTTCTTTGGACTAAAGTTTGACCGATTTCCAAAACCTCCACCACCTTTTTATTGCTGTTTATTCTTTCTAGGAACAATAATTTTGCATGCAAACAATTAGCAGTTCTTCTGCTGGTGTCTAGTCTTTGTTGTAAATATTTTAGCTCTCTGTCTTTGCTGTTCAAAACACTCAGAATGGGTAATTCATCCAAAATAAATATGCAATTTTGAAGCTGATTTTCAAGCAGATGACTGTGAGGAGGTGCTGGAAACAAGCCAGTGGCTTCTCATCTTGTAGTTCCCAGAATTAATTTCCTCACAAGTGTGAAAGGCTACAATACAAAATTAATTCAATCCACACTAAATGTTTGCCTTTGCCAGTCGTGTTCCATTCTTTCTAGAAATGTTCACCCCCTGTTTTCTTTAATTCTTTCCAGCTCTTTCCAATAGCAGGAAAATAAACCAGCAAAGTCCTACATCTTCAAAAAAACTGGTTCTTTTCAAGAGGGAAATTTTCTTTTCAGGCAACTTGTCCAAGGATAATTTTTGCTTTTTACGGTGACTTTTCTTAGAAACCAACTTCTCCTTTCCAAAGCATCTCCCCTGTGTTCTGTTCTCACTCTTTCATTAGGGAGATGTTTGTTTTTTTTAATTACAGGACACCTCAGGGTTGCTTTTTAAGAAGGGGAGATGGAATTTCAGGTATTTCAGATCCCACACTCAAGCAATTTTATATATAAAAAAAGACAACACCTGCTTAAATGAACAAAAATATGCCATAAAAGAGGAATTCAGATACCGTGTTGGAAACTAAAAATTACTCAATTTTTTTTTCCCACTCTACTGAAATAAGATTTTTTAAGTGATTACTCCTTCTATAAAATCTTACTTTAAATTATTTTCAATAAATACTCACACAGGTTTAAGATGTGTAATACAACTTCGGTCCTGATAAGACTTTTCTGCTAAGCTGCATTAAAATAGCGGATTTTATTGGGAAGAAATTGGCTGAATGGATGGGATTTCTCTGGCTGTAAATACATGACAGAAGAGAGCTTTTTGTGAGGTTTTTTTTTTTTTTTTTTTTTGAGAATGCTCTTTGTTACAAAGTCACAGTTTGAAGTTCTGGATTTGATAACTGTAGATATTAATATGGGTTAGAAAGTCAGAAATCGCCTTGAGAGCCTTGTCCTCTTGAATCCCCAGTGCCAGAATATTTTTTCTGGGAAGCAAAATTGCCTTTTTCATGAAAGAGTCAGAGTGTCACCAACTATGGATGAGTGCTATCAGTTGTCTCCTGAGACTATTTCATGGAATTTTTATTCTTGCCTCCAAACTGTGGCACTGTTCCCTCTTCACCTCTCAAATTGAATGAAATAAGAAGCTTTCTGTCTTAGCGTTTCAAAATCCTCCGGTGCTTCAGTCCCTCCTTGTCAGGCACACTTGGGTATTTTTCTTTCCTTTTTATTGACTAAAAACAACTGGAGGCTTTATCCTCCAGCATGAGGCTTGCTGACCAAGTATTCAAAGAGGATTTTTCTGTTCTTGGCTGAGGAACCACCAAGGAACGTTTCTACCTTAGCACAGACCTCAGCTGTTTCCCAGAACACTCCAGTGATACCAAATAGCCAATTTTGGGGTTTTCACATGGGTTTGAGACCTAAAATTTTCTGTCAATTACCTGACTGGTAGTTCAACCCCATCTGAATGTCTAAAGCCTCTATTTCCTTTAAGTTAATTCCACAGTTTTGTGGTTAGTGATGGTTTCATTTGCACAGAGGGGGGTTGTGTCCGCTGCAGTTCGCGGTTGAGTTTCTTTCGCCCTGTGAGACCTCAGAGTAGCAGGAGATTTGTCTCCTCCAGTGATTGAGGTGATTTCAGATCTGATAGAAACAAAACATTTGGGTTTTAAGTTAAATGGCCACATTTGTGAAGAGGCAGCTGAATCCCCATAGTGTTGCTCTGTTGCATCTTCGCTGAGGTGTTGAGTTGAAGCTTGACTTTCCCCAGAGAACAAAACTGTCTTACCCCTTGGATCTTTAAATTGGGCACTAATAACCTTAAAATCTCTGTGGCCAAAATTGTTTTAGTGGCAGAAGTTATTCAGCTCCGGTTTATTTCATATAAAATCCAGCAATATTAATGTCATCCTGTAATTAGGCTTTGCTTATTTTGGTTGAAATAGGTGCTGTACTAACAACGAGAAGATGCAGGTGGCTCCAGAACTTTTCTGTGGGTAGAAACTCCCCTTCAAATGGGTCAGAAAATATTTCTTTCTAGAAGTGTGTGATTGGCTTTGACCTCTGGAACGCAAGAACCGATTCTGTGGAGGTGAAAGGAGGGGATTGCCACCTTCAGGGTCTATCAGAGAATGAGTTATGGTTGGGGTTTTTTTAAAGAAGAAAGCTGTGCTGTGCTGTAGGTCTGTCTCAGCTCTGCTGGCTGGTGGCAGCATCCAAAGAGGCAACTCGAGTCACTCTGGGTCAAATCATAGTTGATAATATCAGCAGGAAATGCTACTTTTCTTGCAAGCAGCTTGGTGTAAATTCTGCTCTGTCCCAAAATCACTTGGGCTGGTCAGAGATAATAGAAATGTCAGATTAGCATTATTGGACACCAAAAAAATATTCATTTCAAGCTTCCCATTTTCCTCAGGTGGATAAACATTGGAAGGTGATATGACATTGGAATCTAGCGGCAACAAAGAAAAAGCATAAACAATTTCTATTGTTTTTATGTATTTTATCATATTTGTCAGTGGGAGGAATGTGGAGTGTTCGGCTCCAGCAGGAAACCCGGCTTTCAGGAGTGGGAAATAGGGTTTTCTGTCCAATTCTGTGATGGCTGTGTACAGATGCAGAGCTGGAAAGCTCCATATCCTGTGCTGCTGTAACCCCTCGTCACAAATAGAGCGGAATAGCTGCCAAACATCTTTGGTTCAGTGCTTTTTGAGGTGTCTGGACGTGCACTTGTGTGTGGGCAGCTGAGGCTGAAGGCAGTTTTTATAATTATGCACCTCTGAAAAATAAAATCTAAGCGTAGAGCCTGGAATGCTCAGTAATAGTGTGAAAAACACTGTTCTGAGGAGACAAAAATGTGTATTGGTGCATTTTGGACTATTCCCATCTGACTTGCACAGGCAACATGAGAAGTGGCAGCATAGCTGTAAACAGAGAGGCCAAGGACCCTCTGCTTCACAGCCTGCTCCAAACCCCGCTGTTGTTATTCCCAGCAAAAAAATTCCTGTCAAAAAACCTCCACTTTGTGAAGCCCTAATAAATCCAATAGACCAAGCATCTCTTCATTGGTGTGTTAGAGGGGGGCTGGATATAATATCCAGGCTGCTTTGGTTTTGAGGAAGTCCAGGGTTTAAATTCCGCAGTTGCTTTCTTACCGTGTATTTATATATTTTTGTGTATATATATGTTCATATATGTAATTTTTTTGTTTGTTTTGGGTTTTTTTGGAGTATGAGGGATTTCTGCTTCCCACTGACATTCAGGTTGCTCTGTCCATTTTGGGTTTTGGGGTGTTGGGAAGAGAGGGCAAAGACTTAAACCGCATAAAGAAATTGCTGTGTTTTCCAGGTCTGTTCATCTCATCACTATTCCAATGTCAAGTAAGGAAACATATTTTTTAGATTAAAAAGTTCTGATATTTTCCTGTCTTCGTAGGAATAGTAGTAAAATTTGGGTCTTGAACTTCAGGGCAGTTAAATGGGTTCAGTGTCACTGAATTACCTTGAATAATTCACTCCTAAAACCTTTAACTGCCATAAGAGTTGGAAATACAGTGTTAAATTTTACTGTGGCTGTTTTAAGAAGCAAATTGATCTTTTTTTAGGCTTTGTGAAATAGATTAACCCTTGGGTCAGGTTTACCATATGCAGTCAGATATATTGGTACAATTGGCCCAAATTTAAAGACTCCAGTTAAACTGTTTGTAAATCCTCAAAGATATTCTTGAAGGGTGAAACTGGTGGTGGTGAGACTACAAGGGTAGAAAAAGGTCTAAAAAATGCAGATATTTATATTTTTGTGAAAATTTATTCAAGAGGGATCTCACTTACTTCAAGAGAGATCTCACTTTCTGCCATCCACATTCCTAAATAATGCCTTTCCTGCCCAGAAGCCGTGAGGGCGTGTAGAAAACTCGTCAGGTTCAACAGAGAATGAGCTGAAAAATCTTAAAAGATGTCCTAATTGTCCCCTAACCCTCAAGATTAAGGTGGTCTCCCAAATGCTGTCTGTATGAACTCTTTATTCTCTTATCACCCCCCTCAGGGGTGAGTTGTATTTATACACCATTAGTCTACTTACATGTGGCTTCATGGCTGTATTTTTATGATTTTATAGGAAATTATTCTGAATGGAAAATAATCATGCAGAAATTTGTGACATATAAGCAAATTTTTCCCAAAGAAAACCAATTTTAATGTGGGTTCAGTGTTGCTATTTCCTGTAAGTTTATTTTCATGTGGCAATTTTCAACATTCACTACAGCAAATTATTCTGCCTTCCTTTTGCCCTAATCCCACTGACATAAAAGAGGGGATAAGAGGAGAAGAGAAACATGAACTGAGGTAGGGAAATAGCAGTAAAGAAACCTAGAAAAAAAATAGATTCTCCTTCGGGTGCAAATAGTCACTTGGAAAACTGGGTGTCCCACCTGACAAAGGTGTGATGGGTGTGGTTGTACCAGGGTTTGCTTAGATTTTTTTAAACATTATTAATTTTTAAAACATTACTTGACTGCCTCAAGTGAAATATCAGAGAATTTACTGGAAAATCTGCAAATTTAGACAGTGCAGAAAACAGGGTGTAACAGTCTGGGTAGTAACTGAGTTCTTGCAGGAGGAAAATTCAGGATGGAACTGCCAAGGTCTTTCACTAATCAAAGCAGAGGGAATTTCAGTGCATGGAAAAGGAAGATCATCAGTGGAAACCCACATAGCTCCATCATGTGGGTCCTTCAAAGACCTTAAACACCAGAAAAGAAAGGAGAAAAAGAGCATCTCGCTTCCAAAAAAAAAAAAAGGTTGCAAAAGTAATAGCACCAGTGTAAGGGACAAAATAAGGAAGCAAGGGGCAAATTCAGATGGAAGTAGCAAGAGACACAGAGAGATCGAAGGATAAGTACATTAGGAATGAGAGGAAGACCAAGGAAAGTGTTGGGTGAGCTCCTTGAGGGAAGCAGGGAGCTATTATCAAATGAGACTGAAGTGTTCAATGACTTTTTGCATTTGTTTTCAATTAAAATTAAAAAAAAAAAAATCCAAAGTGAGCAGATGGTTTGTACAATTAATACCAGGAGAAAATGGATGAGATCTCAGACGAGGAGATCCACTGACAGAGTCCTGCCTCTTTTAAAAGGCCTGATTATTTTAATCTGAGGATACTTGAGGGACTGGCTAAAGCACTTGTAGTCACACCAGGAGACACTTTGGAACATTCACAGGTTGCGTGGGGAGGAGCATGAAGCCTCTTCCATGAACAGAGGGGCTGTGGTAAAGGATAAAATTCATCCAGAAAATGGTAGGACTTGGGTTTCCTTTGGTTTATTCTATTTTTTTTTATTGCAAGTGCTTTAGATGGTATTAAGGGAGGTGTTCAAGGCCAGGTTGAACAGGACTCAGAGAAACCTAGTCTAGTGGAAAGTGTCCCTGCCCATGGCAGGGGGTGGGATAAGATGGTCATTAGAGGTCCCTTCCAACCTAAACCATTGCATGATTCCATAAGGATCAGGCAAATTATGGGTTTATCAATTTACTTTTTCCATAAGTGAGAAGAGGAAGATGTTTTGATCTTTAGCAGGACTTTGCACCTCCTCAGATGGTGTTCTTGGTGCTGACTGGAGAAATGGCTGGAGCTGGAGCAGTTCCTAAATTTGCTGGTGGCATCAGTTGGGAGGGAATGGAGCTGGACTACAGGATGGAGGCTGTGTGCAAAGTAATTCTTGCACAGTCTCAAATAAGGTGATACATCTGAAAATTGTCAGCTATTCACTAAAGGTGTGTATCAAGATTAATCAACCAGCAAGTCCAAGGCAGCTCTGGGAGAAGACTTTCCAGAGGAATTTTTTCCAGACTTGTATTTTTCTCCATTTACTTAATTGCTTGGATTTGCATCTTCTGCAGGTTAGTTGGATTTTATTTTGTTTTTCTCAGGAAGTGACACCAATTTGAACCAAAAATACAAGTTTATGACTAGTGTAGAGTTGTATTTTGCATTTAATTTCCTAACTGCTAAGCTAGCTGTAAGGAAGTTAAAAAGTTTTAAGAAATATAGGAGGGGGGAAAAATCAAGGGAGACAGTGGAAGAGAATTTATTTTGTTATAGTGCCAGCGATTACTTAACACCTACAAATTACGAAATGTATCTTGGAGTGTAGATAATGTATCTTAAAGCATCTTGTGTTTAGGTTCATGAGGAACTGTGCTTAAAATTAGAAATGCATGTTTTATGGTAGATTAGCACCTACATCAGTGTGTAACTAGTTTACTTTCTGGAGTTACTGTGCACAAATATCAGTTGTTTATAATGCCATCGTAAAGTGAAGTGCACTGGAAATGTGTTCCATGTAGAATTACTGAGCCCATCATAAAGAAATATGATACCTTTCTTTATCATCAGTATTAAAAGCCATGTGACTTCTTTAATGTCACAAGAAGAGTTTTGATATTTAAAGCTTTAACAGTCCTAGATTTGGTTTCTCAGGTGTCTTTGGTTTGAGTGAAGTTGAATTATCCACCCAGTAATACTTTTTATTTACCACCATGGCAGAGTTAAACCCTTGGTGTTGGCCTAAAGTTTTAAGAGATGCTACAGTAAACTTCTACTAACCCTCCATTAAGAAAAGGTTTAATTAAAATTCTAAATGAAAAAATAAGATTTTAATTGTGAAAATATTAGAAATCACTAACAAGTAAGAGTAAGAGCAATTTTAATTGTGCTGGGCAGCGATAAGAAAGTCTCTCCATTTGTGTGAGACGTTCTCATGTTGGTCATCGTGGTGTTCAGGGAGCCCCTAAGAAATATTCTGCGAAGAATGATAAACAGCACCTCTGTTACTGCAGGTGAATTTGGTGTCTACCCTGAGCTCGAAGCCTCTTTCAGTCTCTAGGCTGAAAATGCGAAGGATTCTGGTACATAGATGTTCTCTAAGCCTCCTTTTCTACTTGTTGAACCAATCTGAAAGTTCTATATTACTGCAATTAGCTTATGTATTTAGAGGTGTAATGAACTAAGTGAGGGAAGCATCTGCATTGCTTCTCCCCAGCCTGGCTGGTTCCCCTACCACCTCCTCAGCCAGGGTGGCATCGTCCTGCTGGGCTGGGGGACACCAGGGTGTCCTGGTGCTGTTCTCCCTCTGGGAAAATGGTGACCACTGCCACAGCTCTGTGGGAAGGATTGAAATGCAAGTAATTTTAGGGTACAGAGATAACACCAACACCACGTTGTGTCTGTAGATACCTGTCTGGCTTCTGTAGGGCTTGAGACGTGTCAACCCTTCTTTGGTGCAGTGCAAAGGTTGCCTTGCTTAGAAATAAATTTTTTCATAAAGTCATAAAATCCCAGAATGGTTTGAGTTGGAAGGGATCCTAAAGTTCATCTCCTTTCACCTCCTACCATGGGCAGGGACACCTTCCACTAGCCCAGGTTGCTCCAAGTCCCGTCTAACCTCACCTTGGACGCTTCCAGGGATTGGTCAGCCACAGCTTCTCTGGGCAACCTGTGCCAGGGCCTCCCCACCCTCACAGCCAACAATTCCTTCCCGATATCCCATCTAATCCTGCCCTCTGGCAGTGGAAAACCTGTGCCCTGGCACTGCAGGCCTTTCAGCTCTGCATTCCCCTCCTCTCTTGCCCTTATGGTCGTGGTTCACCCCCTGGTTGGTTGATACAGTTTGCTAGTTCAGGGGAAAAAATATAATTCAGCTTTGCTTCTCTCCATTTTCCCCAAATTACAGAGTTGTAATGTGATTTTTCTGGTGCCTGCTGACCTATCAAGACAATACCATGCTCCTCATCTTTTTTTTAAGAGCAAAAGGGAGTTCTCCTTTCTCTCTCTCTCTCTCTTTTTCTTTCTTATTTTTATTTTTTCAACTTGGGTTAATGTGGTCTAAAATAAGAGAAAACCATCTCTGGGGGCCGCAGGAAGAACATCCTCTCCCATTGTGTTTGCTCTTGAAAGGAGTCTTGTTGGAGCCCAGGGCTCCCTGACACTTCAGTGCCACACAGATCTGTGATAGCTCAGGACTTGCTGTCTGAGTGGCCGCTGCAATGAGAGCAGAATTCGGGATTGTCACAGCCCTATATTACAGCTGTGGAAATTCCGTGTAGTTCATTGGTCCGTGACCAACAAAAATCCCCTTGGACTAACAATTAATCAGGCTCTGGTGAGCCCCGGACTAGCAATAGTTGCAGATGTCACCTCATGCAAGGAGTTGAGGCTTGGCCTTGCACTAAAGGGGAAAAAAAACAACAAGGAAAAAGCTTTTTTTGAGGCTTGATTGCTTGACATTCTCTATGATTTTCAGGCAGTATAGATTTCACAACTAAATATATTTCAGGCTCGGGTTTTATTGTTCTTCATTTGGCTGTAAACAATCTTCGGTTGGGGTTGGGTCGGGACAAAACAGGCGAAGGACTGAAACATC
>VXAY01002786.1:250956-268456 GCA_013399855.1 Oxyruncus cristatus
CTGAGCCCCGGCCGGCCCCGTGGGCACCCCGGCTCCCTGCCCAGCCCCTCCGACGGGGACAGCTGAAAACGCTGCAGGAGATTTAATTTCCCTGCTTTCCTTCCACATGGAATCGTGGAGGTGAAGTTGGTAAATGAGGCAGAAGAGAGGGAATGAATGGAATCGTGATTTTTTTTATTTATTTTTTTAATTTTTTTTTTCGGTGGTTGTATTTAATGCTTGGCTATCTGCCACGGCTTCGCTGCTGTTCGAGGGATAACATGATTAAACGCTTGCCCTTTTAAGAGATTTATTAATTTTTAACAAAATTAAATATGTATATTTTAAAGCTAGAAAAACATTTTGGTACAAGTTCATATTTGAAAAAGCAAGCCCATCGAGACTGTATTTTCTGCAGGAAGATGTTAAGGGAACCTCAGGAGGCAGATTTCTTTTTTTAAGGAAACTTTTGCAATCAGTGTACGGCATCTTTTCCGTGTGCTGCCCAAATTCAGGGGTTTAACAGCTTCCAAACAGAAACCCGGGAAGGATTTTTAAGCCAGACTTGGTCTAAATATATCCAATTACCTTTCTCTTTGATGTCGTTTCAATTATAATGTGAAGTAATATCATTAAAGGAAACTTATTCTACTATTTATAGGGCTTGATCTTTCATTTTTTTAATGTCAGAATTATTTATTTGGCCTGTTCTGCTCCAGATGTGACTGTTGAGGGCATGTTAATTTATATTCGCTTTCCGTGGGCCCCTGTCCCCATCTGTACATCATTTCTGAATTTCTTTTTCTCCCCGGGGAGTTCACCTATTCATATCGAAGGTTTCATTTGCTGTGTAAACAGAATAAACAGACAATGCAAAAATCCCTACAATACTGTAAAATAATTCTTCCCAACAACAGAGTGGATCATGTTTAAAAAAACATTGAGAGGGCGAAACGTGCCGGGCGACGATTTCTCTCTTTATTGCACTCCTGAGGGAAGACTCATCTTACTACAGCGCCTTTCCACCGGGTTTGATAAGTTCATTTTTATTAAAAACATATCTAAAACCTGCATTTTAAGGTGATTTGAAAATATAGGGGGTTGGCCACTCTCGGGGTTGCGCTCAAGCGATGACTAAGGCAGGACATCCCCAGCACATTTTGGGTAGAAAGAGGGGGGAAAAAAAAATCACGGAAGGGAGATTTTTTTCTTTTTGACATTTTCCAAATAAAAAGAGATGCGGGTTATTTATGCTGGGATGTTGCTGCAAAGTCCTTATCTCCATGTGGCACTAAACAAGGATTTGTTGTGGGATTTGAGAGGGCTGTGTAGTGCTTCAGTGTTAAGCACCCAAAACTCTGGGGGACTGGCACTAATTTCCTCTCTCTCGTAAAACAACATAGTATTCATAACAACTCGAGAGGCTTGACATAAGTAATGATGGCATATGCAGGCGAAGATTACCACCCCAACAGTGTAATCAAGGTGCTAGGTACTAATGCAAG
This sequence comes from Oxyruncus cristatus, assembly GCA_013399855.1. Taxonomy (NCBI): domain Eukaryota; kingdom Metazoa; phylum Chordata; class Aves; order Passeriformes; family Cotingidae; genus Oxyruncus; species Oxyruncus cristatus. Next base: position 252,441 of record VXAY01002786.1, read on the forward strand.
TTAAATTGAGACAATAATGCTGAAACTTGCATTGTGGGATTAGGAGAGTACTTGAAATGCTGACATCGGCATCTCCTGGAAGCGTGCCTGTCTTCCTTTCAATTCCTGGTTATACTTAATGACCTCAAAATTTGTATGTCGTTAACACCGTGTACTGAAGTGGGAGAGAACAAGGTTTGGGAGGGAGAAGATTCCCTGCCTTCGTTGACTTTTGTCTCTCCTGGTAATTGGTGGCGTGTTGGCGGCGGCCGAGCTCGCGGGGGGCCCCGGGGGCCCAAACCCACCCACCCAACCCCTGGAAACATCCAAATCAAGGCGTATTAAAATTTGATGCTCAGATCAATATTGTGGCACCCAGGTAATTAAAGTGGGTTTGTTTATTTGGCTTCTTATAAATAAAAAGGGCTTAATACAGACTAATTACACAGAGCCCTTCGTCTACCGTAGGATAATAATGGCGGCAATTTAAAGTGATATTAAATGAGAATTAATAAAGGAATATTGAGTCACTTTGACTGCATTAAGCTGCGTGAAATGATTTCTTAGCTCAATTTAACTTTCTGTCCACAGTTTAATGATTGATAAGCTTGGAATTTTTATAGAGGTAATCTAAAACAATATTTGATTGCTACGTTGAATTAATAACAACAAGCCCTTTTTTTCTTGTTTATCAGCACATTGGGAGAGATGCGCCCTTTCACTTTAATGATGGTAATTTGTATAACCCTTCTGCTGGATATTCTGCTTAGTTTATGCATTTGAACGATACTTTGACAAGATTTTAATTATTTTTGAAAAAAAAAATAGATATTTTCTGGGCAGTTTGTAGTTCTGTGTAACACATGAGTTAGTAACTTATTCAAACAGACCTAGAGTAGGTTAAAAAATGGTAGTAGTCAGCTTCAAGTGAAAATTGAAACCACCTTTAAATCCTGGAATAAAGATTGTAGTGAATCATGTTCCCTAAAATGACCCCTGGAGAACTACATGACAATAGGAAACTCTGGTTTGAATGTTCCAAATCTGAAATGAAGTGACCTGGATTTACTCTCCAAAAACTCCTGTTTCTTCCACCGGTTCATGAAGCGACATGTGCTGGAATAAAACATGTTTGAGTGGAGAGGAAACTTCTCGGAGGCACTTTGAAGCTCTGAAGTAGCCAAAAGGCAAAGACATGAATGTTGAGTGCAAGTCTGCTTTATCTGTGCAATTAAGGCATTTAAATATGTTTAAATTTTGGTCCTGTATTGCAGCTCCCTGTGCCCTGTGTCCCAGCCCGTTGCCATCCCGGCCCTTCTCCAGGCTCCAAAGCAAGGGGGGAGATCAGGACCTTATGCCAAATGCTTTTTTTTATATATATGTAACAAATTGCTGCTATTGTTCATTAATTTCTGTCTTGGAAATGCCGTGTCAAGCCTCCCAAGGAACCCACCAGTGTCCCCTGGACAGCTTCTCACCATGGGCCAGCATGAGTTCCTGATGAAATTACAGGTGCAGGGAAATGCAGAATTAGAAATATATCTGATGTTGCAATACTTGTGAAGCTATAGCTTTGTTGATGACAGGACAATTCCGTTTTTGACAGTTTAATTTACTGTTGCCAGTGGACAAGAGCAAAAGGAGAACGTGGGGTGAGGCACCTGCCCCCTCGCGCTGTGTTTCACATGGTAGGTTGCAAAATCATGACTCCCTCAACCTGTCGTGCTCAAATGAGAAGGTTTTCAGCTGGGGAAATGGAATACATCAGTGCAGGTAATATTGCCTGACCTCATAAAACAAAAGGAAAAATTGCAGATTCTGACAGCCATTATGAATCTTGTATCAGCATCCAAACGGCTCAGAGCCGAGGCACGGAGCATGTTTGCAATAGGGAAAAAAAAAAATCCACAGGGTTGCCACATTGACTTGCAATACAGAGCAAAAAAATGACTTGTCAGTAATTCGTTGTGGGATGTTAAAGAGGCTGTTGAATTTACTAGTTATATACACAGGGAGTGTTTAGCCTGGAGCAGCGGGTGGGAATGGTGCTTGCCGAGGTGGTCTGTGCTCGGACATGGGCTCGGGTGGGAGGGCACGGGGGAGGTAAAGAAGCGCGTATTTTAGGCAGCCTTTGTTAGTTCAGGAATCACTGAGCCTTTTTAGTGTTCATGCCATAAATGTGCACGTTCTCTTCCTGTTAAACCATGTAATTTTAGTTTTGGAAGCCTTTGGAGTGCAGTGTTTTCTTGAAAAGCATGGCAGGGGGCTGGACCTTGGTGATGTTTAAGGTCTCTTCCAAACCATTCTGTGATTCCATCAAAACCCCAAGCGTTACAGCATGAGACTGTACACCCAATTAGAATTTTATTTCTATGTACAGATGGAACTTTATCGAGTACAATGTTTTCCAATTTCATATTAAGGTTTCCTTAGCCCTTAATTTAGTGACTACTCATATTTTTCCTAATTTGATGTTGTACCTTCAACTGTCTCGTTCCTCTTTGGGCTTCCTTGTTATTTCCAGAAAGCTCTGAGAATAAGCATTATGAGAGTTGTTTAGTAAGGTAAATAAATTAAGGATGGAATCAGTCATTAGTAATTTTTTTTACCATTTGCATATGCAAAATGCCTGGAATTCTTGCAGATTTTCACTGGTTGGCCTGTATTTGATAATAATATTCTGGGGAAAGTCTGTTAATCAGATTAATATGCTTTCTGTGACTATTTTTAAGTTTGAAATTCCTCCTTTCTCTAGAAAAAAATGTTTAGACTTTCTGTGTTAAAATCTTGGTGCCTTTTGAAGAGGCAAAGGCCATTACATCACTTCTCTGACGGTAGGTTTCAGTCATGCTCAGGCAATGCCAGGTCAAGGTACTTCTTCCTCTGCCCTCAGACGTGAGACTCTTCCTTTTCTGTGCTATGGAGAACCATTTTTATCCTGTAAGAATAAGATTTAACCTTCTGCATCATCTCCTCTTCCAAATTTCCCTTCACTGGGGGCAGGGGGTGCAGCTTTAGCGCTCGGTGTCACAGCATAGACCGCGCTGGACCACGCCGTGGCTTCGTCTCAGGCTGGATGATGGAGAGCGTTGCTCTGACTTTCTCTGACTCTTTGGGGAATAAAAGCTCTTCTTGCTTGGGCTAATTGGGCTGGTGTATGTGTGGGCAGGTTATCCTCTCACACGGTGATATTTACCCATCCCCTCCTCAGCTGGAGCCGCTCGCCGGGCCCTCGGCCGCTCTGTGTTTGCTGGAACTGGAGTGCACTTGAATTAAATTGCAGCTCATGAATACAGCGAGAGTGTCGGGATATTGAAGGGGAACAGAGCTGGTGGGGCTGGCAGGGGTCTGGGCATCTCCCTGTCCTGATTCCCCAACCCAGGGACAGCTACAGGGAAAAAGGGAAGGAGCCAGGCATCTCCCTGTGCTCATCCCCAATGCAGGGACAGGCACAAAGGAAAAAGGGAGGGAGAAACAGTTTGAAAAGGCAAATATGGGAACAGAGACAAGAGAATTAGATTTTAATTTTTTGTTTTCTGGCTCTTTAGCTGAAGGTTAAGATCTTAAAAACATCTGAAATATTCACTGTTTTCATTCATGAGGATTGTTTATGCAAACAAGGTGAAATACCTATTTATGGTTATATCATAGAATCATAGAATAGTTTCGGTTGGAAGGGACTTTAAAGATCATCTTGTTTCACCCCCTGCTATGGGCAGGGACATCTTTCACTGTCCCAGGTTGCTCCAAGCCCCGTCCAGCCTTGGACACTTCCAGGGATGAATGGGGCAATCAGAATTGATCATCTTCGTGGCCTGCCTCTGAACTCACTCAGGCAGGTCCTTGTGTGTATGAATTTAAGTGATCTGAAGAGCCTTTCCCACTACCAAAAAAAGAAAAAAAAAAAAAAGAAAAAAACCTGTGAAAGAAAATATGTATTTGAATACAAGTATTTGAATACATATAAGATGCTAAAATTCAGTGAGCCACTTGGTAGATTAGATGGAAAGGTTATCCAGCAAAACTGAGCGCAGCCCGGAAAGATTGAAAAACATTAAATTCCAGAAGGGTGTAAAATGCGAGATTTCCTATTCAAATACTGATATTTTAGCCACCCAAGTATTAAAAATGTCACTGTAGTCTACAGCCAGCTCTGTCACCAACAGCAAACATGAACTTCCTGCATCTACTCGGAGGTTGTAATTCCGGATTCTCTCATTAATTTGAGTTGATGTTGCTTTTGAGGCAATTAAAGCACAAAGATGACATCATAAAGGAAGGATTAAGGTTGGAAATACCGTGTATTAACCTGTGCCTGGATGTGGCTGCTCTTCGGGGCAGTCTCTCATTGCGTGCTGCCAATCTGCGCTCCAGGGGTTGAGGATCTCAACCAGCTTTGTGGTCACTGTTGTGGGGTTGGAGAAATCACACATGAAACTTGAATTATTATGGAGAATGAAAACAGGGGCAAGTTGGGATTCTTTTGAATCTACTCTTTGAGTATGCTTAAGACAATTAGCCGTAGGGAGGGTTCACACTATGTCGGTGGGGATGGTAAAGAGGGGGCTGGTAAAGGGGGAAATGAATCTGACAAAATTTGTTGCAGTGACATGTTTGCAGCACCTGACCACAACTTTTTTAGTTATATTGTAGAAAATCTTTGCAGTTGTCCTTTCACACAGGTGTAACATTACTAATTGTAGCACACTTATGGCACCTTCTGTATTTGCAGTTGTTAATAAGTTGCTTTTCCATAAATGATCACTTAACATCTTCTGTCAGCACAAACAGGCCTCGACCGAAAATACCGATAAACATTTTGAACTGCTTTAGAAAGGTGTTGTTTTTTTCCTCAAATAACAATAAACTCTGAGTGAAAAAGCTACTCTTAAAAATTCAGATTTTTTCCAGGGAGTGAAAAATCCCCTCTGGTTGATGTGGCTGCAGATTAAGGAGAGGCAGGATGTCCTTTCCCCCTTCAATCACGACCGCGGCGCGTTTCACATTACCGGGTGACCGGCTCTTTCCTTTTAACGGCTGAAATGGTTTGCAAAGGCCACTTCAAGTTTCTCAGGTTTTCACTGCCTTTTGTGTGAGACTGTCAGCGCCCGAGCCCCGGCCATGACATGCACAGACCGGCTGGTTTTTCTCCTTCAGATCAGCGGCTCTGGACAGCTTCTCTTTCTCTGGCAGCCGCTTCAACCTGCTCTGTCTTGTCATCTTCGAGTTCAATATCTGCTGCTCTGAAGGAAAAAAAAATGGGATGGGTTGGACCATTGTATTTGGTCTTTTGACCCTCCATGTTGCCCATGAGCAGTGAAGGATAACTTTTGACAAGCCATGTCAGATGTGACAGGCAATCTAGTTGGGTTGAGTGGAAATGTGCTGTACAAGTTTGAAGCCTTAGTTGGGGGCATTTTCCTGGTGTTCAGTGCATTTAAATTGACACCAGACCTCAGTGTTGTTCGTTGCAGAGCCCCGCGTTTCCAGAGCGTGTGGTTTTATCAGCTCAAATGAAAACCTTTCATATGCATTTTGCATCTCATTCCGCCAATCCAAGGCAATATAGCCCTTCCCAGGGTTCGTTTTCCGTCTCTCAGGCACACACATTAAATTTAGTTTTTGTCTGTAAGTATGTTTGATTTTTATTTTGATGTAGGAGGTTGTGTTTTACTGTTCCCTGTATTTCTGTCTTTCCATGGGTCACCTGCGTGTGATGTGATGCACAACTCCAGACTCTCTGTCGTACTGAAAGTCATTGAATATTGAAAATTATTCAAAAAGCATTAAAGCATGCTAACCTTCCAACTGCTTTTATTTCCAATTAGTTATTCAGAAATGTTGATGGCAGAACTTTTGTGGGAAATACATTTTCTGCAGTATTGCATAGGCTTCAGTTCTTACTGTATCCCTTCATTAATGGGTTGGGACACGTGGTTTTTCTTTTATTTAAATTAATTCTCATTATGGATGAGAAAAGCTGGTGGATAACATACTCCCTGTTGAAGCTGTCAGGGGTGGTGATCTGGCTTACTCTTACCTACCACGAGCATCCCGAGTGCTGATCCCTTCCCTGCTAATGCCTCTCCTACCATCGTTCTCCTCTTACCCCCCCTCAGATCAGCACAGGGTCCTGATCAACACAGGGTTCTGATGGGCAGCAGCAATAAATTACAAGAAATCACCTTTTTGATGTTCCAGTCCACTCCAGCCTGGACTATCAAGCGGAACCTTCATTCCCATTGCTGCCACCTTGATGCTGCATTTTTGTTCCCCTCCCTGGTGTCATAGATCCCAGAATGCTTTGGGTTGGAAGGACCTTAAGGACTATCTAGTCCAAACCCTTTGCCATGGGCAGAGACACCTTCCACTAGCCCAGGTTGCTCCAAGCCCTGGCCAACCTGGACACTTCCAGGGATGGGACAGCCACAGCTTCTCTGGGCAACCTGTGCCAGGGCCTCCCCACCCTCACAGGGAGGAATTTCTTCCTAATATCCAGTCTAAACCTAACGTGTTTCAAGAGTGTAGGGAAAACCATCTCCATACATCATTTTGGTTCCATTTCAACTTGTGAATCCTTCAGGAAACGTGATTTGAGTTGTTTTAAAGACATCATCAATATTATTATTAACAACAATAATAATAATAAGTAGTAACTCTTTCCTGGATGCTGCTTATATCTAAAGTACTTATCCCTTCCTTCTCCCCTTCTCTTTCAGTGATTTGTCTTTCAGATGTTGTGTAGATCTTGTGAACAACTTCACTTTAAGGGCTTTAACACCCTTTGAGTAACTGAAGGATCATTTCATTGTCTGTGCAAATACTATTTGCCTTTAGGGTCCCTTTCAACCCAAATCAGTCTATAATTTTATGATTATGGTTTTTCCTCCACTTTTTGGATGGGGAACAAAATGTGACACCAAGAAGAGCACTTTTGTGCCAATACAGTACCTTTCAGTCCTGTGAGCAAGGTGGCACTTTCGGCTGTTGATTTTTCCCCAAAATATTACTGATTTGTTTATTTTTTTCTTCATAGTAGATGTGATTTTCCTCATAAACTGTTCAGGTGTGAATTAAAAACAAATTCGACTGCTGGGTCAGTTAAGTCTTTAAAATGAAACAAAAAAAAAAGAAAAAAAGGCACAGAGCAAGCAGTTGGCAATAAACTTGTCCTTTTTGGCACCTGGAATCAAAACAGTAACATAACAGTACCTTTATATAGCACATAAAAATATAATTCAGGATAAGAATTCAGAGGTCACAGCAAATGGTTACCTAAATAGCTCTGGGGAGTTAAAATAGTTTGCTTATACAAAGATAAGGTGATATTTTATGCAGAAAGCCCATGTGTGGTTCCAGAGCCTGATGGTTTTATGTGCAGTAAAACAACTTTTAAAACAACATGCAGAAAAAGTTGAGGAAAATAATTTTTTCAGACTGTAAAAGACATCAAAACTTGGGAGGCCACTAATTCTGCTCCACTTAAAAATGTCCATCACCCTTGGCTTTAATTAGCACATTGTGTTTTCAGCCAACAGTTTCCATCGTTTCTGTGGCCACACGTTGCTGTGAGGTGTCATTATGCCCAAAAATGGGGATTCTTGGCCACATGGAACCTGTGGTAGAACATTTCAAAGGTGTGAAGTCTACAGGGGCTGAAGTTACTCACCCAGTATTTACATTTGGCTGCCAGGCTTGGGGCTCCTCAGAATCCTTCGTACCCAGGGTTGTATCCACAGCTCCAGTTCCCGTTAACTGGAGTTTCACCTTGGGGCGCTGCAAAATAGTCCTCTCCAGGCCTTCCTGCTCCTCACCACCTTCCAGGAGAGGTTATCCATGTGATGGGAAAAATACAGGGGTTGTGGGTGCTATGTGGCCATTCTCTTAGGTCTAGTAGGAGGTGTCCCTGCCCATGGCAGGGGATGGGATGAGATGAGCTTTAAGGTCCCTTCCAACCCAGGCCATTCTCTGATCCTGTGTTTTGACACATTTTTCATTGTCTCTGTGGATTTCACATTGAAATTGACTTTTGCCAACACATTTAAAAAAACAACACTCAGAACTAAACCCACAAGAAAAACCCTAAACAAAAGCAAAGGCCTTTGATTCTGCAGGAGGTTGAGCTTTACAGTAGAAGATGCAACAATATTTTCTTTTTTCAGCTCTAAAAGTGTCGATTTTGATCTGGAAGCTTAATTTCTTTCATCAAGGAATTAAGCACTCTGTTAAATTCCGTGAGAACACATTTAAACACGTTGAAAAGCTGTCCCCAGTACATTCCCCCTAACACACATACTAATGTGGCCGTCCAGGGCTTCGGGCATTGGGGCCCTTGATTTACATGGGCTGACCTCAAATTTGATGTAACTTTTGATGTATCCAGATTAATGCATTCGAATACGAATTCGTGTAGAGCCGGTGAGCAGGGCTTGGCTGTGGTCTCCAGCTGCAGACAGATGTTGCTGGTGGTAGGAGTTAATAAGGTGGATTCGTGTGCCCTGTTTGTGGGCTGCAGGTGGGGAGGATCTGGCCGTGGGAAATGCTACTTCAGGTTTTGGTCCTTCAGCGCTGGTGGAACCACTGAATGTAAAATAGGTGGTTTCCCTTTGCTCTGTGAAGTGTTTCAGCTGTGATTTAGTGGCTGAGCTGTGGTACTGGGTGGCAGAGAAACAGGGACAAAAGCTGCTTTTCCCAACACCTTCCGTGAGAAAACTTCTAGAAGTAGAGCCTTGGGAGCCTCTGCCTTCTCTGTTTCTCCATGACTTCTTACATAAAGGACAGGTGAGGACTAAGGACAACCAGGACTTCCACAGATGGAATCGTTGTTCGTGTTTTTCATGGTCTCAGCCTGTCTTTCCATGGTCATGGTGGCCACCTTGTCACGGTCTCCTGTAGAGATCTTTGATTAGTTTTTCTACTAATGTAAGACTGCTTCACTGGGTAAAATCCTAGTATTATAGCGTAGTTAAGGCTGGAAAAGACCTTTAAGATCATCAAGTCCAACCATCAACCAGCACCATGTTCACCACTAAACCATGTCCTCAAGTGCCACATTCACATGTTTTTTTAATATTTCCAGGGATGATAACTCCCCTACTGCCCTGGGCAGCCTGGTCCAGAGCTTTACAACCCTTTCTATGAAGAAATTATTCCTGATACCTAATCTAAACCATTATTCATCTTTCTTTCCTTGTCAGAAGTTCAACCACATCAGTTACTTAGGCAGGATGGATATTGTATTTGATAAATAACAGTTCTTACATTGTTACTTGATACATATGTTCTACAACTGCAATAGGGTAGAAATCAGGAAGAATGTCTTCACAGAAAGGATGGTCAGGCATTGGAAGGGGCTGCCCAGGGAGGTGGTGGAGTCCCCATCCCTGGAGGTGTCCCAGGAAAGACTGGACATGGCACTCAGTGCTCTGGGCTGGGTGACAAGGTGGGGATCGGGCACAGGGTGATGATGTTGGAGATCTTTTCCAACCTTAATTATTCTATGATTCTACGAAATAAATTGCCTTTAATTAAGTCAGGTTATTTCTGGCAGCTGCCAAGTCTGTCCTTTTCTCACCCTGGCTCTGCCCCTGCTCCCAAGCTGCCGAGGAGCAGTTTGCTCTCTTCCTAAACCAGCTGTGTGCTGCTGCCATGGGGCTGGGAGAGCTTCCCCAGCACTTGTCACCTCGTGTCTGGTACCAGTCTAAAGCTGGGGACAGAGTTTGTGGCACCAGCATCCCCAGGATCTCACCTGGAAGAGGCCTCTCAACCCCCCCTCCCTTGGTATTAACAATGCTCCCTGCTTTGGCTCTTGTATAAATATCTGCCGCATTTCCACCAGGAGTTATTGCTGTTATATATTTTACAGACACTTTACTGTCATCTAAGTGGTTTATTTTATTCCCACAGCTAGGAGAAAACTACAAAAGGAATTTTGTAATCTGAATGTGATTGTGGGCAGAGAGTAATGTTTTGAAAAGGAGCTGAGAGTAAATTATATCACTGCTTTATTGTGTTTAAGGAGACTTTTCTATTGTGCTAGGAGTTAACATTAGTTCTCAAAGTTATTAACTGGATGTGGTTTTATTATGACTGTGTGTTTTGTCAATATATGACTTTTTTTGTTAGGTTTTTCAGTGCCAGTTCGGCTGCAACTTTGGCACCGTCCAAGTTTAAATATGTAAACTCAGCTGGTGTTGAAAGTTTGTTTAGGTTTCACCTCCCTCTCACATGCAGCAAAGAAAGTAAACACTTTTTTTCCCTGGTAGGCTGTTTATAGAGGGGCTTTCTTCGGGTGTGCTTTGCTCTGTGTTGTTTGGACAAATCCTGTTTGGAGAATCGGACTCCAAATATTTGTAAAGCCTTCCGAGATGGCTTTCGGTGGAGATGGAAGTTGTGTGGCTGAGGTGACCTTTTGAACTGCCACTAAGTGGGCTTCCTTGGCAGGAGGTTTGGTGTGAGTGACGGAGCCTTCACAGCCCAAAGCGTGGTTGGACCCCATGGGGAGAGCAGCAACACTTGGCACCACCACCAACCTGCCAAGTTCCTCTTCAAAATGCCCCCGAGAGCACATTTAAATAATATACGGAGAACTAGAGAATATTTGGGGTTGGGAGGAACCTCATCTTGTTCCATGGGCGGGGACACATTCTATATTAAATATAAATCACCAGCACAAGGTGTGTGTGGGGGGTGTTTTCAGGTATTTTTTCCAGTTGTCTATTTTTTAAGAAGATATTAAAGCCTCTACATCTGGGAAATAATAAACAGCTTTAAAAAGGTTAAGTCTTGGGAAAAAAAAAAAATAAAATTTCAAAGAAATCCGGCCTTTAAATAATGTCCCTGCTTACTGAATAGGAGTGTCCAAGGCTGGGTTGGACGGGGCTTGGAGCCACCTGGGATAGTGGGAGGTGCCCGTGCCCATGGCAGGGGGTTGGAACTGGACGAGTTTTAAGGTCCCTTCCAACCCAAACCACTGAGGGAGTCTATGACTAAATAACTGTACTTTGTTCCTAAGCGTGTGGTTTTTGGGAGCAGTAATTTCCCAAGGCACAACCACTGCGGAGTTTTTCATGCCAGCACAAGCGTGGGAAGAGAGGTTGAGTTTCTGGGTGGTTTATGGGGTTTTTCCTAGTGGTTTTAATTCCTTTAGCTGACGAGGGTGATGGGCAGGGAATCCACCCAGTGCTTTCTTCCAGCTGTTTAGCAGGAAGAAATGCAGTGTGACATGGAGGGATTGACTTTATTATGCATTACTGTGGTTTACATCTTGTCCATTTAATGAGCTGGTTTTGTGCATCCATGATGCCACAGCAAATCCATATGGACCTTAATGGCTGGAGGAGCGTAGATTTATATCAGATATGAGGAAGAAATTCTTCTTCGTAAGGGTGGTGAGGCCCTGGCCCAGGTTGCCCAGAGAAGCTGTGGCTGCCCCATCCCTGCAAGTGTCCAAGGCCAGGTTGGACGGGGCTTGGAGCAACCTGGGCTAGTGGAAGGTGTCCCTACCCTATGGCAGGGGGTGGAATTACATGGTCTTTAAGACCTGTTCCAACCCAAACCATTCTGTGATTGTGTGACTCTGTGGTTAATTGCCTATCTCTAACTCTATAACCACACCATATGGATGGCAGACTGGCTGTAGAGAGACACCCACCTTCCTCCCATCACATCAGCATCTCCAGTCAGCCTTTATTGCCAACCCAGGTTTCACTCAAACCATTGGGCCCGTGAAGATTAATTTGTTTTACTGTTTGTCTGTGTTCTCTCTCTCTGAGCACACAGTAAACCCCTTACATTTGCAGCATGGATTTACTGGGTCGTTCAATATTAAACATAAAGTGCAAGTATGGACCGCGTAAAGTAAAAATATTTCACGGCATTTGGAAAAACATGGTTGATGGAGCAGAGGAGCTGCTCCTGAGCCAACCTAATATGATCCATGCAGAGACCAGTAGATCTCCATTACTAAATAAAGTGCTCTCATGAAGTGTAATGTGTCCTTGTGAATTACTCCATTACCTGGGAAGATCCATGTTGATGTGATTGCTCACACTGCTCTTGGCCAAGCTGATGTTTGTGCCTCAGATTTTATAATTAAAGCCAGCCATTTGTTTTTCTCTAATGACCATTTCAAAGTGTAAATTATTTTAAATAAGAATATATTTTGGAGTCTCAGGACAGACTTCCCTCATTATCGCAATTTTCTCTATTTTTCATATGTAAGGAAATCCCCTGTGGTTTCAGGTACTATGGACAGGAGAGTGTGGGAGTCGCTGTATTTTAGGAGCTCTTCTGCCCTGTGATTTGCATAGATGTGTTTTAAATAATGAGTTTGGCTGCTGTGGGGTAGAGGGAGTATCCAGGGCTCAGAGCACAACCCAGAGTGTGGGGATACCCCATCATCCACCTTGCTCCTCTGGCTTGGGCACAGCAGAAATAAACACGTTTTTATTATAGTGGAGTTTGGCAGCGGCACTTAAATGTTGTTTTTCAGAGGTAAGTTGCTGTAACCAGCTCCCACACAGCCATAAAAAATGAAGTCTTTATGTAGGGGGGCTACGAGAGAGCTGGAGAGGGACTTTGGACAAAGGCCTGGAGGGACAGGACACAGAGAATGGATTCCCATTGCCAGGGGGCAGGGTTAGATGGGATATTGGGAAGGAATTCTTGGCTGTGAGTGTGATGAGGCCCTGGCAGAGATTGCCCAGAGTAGCTGTTGTTGCCCACGGATCCCTGGAAACGTTCCAGGCCAGGTTGGACAGGACTTGGAGCAACCTGGTCTAGTAGAAGATGTCCCTTTTAAAAACAATAACAATCACAGAACAGGTGAAACTGGGAGGGACTCTCTGAAATTTCTGGGTGGATAATTATTTTTTTCATTCCTAATAGTTGTGTTCTGCGCTTGATCTTGGCTCTCCTGTCTTTCTGGTTTGGACTCTTTATCTAAATTCATCACATAAGCTGCTTGTCCGTATCCCAGCTTGATCTGCATTGGATGTGTAAGGATCCTCTCCAGTCGATTGTAGCTTAATCAAACACAGCAAATTCTGGAGGTATAATGCCCTCCCAGTTGACAACTGGTATTGGAAGTTCATTTTCCTGGCATTAAAACACAAAAATTGGGATTTCCAGCTTGTATTACTGCGAAACACTCTTTCACTCTGAGATTCCTATTGCCCTTATAACCACACAGTAAACACTCAGCTTCAATTTTTAAAACTTTTCTTGGTGTCCTCCTTAGACTCTGTTAATGTAAACTGTATTTCCCTCTTTTTTATGGGAGTGCCATCAGCAAAGGTATATAAAAATCTTGATAAAGTCAGTATATATTTCCCCTACACTGCCCCCCCCTTATCCATGAGGCCAATTATCTTGTCAGAGAAAAAGATTAGATTTGTTTGGTGCTTTATAACCTTATGAACCTGAGATGCTTATAAATATTTTAATAATTTGTTCCATTATCTCTCCCAATATCAAAGTTTGACTGGTCTATAATTTCTTCCTGTCTCCTTTTCCCTCGGCTTTGTAAATCCTCTGGGATCTCGTCTGTGCTCCAGGAGCTGTCAGAGATGGTCACTAACTCTTCACTGCTTTATCCTGTTCCACTGAACTGTTACACCAGCAATTAGGAATTTGAGACTGGTTTCAGTATAAATTCCTGGGGCACCAATAAGATTTATTTAGGTTTATTTATGATAATTAGGTTTGCTGGTTAGGAAGGTTTAACAGTTGTGATCAGCACCAATTGATGGATTCTTTCAGGGAACGTGAGTGGCTGAAGGAGTTCAATGTGCAAATAGATATATAGAGAGAAATAAACACGATTTTTTATCCTAATTTAGGGAGTGGGCTCCCTTCTGCCAACTACACAGGTATGTTAATACAGATTTTAAAGTACATTGCACAGTAAAACCCAGAGTGTGTCACATCAAGTTCAGTTCATGCCCCTTCACCTCAGGCTGATTGGTAGAAATTAAATTTCATCTCGGTGATTTTATGCAGCCAACGTGTAATGCAAAATCCCATGCTAGAATCGTTCCTAACTATTTTTACAGCTGTAAATTTACTGTGTATTTTGGCAGCTTGGGTTTTCTAAAGTGCCCACTGAGGCGGGAAAAAAACTGAGGTGTGGCTTTCAAAACTGGGGGGACCGTGCCCTGCTGCCCTGGGTGCAGTTGTTAATCCCCTGGGCACTCGGCCTCTGGGTCTTGCAAACCTGAGTATTTTCTGCCCCTGGAAGCAGATTGGAGCCAGTAATGATCCCACTGCTGTGGACACTGTCCAGGAGTGGTTGTCCTTGGAGCAGCCCATGTGAGCACCTCACCAGTTTTATATCAGTTTTATCAGGTTCATATCCTGCCTAATTGTTAATAAGTACAAATATTGCAAAGCAACAACAATCACAGTCCAGGTGAGGCTGGAAAGGACTCTCTGAATTATTTTCTGTGTATATATTGATTTTTCCATTCCTAGTGGTTGTGATCTGCACTGGATCATGATTCTCCAGTCATGGTGCTTTGGACTATTTCTCTTAATTCATCAACAGAATTTTGATTTCTGATTATTTCACATAAGCTGATTGAATTGTATCTGGAAGTAGTTTTTGGAGATATCTCCAGGGTGATGTAGCTGGTGGATTATCCCTGTTAGAACCATACTGGTCATACTGGTGCAGTCTGGTTGTCAGAAGAAACTACTTGGAAAAAAGGGGAAGATTTATATTTAGTAGTCCATCCTGTATGCTGTTCATGTCAATTATCTTTATACTTTACCATAAATAAAGCCATAAATATTTTAGTGAAAAGTTGCCCATTTTATTCTTTAAAATCAGTTTCCTTTCCATTTATGTCTTGGCCCAGCACCTCCAGTGCTGCAATTTGCTCTGATGTTTTATGGCACAGGGCAGCAAGTCTATGCACATGTTTGTGTAAATATGTTGTATATCTGCTTAAATAATTAAATTGGATATCCATTATAATGTTTTGTGCACTACAGCAGTGTTTTCCCTCAGTAAAGACTCATCACAATCAGTGGTGCAAACACCACAGTTTAATGAGAATTTCCTACTTACTAAACCATTATGAATATTAAATACTTCTAGTAATAAGCTTTATTATGCAGTAACATGTATTTTCGTACAGAACAGATATCTCAGAACTTGTAATTCGTGGGTGTAAAGGTGTGTTGTTGTGCAGTTCAGAGGTTTTCACTGTAGAGCTGTCACCTTTTTGGGGACCTGTGGAAAGGAGCCAAGTTTGTTGTTCAAAGAGCTTTAAAAACATGTTAAACCATGTTTGTCATTGAGCTGTGGTGTCAGTTCTCTGTCTTTGAAGGGTAGAGATTTAGAAGAAGAGAAATTAGGGCTCCTCAACAGCTCTTGTGTAAAGGGCTGTCTTATGTAGGAGAATCATCCTTTTAAACTGCTTTCAAGGATGCTCTGGGTTGTTACAGCTCCACGTTCCATGGCCACATCTCCTGGCCATAATTGGGCTTGGAGTGGTCCCAGTGAAAGCCTTGGTGCTGCTGTAGAGATGAACTTCAATCTGGGCCCTGGGGGTCTTCACACCAATTTCCTGGAATCACAAAATACTGGGATGGTTTAGGTTGGAAAGGACCTTAAAGCTCATCTCATTCCACCCCCTGCCATGGGCAGGGACACCTCCCACTATCCCAGGTAGCTCCAAGCCCCGTCCAACCTGGCCTTGGACACTTCTACTGCTTCTCTGGGCAACCTGTGCCAGGGCTTCACCACTCTCACAGCCAAGAATTCCTTCCCTGTATCCCACCTAACTCTGTTCTCTGGCAGTGGGAAGCCATTCCCCCTTGTCCTGTCCCTCCAGCCCCTTGTCCAAAGTCCCTCTCCAGCTCTTTTGGAGCCCCTTTAGGCACTGGACGGTGCTAGAAGGTCTCCCTGGAATTTATTCATCTCTGCTCAGGGAGGAATGGGGTGAAGTAGGGAACTTATCGTGGAAAGGCCCAAACCTGCTGTGGGATCATCCCGGCTGTTGGGAACATGGAGACTCAGCCAAGATCCTGCG
>VXAY01002786.1:273456-280956 GCA_013399855.1 Oxyruncus cristatus
ATGGCTTGTTTGCAAAGTTTGCTTGGCCACGGGATCCCAAGGGGCTGGATTCAGGACAGCATGTGCATGCAGCCCTTGAAACCATGTCAGATAGTCCCCAGATCCTAAAAGGTTGGCTACCCCTGAGATAAGGCATCATGTTTAATGGCCTCGATTTTTCTTTTAAGTGTTTATTTTTATCAAACCTCCATGAACCATCAATCTGCCACCCGCGACGGTATTAAAATAATTGAGCTAATTTGTGGGGGGAGCGTTCTGTTGTGCCAGAAGGTGGGTTTTTAGAAGTAAATTTAAAAAAATTACGGGATAAAAGGCTCATTTTGATCACATTTAATCTGGCAGAAAGTATTTCAAAGAAACACTCAAACACTAGAGGTAAATGCAACCAAGATGATGTTTTTATTGCCCCGTTAGGCTAAATGGTGTTACATTGATTACCGTGGGCTGTCTATCCACTGGCACATAAATAGTTGGTAGCAAATAGTCTCATCTGAGGCAGTATTTTCCATTGCAATAATCTGTATGGAACATACTGTATGTGAAAGGAATGAGCAGCAGGTTCCCCCTGCAGCGCCTCTTCAGGTTTGGAATTAAATCGATGTTTTGATTAAGAGCAATATTGCTAATTGTGTAAAAATTATGCCTGACTTTTAAATTGTTTTTTATTTATTTGTTTTTATTTTAATTACTTTTTTTTTTTAAGTAAAGGGAAATAAGGAGCTGGTTAAGGACTGTGGGTGCGTGCAGGACATGGGATCTATTGCAGAGAGGGGCTGTGAAGCAGCAGCAGGGCTGGGGAGTATCCACCTCCCCAGCACCGCAGGTCCCATGGTCAGTTTTGGATGAGACCTGGGAAAAAGCTGATTTAAAAAGGGAAAATGAGGGCTGTTTTGATTTTAATTAAAAATTGGATAACCAGGTGTCACTAAGGCTGAAGAGTGTTCGGCAAGATGAAAAAACAAACAAACAAAAAAAAACAGAAATAAAAACAACACTCTTTTATCTTGTGGACATTAGCATCCATTTGGGAAGAAGAGTCAGAGTGAGGGATACACAATGAAAAACCTGCCATACCACCAACCTGATACTCCCACAATAAAAAGGCTCTTTAAAGCGAGACAGACAAAAAAAGCAAAGTTCTGTGAAGATCACTGGAGGAAGGAAAAAACAACAACAACAACAACAAAAGCCAGATCTCCTTTCCTGTGTCTATTTTTCCCTGTTTTCCCTGTCCCTGTATCCGGGGCCGTTCGTATGCAGCGCAGGGCAGGAGCCCCGGCGGAGGTGCCGGCGCACGGGGCTGGGTTTGGCGGCTGCCGGTGGCCCCGGAGAGCCGGAGGGAGGCCGGGGGTTCCAGTACAGTGGGTCGGGAAGCAGCACTGACAGCCCGGCCTCCCCCGGGGCCTCGCGCCTCCACAGAGCACGAGAGGGAGCAAAACCGCCCTCCGGAGAGAGGAGACGGGGCCTGATGGTGCCAGTCCCGTCGGTGCTGAAAAACAGGAGTTCTGAAGAGCACGGGGTGGGGAGAGGGAGAGGGTGTTGTGTTTGAGTGGTGGGGAACAGGGGGATCCTTTGGCACACGTGGGGTGAGCATCACCCCCTGCTGCCTGCTGTGGTGGGGTTTGGTGGAGAGCGGGCTCAGGCTGATGTTAATGGCCAAATCCAGGAGATTTCTAGATTTTTTTTTTTTTTTTAATTTTACTCCCCTGTCAGAGGAGGAGACTTGTGCAGAAATCCAGCTGTGGCTGAGCAGGGATCCATCTAAAGAAACCCAGGCTTGGGTGCAGCCACAGACAGACAGGATTTGGAGCGTTGTTTG
This sequence comes from Oxyruncus cristatus, assembly GCA_013399855.1. Taxonomy (NCBI): domain Eukaryota; kingdom Metazoa; phylum Chordata; class Aves; order Passeriformes; family Cotingidae; genus Oxyruncus; species Oxyruncus cristatus. The sequence continues at coordinate 275,276 of VXAY01002786.1, forward strand.
ACCTTGCCTCCGTACCCTGCTTGTGCCTCTGTTGTTACTCCGAAGTGGGTCTGTGTCCTTGGGATGTTGCCAGCTTCACTGAACTGCAGGGAAAGGCTGGCACCACTTGGCAAACCCCACTGTAGGACCAGAACTGTGTAACCTTCGGGCTTTCCAGTATCTCAAGAGGAAAGTGTCCATGGGCTTAGTGTGGAGCCAGAGGTTGGATGTGGAAGGACAGATGGAACAGGGACAGTGGGTGTCCTGCCAGGGTGCTGCAGTGAACACACCGATTAATGGCTGCTAAGGAAGCAGCAGGAATGGACCAGGATATAGAATCATTGAACCATTAAGGCTGGAACCATCAAGTCCAACTGTTCCCGAGCACTGCCAAGGCCACCACTAACCCGTGTCCCCAAGTGCCACATCCACACAGATTTTAAATCCCTTCAGGGATGGGGACTCCACCCCTGCCCTGGGCAGCTGTGCCAGGGCTGGACAACCCTTTTGGAGAAGGAATTTTTCCTAATATCCGATCTAAACCTCCCCTGGTGCTGGATGGACCGTGGATGAAGCACAGGAAGGGGTTGTGCATTGTGGAAGGTGGGGTAGTTGTTTTTCCATAGAGGCAAAGCTTCTCCCAGTGCACTGCAGACTTTTTATTTCCTTTTTTTTCTCTCTGGCTTCCTGTGGAATTAAGGCTGATGTGATCGTGCTGTTGGGTCCTTCTTGTTTCCTTTTTTCCAGTTACTTTTGAATTTGATGGATGGTCTCAGCTGAGTTTGACCAAGGGCAAGGAACATGATTATATTCCTCCAAACCCCAGGCACAGGTCTGTCCATGAGCTGGAGAGCCTGAAGCATCACTCCCTCTTTGGGGACATGGGTGGGGAGAGCCTTTGTGGACACTCAGTCTTGGAAGTGTGGATCAATAGACATCAAGTTTAATGATTCTATTAATGTACTAATTGTGATACTCGTGGAACAGCTTCCCAACAGCTCTGCAGGGATTTTCCTGACTCCTTCCCATCAGGTTTCTGCCGGTGGCAGGTTGATAATCTGACCAAATATCCTGGTGCTCTTCAGTCCCATCAGCCTCCCTTTTTGGTTCTTTTATAAATCCTGTGCTAAATTGCAAATCCAAGCTTAAGTGTGTGTTTGTCCCTCTTATCAATAATGCATCGCTCTGGAGTGTTAAAGGGGGAGCTACAAGTGGAACTGCCGATGGTAATTCAGGGCCATAAATCATATTTCCTGTTGGCTGTGGACGCTGAGACTGTCTCAAGGAGTCAGAAGCAAGATGGTTTGTGCCACTTTATTAGGATATTTTAGAAATATTTTTTTATTTGCCCTATTTCTGTGTGTGTGTGTGTGTATCTCTAAATATATATCTTCCTGCTTTCTTTTCAGCTGACAATAGAGGGTGAATTCTGAACCTGCAAAAAGTATGAGCTTTCTTTTCATAAGGCAGACACAGATTGCTTCAAATAGCAGGTGGCTTGGATAAAAGCATCAGAAGAAATTAAATAATTTTGTTTTTTGGAAGGGATGTAGAGCCAAGCCATGTGTGGTTGTCCAGATTTTAGAATAACTGAGATACCAAGATGCAAAATGTTCTGTATCCAGTGGTGTGTGTCCAGTGTTGAACTCTTGGACCTTTTATTTTCTAGAGGACCAGGTTGAATCTTTTTTTGGGGTTGTATCCACCTCAACACCTTGTTTGCAACACCAAATTCACCTGCAGAATTATTAAGGTTGGAAAAGACATTTAAGATCATGAACTCCAACCATCAGTTCTGCTGTTGGGTTTTCCCATCCCAGGCTGAGGTTTTCCCTCTCTCAGGCATGCTCTAGAGTAGTTTTCCAGCCAGTTTCCCAGTGCAACAGGCAAATGTGGAGAACCATAAAAATATCTGATGCAGTAAATTATTTTGTGGAAATCCACATGATTTAATCCACCTCAACTCCACTGCAGGAATAAAAAGTTGACTTTATAAGGAATGCATATGGAAGGACTTATTTCTGTTGTAAAGATTTCCTGACAAGCAAAAATATAATGCTTTTTGAAAACCTCATTAGAAAATCAATTACATCATGACACTTAATGTTGTGTTATTTACAAGCGAAACGTCTTGTTGGGAAAAAACGCCATAAAAATTCACACTTAATACAGAAAAATGTTGGAGCATAAAGAAGAGTTAGGTTTTGTTATTAGCATGTTCAAAGTAGCAATTACCAACTACGTGTTTAGACTCGATCAAGAACAGCAAAAATAATCTGATCAGGGAGGGAGATGAGGTTTCTCCTGCTCAAGGGGAGAAAGGCAGAGAGAGCCTTGCAGGGCAAATAATAATGAGTTTATTTATGAATTTGTTTTGGTGCACAGTGCCTACGCCATACAGCTCCTGCACCTTCTCTTGGTTTTCCTCATAGAATTGCTCAGTTGGAAAAAAAACCTTTAAAATCACCAAGTCCAACCATCAGCCAGCACCACCACCGTGTTCACCGCTAAACCACATCCTCAAGTGCCACATCCACGTTTTTTGAACTCTTTCAAGCATGATGACTCCTCCACTTTTTTGGGCAGCCTGTGCCAATGTTTTACAACCCATTCCATGAAGAATTTTTTCCTAATATCCAATCTGGGCCTCAAATTGGGCTCAAATTGACATTGTTCGCATCTCACAGCCCTTCATATCTCTGCGTTTAAATGACTTCAGAAAGAGAAGCTCGTATTGACACCTGGTGAGTGGCCAGGTGGCTGCTAAAGCAGCATCTTTGCTTTGGGGAAAGGGTGGGAAAGTTCTTTGGCATTCCAATTCATAGCATCATGGAATGGTTTGGTTTGGAAGGGACCTTAAAGCCCATCCGGTTCCACCCCCTACCATGGGCAGGGACACCTTCCACTAGCCCAGGCTACTCCAAGCCCCATCCAACCTGGCCTTCCAAGGATGGGGACACTTTCAGGGATGGGAAGTCCACAACCTCTCTGGACAATAATTTGATACAGAGGGAAGGGATTTAGAGCTGAGCTGTTTTTGTTGAGATGCTGATATGTAAAATATCCCCTATCCAGTTGCGTGCATCCTGTGTTCAAACTCCTGTCCTGCAAGCCTGGGCTGAGCTGAAACAGGATTTTCAAATAAATATTGGAAAAAAAAAACAAAAAAAACCAACAAACAAACAAACCAAACCAACCAACCAAATAAACAAAAAAAAACCAACAGAGCCAAACTTGGAAGATTTCGTTTCAGTGAGAAGCAGTCCTACTTTAAATCTCTTCAATCCAAGTACAGATTTTTTCTTTTATATCTAGAAAAATCAGTTACTCGATTTCATAGAATTCCAGACTGGTTTGGGTTGGAAGGGACCTTAAAGATCATCCAGTTCCAACCCTTCTGCCATGGGGAGGGATACCTTCCAAATTTCTATGCTGCTGTTTAGAAGCATATGAAATAAATTGTTACTTTTTTAAACTGTAACAGTTTTTAGAACTGGATTGTTTTCTGCTGATGGAAAATGCTCAGTTTGAAGAGGAAAATTTTGTTTGTCATGCAAATATGAGCAAGATGCAGCCAACCTGTGGGAAATACAAAAAAATTCCAAATTTCTAGCTGAAATCACAGTCTTGCAGAGCCTGCAATCTGAGTTTGTCTCAGATGCAGAACTAACGATGCTTGTTTGCTGCAGAGTTAAATTGAAAATGTGTAACTACAGGTTTGCGTGTGTCTTTCTGGCAGAAAAGAAATATTATGTATTTTCATCTTTCGTTCTGCATAATGTTTGTAGGAGTTCACTGAATAAAGCTGTAAAAGTCTATGTATATGACACATTTACTCCATCATGGACAATTAGGCCACGAGAAAGACATTTTTGGCAGTAATTAAATTGAGGAAAGGTGACTTGAAGGACCAGAGGAGCATTGGAGGTGAGGCTGAAGGGAGTCTACAGGGAAGGTAGAGAGGGACTTTGGACAGGGGCCTGGAGGGACAGGACAAGGGGGAATGGCTTCCCAATGCCAGAGGGCAGGGGTAGAGGGGATATTGGGAAGGAATTGTTGGCTTTGAGGGGGGGGAGGCCCTGGCACAGGTTGCCCAGAGAAGCTGTGGCTGCCCCATCCCTGGAAGTATCCCAGGCCAGGTTGGACGGGGCTTGGAGCAACCTGGGCTAGGGGAAGGTGTCCCTGCCCATGGCAGGGGGTGGGACTGGATGAATTTTGAGGTCCCTTCCGACCAAAACCATCTTGGGATTCCATGATTCTTTGAAGACAGGAGTCACACTTACTTTTGTCCAGTTTCAGGTATCTCCTCATGAACAGGATCTAGTTCTGTAGTTTAATTTGATTTTATTGATATTATCAGCAGTAGTAATAGTATAATTTATTTGAGGGGTGTGTGCTCTGAAAGGGAATGTTTTAAGGAGGGCTGTGTTACATAAAACCTACAGAGTTGGGTTTATGGCCCTAACATTTCGCAGACATTTAACTAAATTTTTTAAATATTTAATTTCCATCTTGCCCTGTTTTGAGAGGTAAATTTTTCTTGGGTTGGGCCTACTAAATACAGATTTCCTTCAAGCAGGTGAGTAACTTCAAAGGGAATGGAAGGCTTTGTAGGTTATGTGGAATATGGGGAAAGAATCATCCTTGCTTTTAAGAAACTGTAGAAGCTTCTGAAGTAACAGTGTGTGTTTACTATTAATAGACAGTAAGTGGTTATCACAGAATTATTTAGGTTGGAAAAGACCTCTAAGATCATCGAGTCCAACCTTGACCTCTTTGCTCGATCCTAAAACCACTTTGAAGCTGGTTTTTTCTTCTTGCCATATTATGAGTAATCAATTTTTTTTTTCTTTTTTTTGTTCTGTAGGACTTGAGAAGAAAAATGTAGTGTCAGTGAGATAGGGTGAGGGCAGATAAGGCCAACTCTCTCCTCACATTCATTTATCTTGGAGAATTCCGATATCCTCCAGTTGATATTTTTGTGCTGGCACTAGACTTGAACTATGGGCTGAAAATTGGAGCCAGGACACCTGAAATCTGATTTTGACTGTGTTATACTCATTCTTTCCCAGGGTGGCACTCAAAGGGAAGGTCCTGAATGTCTGGAAAGGAGAAATATCAGGTGCAAGCTTGGAACACTCAAGAAAAAGGGGATTAATTAGTGTATGTGCTCATCATTGTCTACCACTGCTCCCTCCCCAGAGGGAGTTTTTTCTCGTCCCCATCAGTCCTCATGTCACTGGACCATCACCATAGGGAGTTTTGCAGCACAGGGGCTGCATGGTGAGTTTTCCTCCCCTCAGGAAGCTACTCCTCATTTTCTTCTCAGCAAAAAAGGGGAAGAATGTGGATGTGCAGGGATTCCTGGTGGGGATACTGACGGCATCCTTGTCAGGCTGGCAGCAGTTCTTGTGCAGTGAATTTGCAGACCTTGATCACCACAGGCAAGAGGAGCTCTTCTCATCGGCGAGGCCCGAGCTGACCATACGAAAAGGAGTGATAAATTTAGATTATTTTGGCATCTGTAGGTCATTATTGGAATTATAGCAGCTGGCTGCTAGGTCATAAAGTTACTTTGACAGGTCATGAATACTGAAAGTGCTCTAACTACCATGCCTTACTCTTATCGTCCTCATTCATTACTGTCAAGAAGATCCTCTTAGAAAGAGGGGGCATAAACTTTAAGAAGGGAGAGGAGGAGA